>OX403597.1:10612500-10927955 GCA_948107665.1 Lomographa bimaculata | reverse complement strand
TGCCCGTTATTTAGCTGGGTGCGCGGTCGCCTTCTAAGCAGGGGTATCGGGTTCGATTCCTGGCGGGAACACAAGTTTTCTCTCCAAGAAAAAAAAAATCTGTGTCTGGTTGAGTTTATGTGTGTGATGTGATTGTGGTGGAAGCACCCACGATACAGGTCATTGAGCTTAGTGTGGGGCTGTGAGTGTGAAAGCGTTTAATTATTTTTACTTATTTAAATGCTTTGGTTGTAGATAGTCGGGTCACAAAACGTTGACTGTTCTTCCAGAGATGTAGGAAAGGAAACGCTGATTGTAATTTCTGTAAAAAAAAAAGCAGGCCACAAAAGAGAGAAGTGTTTGTTTGAAAAACAAGTCACGCTACGTAACAGACGTTATGTAAACTTGTGCGCTGATAAGTCTATAACTGAATAGTTTATTTAAACCTTACATGAACGCGGTAAAATATGGCATTTCTATTTTTAATGTCTAAATCTTTATGGCCCAGAACTCTGCAGCCGCGAGTCCAAAAGGGGATGTTTATTTCCCAATAATGATTTGTTGTCAGATATGCGATTCAGTGATGCCTCTATCTGAGTGGGAACGCGATTCAGTGATGCTTCTTTCCCAATTATGATTTGTTGTCAGATATGCGATTCAGTGATGCCTCTATCTGAGTGGGAACGCGATTCAGTGATGCTTCTTTCCCAATTGTATTTTCCGAGAGATATGCGATTCAGTGATGCCTCTATCTGAGTGGGAACGCGATTCAGTGATGCTTCTTTCCCAATTGTATTTTCTGAGAGATATGCGATTCAGTGATGCCTCTATCTTAGTGGAATAGCGATTCAGTGATGCTTCCTTCCCAATTGTATTTTCTGAGAGATATGCGATTCAGTGATGCCTCTATCTTAGTGGAATAGCGATTCAGTGATGCTTCCTTCCCAATATTTTTTTAATTTTATCGATTATATTTTATGCAGATATGCGATTCAGTGATGCCTCTATCTGAGTGGGAACGCGATTCAGTGATGCTTCTTTCCCAATTGTATTTTCTGAGAGATATGCGATTCAGTGATGCCTCTATCTTAGTGGAATAGCGATTCAGTGATGCTTCCTTCCCTATTCATTTTTTATTTTTATTGATTACATTTTATGCAGATATGTGAAACAGCGATGACTTTGTCTGAGCAGGAAGGAACACAGTTCAGAGATAGTTGTTTCTTTGGTAACTGATGATGTATGCTTTCGTCCACTAACCAGTCAGAGGGGACGCCTTCTGCCTGATATGTTCACAGGAGCGGTGCTACTCAACATGGAGACTTCAGTTGCTACACCTTCGTTAAATAATGTAATGTTGGTAATGTCTGGGGAAAGTTTTGAGAGCTCTCATTTAGAATTTTGTGATGTTTATCCTTATTTTTCACGTGTGCTAGGCTAACTGCTTTTATCGTGTTAAAAGTGACTTTTGAACTTGAATAGCAGTACACATGAGCCTTGTGATTTCAGATTATGTAATTGATGACCTAGATGCAGGTCCGTCCTGGGATCGTGTTGAAGAGACAGTACGCACCAGGGTGCCGCAGGAAGAACTTCCCCTGGCCATCAAGGGCCACAAGAAGAACAGGCTTCGCTGAGGACAGCTATACATCAGGAGAGGCCGAGTTAGGAAATACCCTCAGATGCCTATATAAGACCGGCGAGTTGCATTTGTCAGGCATTTGCTTGACGGCCCTCGGAGAGTGCAGACGTGTTCGGCGCGACTTGTAGTAGTTTCAGTTGTGTAATTGTGGTTGTGTAATCGAGTGAGTTCGCTTTATTTTACTGTAATTGGTGTTTTGTTTAATGATTATTTCATTGATTGTGGAATCATTGTCTTTCTATTTAAAATCATGAATACTATTTTGAAATATTGTAATAAACGGTGATTTTGTAATCTCAGTGTTATTTTTTTAAATCAAATTAAACTTATTACCTAAATATATAATAATTTTCTTATTATCTTAGATAATATGAAGATTATTATATTTTATGATATGATTGTTACCTGAATGTTGTTGTCTCAACGAGTGCTTTAATAAAAATGATTATTCTCATTTTAACAACGTGTTTTATTACAGAAAGTATTATTTTTATACATTTCCTAATCCAATATTGGAATTATATACAATTCCTAGGAATTTTACACATTTCCTAGGACATTTATGTATTAAATCGTTTTTGAAACAATATTTTATACATTTCCTAAATAGCTTCGGAATTGTATAAATTTCCTAGTATTTGTATACAATTCCTAGATTTCATACATTTCCGGTAACATATACACAAATAAGGAGACTGCCCTTATTCATAATAAGAAAAAAAAACTAGAACATTTTAATTTGGCAAACGTGCACTGTTTGCCTTCTAAGCAGGGGTATCGGGTTCGATTCCTGGCGGGAACACAAGTATTATCCCTAAGGAACATTTGTGTTTCTGGGTCTGATGTTAATGTTTCCGGCACCCACGACAGAATTCATCGAATTAAGTGAGGCTCTGTGAGTGAGAAAGCGTTTATATTAAAAAAAAGACAATAATATGTACACCGTTAGATGTAATATATTTCAAGCAGATTGTTGCAGTTATTAATCAGTTCGTCTACATATAATTCGATACTAATATTGAGTAAAAGCAAAAAAGTCATGGTCCATAAAAGATTATTATTAAACCATTTATAAGAATAACGGCACTATATGTAACATGACTATTACAGAAGTGATCCTTAATGCTATGGGGGTGCTGCCCTACGCCCTTAGCAATAAGGGAATGAAAAATATATGAAGTAATCGCAAATATATATGTGTTCAAAACTAATGAAGTAGAAGATTTGCTTGTCTTAGGAATACTTGCCCTAACCACAAGACAATCCTTTTCCCTTCCTTATTTTTGAACAAAGATTCAGCCTAGCATTGCAGAATGCTTTACATATCTAATATTCATGATTTCAGATCTATTTCGGTACCTATTATGGTAACAGACGTAATAATAAACTAAAAATAAAATCTCTTGAAGTCATTTAAATGCAAAACCCACTCAGAAAAGCACAATTAGCAATGGTTCACGGTGCATTACTGTTTACCACTGTTCCACTCAAGATGAGGTCATATGTGTCATCAACAGGCAGATTTGTAACTTTGACTTTGTCATGAGAGAATGTCAAACGATGAAGTAGCAAACACAAGGTCAATATGTTGACAGCATGAGAGTAAGCATCATCACAAGCATTTATCACTAGCTGCTAAGAAACTCACTGTATGTACTTGCTTATTTGCCTATGCTGGAACTGCTATGTTGGATAAGTTAGGTGCGCGTCTGTTTTCTTTCACACTCACAGCCCCACATTAAGTTCAATTACTTATATCGTGGGTGCCGGAAACATTCACATCACACACATACAATCTCAACCAGAACCAGATCATAAATATTCTTTAAGGAAAATACTTGTATTACTATTGAGAAACTGTGTTCTCGCCGGGAATCGAACCCAATACTTACCCTTGCTTAGAAGGCGACCGCACACCCAACTAAGCGAACTGGCAAGTCAATATTTAAATATCAGCACATTCTTTAGTAGTGATATAGAACACGGCGGCGCGAGCTTATAATGTTCTAAATCACAGGAATAAACATAAATGCTTTCACACTCACAGCCCCACACTAAGTTCGACGACTTGTGTCGTGGGCTACCGGAAACATTCACATCACACACAAAATCACAACCAGAACCAGAAACACAAGTTTTCCTTAAGGAGAAAACTTGTGTTCCCGCCGGGAATCGAACCCGATATATGCTTAGAAGGCGAACGCTCACCCAACTTAGCCAACGGGCAGTTCTATAACATTACTTAGTACCTAATAAGTGTGGTATACACATAAATAAATACATATATATATATATATATAAATATATATATATTTATTCGTTTCAGTGATAAAGGTATAGAAAAGATTGTATATGCCATAATAATACGATTCGTGATATTGTCTATCCTGTCCCTCGTAAAATCTGGGAGTCTTCAAGTCAAGAGTGAATAGGTACCTTCTAGACAAGCATGTTATTTATGTTACATCTTTGGCCGCATCATCACTTTCCATCAGGTGAAATTGTGGTTAAAGGCTTGCCTATCGGGCATAAAAAAGTTTGTGGAAATTGAAAATTGATAAATTTGTTTATTTTGCAGAGAAAGACATAATAAAGTACAATTGTGCTGTGGGCCCCAAACTAGACAAAGCCTGTATCTTGGAAGCGCTATGTGGTTAACAATTATAAAGAAATGCCTGTCTGTACATGAATATTAAATAATCAAATTATTAAAAAAAGAATTGAAAAAACAAAAGCGATTGTCGATTCCTGCTCTATCTCTACTCTGTAGAGAGTAGAGATCCAGCACTGTCGAACGGGCCGCAAGCAGAATTAGTAGTAATTCTGCTTGCGACCCGTTTGACAGTGCTTTTCTGTTAATAATTTATCGCTTTATGTCGTGATTAGTTTATAGGCTAAAAGCGACCACCGGCGCGAGCTAAGGCGTGTATTACGTGCGTAAAAGGTCACAGGCGAGACGCGAAGGTTGTTCGGAAAGTGGTCTGGCGCCGGTGGCGCTTGTTCTAGGCAAATTTCGTAGATAGCTCAATAGCTCACGTATAGCCGTTCGTATTCTAAGCAGGGTTGCGGGTTCGATTGCCGGCGGGAACACAAATTTTCTCCCCAAGGAAAATATTGTGTTTCTGGCTCCGATTGTGATTGTGTCTGTGTGTGTGTGATGTGAATGTTACCGGCATCTACGACACAAGTCATTAAACTTAGTGTGGAGCTGTGAGTGTGAAAGCGTTTTTTTAGCGTTTTAGGTCATAGCATGCCTGGATTCACTTGGAACACGCTGTAAAGAAGTGCTATAATATTATCACTTGATAATGAGTAAATTATTAAATCCATTTCATTCGCAACCTTTCGTAGTAAGAAAGAATTGATTACCTAATATTTCTGGAGAAGCTTATATTGATTCATTAGATTTACTGTGTTACAGCATTAAGACGCTATACAAATTTTTTGAGCCGCTTAAATTTATCGTATTCAGTAATGACAATGAATAAAGCTTTCATAATTAGACAATATATTCTAGAGGATATATTATAAAGAAATGAAATTCAAATACATTATATCCTACACAGTTTAACTCGTTAATTTTTTTTTTTTTAATATGGCGTCTGATTGTTGCCATATTGAACTTTAATTACTGTCATGTCTTGAGTGATATTCGCAAGGTTAAGAAAAATCGAATGACGTAAGAAACATGAAAATTGGCCTACGGGTTTGTTCTCTTAAATACCTCAAAGGAACAAACACACAGGCCGATAAACACAAACGCAAAGGCTGGTTTGCGTCGCACAGTCGAGTCGGTTAAAATGTATACTGCTTTAATGGCACTAGGTTAAGAGATTTGAATACACTTCTTCATTTCTGAAAAAAAAACATATTATGTTTCCATGGATAACAATGTTTGTATTTATCTGTTTTAACCCTTCTTATGTGTATTCATTTGTATGTCAAATAAGTTGAACAGTTTACTTAAAATACCTCAGTAGACCTCATTATTTAAAATTGCCCTCTCTCCAGCCAAAAGTTGACTGGGAGGATCGCTCTTAGCGATAAGTCCGTCCATGGTACTTTAGTTAGTAAGATTAGAGCTGTTATTTTATTTTATTTGGTGTATATTAAACAATTTTATATTCTTTATTTTTTTTTATGATCGATAGGCAAGCATTTGACCACTATCTCACCTGATGGAAAGTGAAGATGCGGCCGAAGATGTGACATGCTTGCCTAGAAGATACCTATACACTCTAGACTTGAAGACACCCGGATTGTACTGTTCGGGAAACAAAGACGCAGGCAATGACTCCCTCGCTGTACGGATGAAAACGCTTCGAGCGAACCGTAGGTATTTCAACCATATAAGGATGACGTTTGACAGTCTGTCTTGTTGTTAGGTGGTAAAAAGGGCAAGGGATATTCTAATCTATTTTAATTAATATCGTGCTCAAACATTATGCAGTTATACGCATGTCTAGTTACACCTATAATATAACATTGTAATAAAACGCAATGTCATAAATTATAAAGGCGGTTAAAAATAACTTTATTTTCAAATCTTTTATAATTCATACTTACTAATAGGAAACGACATTTTAATTAGTGTAATCGCCTTTGTTTTCGGGGTTGGTGAGCGATCAAAGATGGAACCAGTTTTATGTTGTTGTAAAACAATATGTTTCTTTATTTTACGATATTAAAATTTTAATTGATATAAAATAAGATGAAAGAAGAGACATGCTCATATCAGAAATTTAAAAAAAGTCTGTATTCTGTCTGTTTAGAGTTTATATTATATTTTTTCATACAAATAAGCTTCTTGCATAATATAAGAGTACTACAGTCAATGTACTCAAATGCCTATAAATGGCGTGACTATATGTTCTAGAAATCTATAGAACTCATATTTAAAATATTTAGAGATTAAAAAAACGCTGTGACTATTCGCAATTAGTATATATATAAATCCTTTATTTATATTACCCTAATAATGATCCTCGAAAACTTGAAAAAAATCCCTCTTCCTTAAAATTAAAGGTACAATAAGGGAATATTCATATAGGCATTAGGCATGACAATATTGGCGTGCCTAACATTTGCCAAATTTACTCAAAAAGCAAGAACAAATAAAATAATGCACATAATAATTAAACGCAAGCAAAGCTTCAAAACGCATTATTGAAGATATTTCAAGAACTACTTATCAGATCTTGATCAAATTTAAATGGGTCCAATTGGAAAGCAACATCTTTCAAACATAAAAAGAATCAAAATTGGTTCACGTGGAATGAAGTAAACCACATAAATAAACTGTTTTTTGTGAAGTCGGTAGTAAAGAGAAAGAATACTTAAAATAATTACCGTAACTCCTTATATGCAATTTACATAATGTATACATATAGCATCTTTACTACAAAAGAAAGTGAAATGGTGTCATTTTGCTTTAATGAATGAATACTCATTTGAGATATAATTATTTTTCGCTTAGGCTTATAGTAATTCATTAAAGTAACATTTTTGAAGTCTTATTTCTTCTTTTAATCTTATTTCTTCGTTTTACTTTATATCTCAACGTTAACATCGATTGCTGTAAATTGCTTTATTCTGACAAGGCAATGAATAGTTCTACAAATGAATTAATCAATTAGGAAAAAGTGGAGCATCTGACGCGATCTGATAGCACCAATTGCAGCAACAGACAAAACAGGCTTCAATTAAAACAGTCAAACAGTTCTCAAAAGGATTAATTTCAAGGAAAATTCCGTTAAAAAGAGTTTTGGAATTTTCCGTTATTCGTTTGTTCTACAATAGTTAGTAGAGTGTAGACAAACATTATAACAGTTTGGTCTTTGTTTTATTTATGTTTTTTTTTTCCAAATTGTATAAAACAATGAGAATCCAATAAATTAAAATATATTTCTTTTTTAGTACAATTTTTGCAAATTGCGTGAACGCGTGTTCTAATTTTCACTTTCTGGAAGGTAGAGTAGAGGAAGAGTAACTTAGATAGTGGAATTCTAAGAAGTCCTGAAATAATTTGCTTTTTAGTATAAGAAACTGTAACAATGCGGTTTACATTTTTGCTTTTGCGTAAATAACAAAATAAGTTTATATATTTTATTTTAATGAAAAACAGTAATATTCAGCGATTCTTTCGGTAGATTCGTGTTGCATTACCTAAAATTGAAGGTTTTTCATCCACCGTTAACAATATCATGCGGATAGTATTATTGCTCTCAATTTGCATAGATTTTTATTTTCTTCTTCTCATAGATTTTTTTACCTTCCTCTGGAAAATTTTTGGTTATTTCCTAAACACTCTCTTGAAATTATCTCTTTATTGTATTTCCAGAATATTAGCCTGTTATTTACTTTTTCTTGAAATACCGTAGTTTTACTGGGCTACAATTGGTTCGATTAGATTGTATCGTAAACTTTGTATCGTAAACTTTGTATTTAGTGATCATAAATTCAATCAGATGTATAAAATTCATCAACGTTTGATGTCGTCGACGGTAGAGGGTAAAAAGAGCAAAGATCTCCGTCATTAAGCAAGGACGTGCTACAGTCGGGCGGTCATAAACGTAGAGGCTAAGCGTAAATACATGCAGTTTTATGAGTCGCGCGTGCGCTGCCTATGATTGAGGACTTGGCGCCATTTCCAGGCCATTTCATTGTTCAAATGTTCATAGATTCCTGGCGCCGGACGGTAACTCGTTCAAATGTTATTTTATGATGCGATACTTGCGAATGCCGTTTTCTCTGCATCTCAGACCGCCTGTTGAATGCGAATCGAGTCTAACGTCCTCGAACCGTTCAACAACTGTTCAGAATTTTAAAATATCTCAAGCATTTATTTACGTGCTCCGAATTTCCCGTAGCATACATTAGCCATAACAACGGCCGCTCTTCCCGCGGTGTTGTTGATCAACGGAAAAGCATCGACAGAGTCAATAAACAAACAGTTGCACAATCCAGTTAACAGTAAGTGCATCCATTGGTTCAGGAAGCTCTCTGACTCATGAGCCATTTTTGCATGAGAATCGGGTCACAACAAGATTTACGTAAGAATCATAATTTAAAAATATATTCGAAATTCTAAAAGCACTTTGTTTATAACGATTATTCTATTTCTCAGAATCTAGTGTAGAGTAGATCTTTCAAACTAATACGTGCTAATTTACTTTGAGGATACTTAAAGAACTTTAGAGTAGGTACTAGCCGACGACGGCGTGTTTATTGAAATACATGTTAGTGCAAAAAGCCGATGAGAGGAATTTATAAACATTTATACACTGTGATACTTTGTGCTTTATAGCGTGATTGCGTTGAGAGATTTATTATTTTTCCTCAAGATGTTCTATATCGCGGCAAAGATTAACTTGTAAATTATTCGTTTAGATTACCTACATAGTTTGCAATGTAAACTATGAAACACACGAGCCTCGAGTTAGCATCTGCTCAAGGATAGTCAACATAATTTTGATTTTCAATTCGACATCAGCATGTATTGAATGAAAATAGTATTTTACGTATTCTAAGCTCTGCTTGTTTCGGTATCCGTAATCTTAGAGTAATTTGAAACTAATTAGCATAACTCATGCTCATGACGTTTCCTTTTAAGCATTTCTATGTCATTTGCTAGCCTCACAATTTCCTATTCTTACGACAGTCTTTAGGTAACATTGCCTCTTGGATCTTCATCATCTGTTTCCTCTTCTAGTTAAGATGCTATAAAAATAAAGTGCGGAAATATACATATTAATATTTTTTAGCTTTAGTAACTAGGTCTTTTAAAGTACATCCTGATATAAACTTGATGTCAATCTTTTCTTCAAGGCGCAAAGGTCTCATTATATTTGAATGTGAACTTAATTGATTATTAGAGAATAACACTATGAAGGTTACAGGAATATTCCGAAGTGTTAGGGTGACCTTACGTGGGAAAATGTATTATGTATCTGTAACAAAAAATAACAAGTTTAGAATTTAAATACTTACTTACCTACATGAATTGTTGATTCAGAATAAAACCTTCACATCACAATATGTCTACGTATACAGTGGTACGAGTATGCATGTACCAAGTGTTAATACTAATTTAATCCGTGATTACATTAATCTTGATAAATTGCTGTGTAAAGTATTTACTATGCAAAACTTTAAAACTACACATATTTATTTATCAAAACAACATTTAAAAATTAAACTAACGATTTAATTAATCGACCGAGAGAGCGCGAAGCGTCACCGTTTCAGCTTGGACAAAAATGCTTATTATACGGAGATTATACGTATGTCCGACGGATGTCCGACTGTTCTCTTCTACGGGTACACATTTCTCAATCGATATTTGTGAAATTTTGACAGCAAGTTCCATGATTATTTGAATTTATATTGTCAATTTAGTTTTTGGATTTCTTTCAAAATGGCTGACATACGGGGGTTGATTAAGCAGCAATTGAAAAGACTCATGAGGTCTACACTCACAGAGCCACTAGTTAATTTTGGTTTAAATAAGAATGCGTTATAAAACAACTTCTAATTACTGGTTTTAAATTAATATGTATTATTCATTAACAACAATTATCGTCGATAGTTAAGCATTAGGCGCAGTGGTAAACTGTTTTACAAGACTATAAAACTGATCACGACTCCAATTGAAACTATGCATTCCAGAGTCCATTTTGTAATCGGAACTAAGCTACAGACACCTTTACAATTAATTAACATACTAATCAATAGATTCTTGCAATTACAAGCGCGACCTGCGCCCTCTACATCCTACATCTTAGAGCTAAATTCATTATCTATTTCTCTAGTCTAGCTGATATAAATTATCTTCAGACATTTCGTTATTTGCTCAATATAATGGTAATATAATAAGTGAATAATATATGATTTACACTTAAGTAATCCCTTTCTGATTTTACTTATTATATAAAAAAAATTAACTGATATGAACACTTTTCATATTGGCAATTAGATATATTTTTTACAAGCTTTTAAATAGTTTCACCTGTCCAGCTGTCTGTCTATATGTCGGTCTGGAATCAAATCTTGCAAGCTAAATTAGACCCACTTCTCGATGTTGAATTGATGATGGAGACGGAAGATGGCCATGGGAACTTCTGAACTAAACAAGATAAACCCTAGTTTGGGCTCGTTTGATTCGTCTAGACGAGTTCTCTAGTTATATAACTTTTTAGTCCTTTTTTAACCGAATTCAAAAAAGGAGTATGTTCTCAATTTCTTTTATGTCTATACCTCATAACTTCTTTCGTTGTGAGCTGATTTTGATGATTATTTTATTTATTTGAAAGCTGGTGCTTTCCACGTGGTCTAATTTAAATTTGATCTAGATCTGATCACTAGTTTTTGAGTTATCGTCTATAATGCGTGTTATTTAATTACATTAATTGAATTCACGGTTCCGAAGATAAAGCGGTGAAGTCGTTTTTTTTTAATCTTTGCTTGCGTTTAATTATTTATTAACAACTAATAGAAGTTTGATTTTAAAAACTTTTTGAAGCATTACTTATTTTAATACAATTAGCCACTGTCGACTTAGCGTCCGCATGCTTTTAAACCCCCGACGAAAACAGAAAGCTGTTATAAGTTTAACATGTTGTGTATTTATGTGTCGGTACATCTGTGTGTATATCTGTGGCATTGTAGCTTCCAAACGGCGGGATCAAAACCGATGTACGGTTTTAATTACGTTTTTTTGGATGGTGACTTGATTTAGAGTGTAATTTAGTTAGTGTGAGCTGTTTGATGATAATTGTTGCAGCCGATTTCCAGATAGATATTTCAAAATATAGACATACCATTTGTTAACTTTGAGCTATTCTGTGAGATGTTTATTAAAAAGGACGAAACAAGAAAGTTCTACGAATACTGAACATTTTTTTTTGCTCTGATATACTAGAGTTTAAAGTTTAAACTCTATCTTATGATGTCGTCGAGGATGTTAAAGACGCTAGACTATCTCTCAAGTTTACATTAATGCTATATACGGTAAATATTATTATAATCCTCTGTTACGGTAAATATTAGTATGATGTCGTCGAGGATGTTAAAGACCCTAGACTATCTCTTAATTTTGCATTTAATTCTATACACGGTATATATTAGTATTAAGTATTTCACATAAATCCTAAAAAATGTTGCTTATATCAAATCAAGCTACTAGTTACTTTTTTATCAACAATAATTATAAATTTTTATACTCATGAATAATGTTTAGTAACTCTGTCTATCTATCACCTATTTAGTAAATAAATGTTGTTGAAATGAATGTTAAAATAGAATATTATTATTATTAATTTTGTTTGTAGGTACTCGTTGCTACGCCCTTCCAGGGTGCATGTAAATAATTATAATTAAGTGTTTTTGTAATTTTTACAAGTGTGCAATAAATAAATAAATAAAGAAATAAATGCTTGTAGAAAAGATCCGACGAGATTCAGATGGCAACATCTTCATATTTGAAAACAATTACTAATCCGAAAGCTATTTCTCTAAGACTGTTTTCCCACCGTCAAAAGCAAGAAAATGTTCATATAACAAAAGGTACCTATTCAAAATGCAAGAAGTTACACCTCTTCCAGTAAACATCGAATAGAATAAGCTAATTACGTATGCTGAACCACTGTTTGTTCGCTTTTCCACTAAAGTCAATGTTTTTTCTAACACAGCATATTGTTTTGTTCATCCAAGCTTATATATTATGCAGGGTGCGTAGATACCTACACATGTCGCTTTGGATAAAGTATTTACAACTGTTGATATTTTAAAGGTTAATTGTTTCTTATCGTCCTGTGACTGTAATGTACATAAGTAACAGAAATCTAATCTAATACCTTTAGACGAGCAATTCTTGTATATACAAATATGAATCTCGGAAACGGCTCCAACGATTTTCATGAAATTTAGTATGCAGGGGGTTTCGGGGGCGATAAATCCTTATAGCTATGTTTAATAAATGCGAAAGTTTATGTGTGAGTGTAAACGTTTGTGACCACGTATCTCCGTAACGAATAAACCGATTTCGATGAAATTTAGAATGTAGATATTTTAGGTTCCGCAATAATACATAGTCTACTTTTTAACTTAATTAACGTGGGTGAACTGCGGGGCACGGCTACTTTTTAATAATTTCGGACATGATTTCGTGTTTCGAACTAAGTAAAGTACTAGGCAAACATACAGGGAAAGAGGTAATAAGTATTCAGTATTATTTCAAAGTACTAGGCAACCATAAACGGGAATGAGTTAAAACACTTTTTACTTTACGTGGCATTGTAACGCATGCCGGGTACAGCTATAGATAGAAAATCCAGTTTAATAAAAGCGTGATATTCAAATATTAGTACTTATTATTATAGCTGATTATAAATTCATATTTTAAATTTACAACCGTAATAAAATGTGCTTAGCGATTTCAATCTGGTTATAAATTCCTTACATTTCGAGATCTTCGAGAACAACGCTGGTTTTCTCTGAATTGTGGTACATCTATCTATCTAACTAATACCATTAAACGAGCAATTCTTGTTTATCTTTATATATATAATTCTACTGTACGTGTGTATGTCACTGAACTCCTCCTAAACGACCTATTTGTATGATTTTTTTTGTATGTGTTTGGGTGGCGCCCTGGATGGTTTAGATTCACAAATCAGCCCGGCAGATGGCGCTGCAGGGGTTGCATACGGGCGAATCCGGGCGAATCACTAGTATATATATTGAAAATTAGTAAGCAGGGGGTTTCGGGGACGATAAATCGATCTATCTAGGTTTAAATTTTAGGAAACGTCATTTACCAAAAAAAAAAAAGCCGTTCATCCAGGTACTTTGTACTTCATTGCTGCGAAATGGAATAATTTAAGAGAGAGAAAAGAGTTTCTTTGCAAATTTTCACGTACCATTTTTACTGTTACAAATTTTCTCTAAATGTTTTTCTACATCATAATTTTTACGTTACCTATGTTCCTATATATTTTTTTACCGATCACAAAAATCTAAAACAAAATAGGTCCATAGGTATCGTTTGAGAGCTACAACGATTCAGACACTCACTACAAACTTGTAACACCCCTCTTTTTCGTCGGGGGTTAAAAAGTAAATTAACTAAGTAAGTTTCAGTAGGCATGATTTTAAATCGCAAAGGTTATCCCCATCCAGTCGTCGTCGCTTATCATCGTACATTATGATCGAACTTACGCTGATTACGGATTAAGGAAATCTTTTTAGCTGAAGGTCACAATGCCTAGAACTTTGACCCTCACTATCCCACGTTTCATGGTCAAACGATGGCGCCTGGCTGAGGCGCCAGATGCCGGCTTCCGGACACAACGACCACCATTCATGTCATCGTGGAACCGGAGCACGGACTCTATCCGCGTCCCAGCCAAGTCAAGATCAATGTTGATCGTATCTTGATTGAAAACGCATGCCTGGGAATTATTTTGCTTTTGTAACGCATGCCGGTTTGTAACGTTTAAACTTTCGCGAATCGAATACATAGTTTTCTTTTTCTTTTATGTAATTGAGAGATGAGAAGGGTAAGTCGCACGCTTGATGGTAAGCGCCACGCTTGCCCTCTACAGCTCAGTGCCACATAGAGTTTTGAACATAGGTCAAAATCCTGCGCGGCAAGGCACTGCGCTTGTCACCCTGAGATATAATAATATCTGTTTTTGCCATGTAATTAATAAAACGCGATAAAATCCCAAATATTACCTAAATTATATTTTACTTTAGTTGTATTTCAAAGACCTGAGCAACCAAAGGAGCTCATATATTATGCCTAAATTGCATTTATTATTATAATTATAATTTGCAACATTATGCAGTTATACGCATGTCTAGTTACACCTATAATATAACATTGTAATAAAACGCAATGTCATAAATTATAAAGGCGGTTAAAAATAACTTTATTTTCAAATCTTTTATAATTCATACTTACTAATAGGAAACGACATTTTAATTAGTGTAATCGCCTTTGTTTTCGGGGTTGGTGAGCGATCAAAGATGGAACCAGTTTTATGTTGTTGTAAAACAATATGTTTCTTTATTTTACGATATTAAAATTTTAATTGATATAAAATAAGATGAAAGAAGAGACATGCTCATATCAGAAATTTAAAAAAAGTCTGTATTCTGTCTGTTTAGAGTTTATATTATATTTTTTCATACAAATAAGCTTCTTGCATAATATAAGAGTACTACAGTCAATGTACTCAAATGCCTATAAATGGCGTGACTATATGTTCTAGAAATCTATAGAACTCATATTTAAAATATTTAGAGATTAAAAAAACGCTGTGACTATTCGCAATTAGTATATATATAAATCCTTTATTTATATTACCCTAATAATGATCCTCGAAAACTTGAAAAAAATCCCTCTTCCTTAAAATTAAAGGTACAATAAGGGAATATTCATATAGGCATTAGGCATGACAATATTGGCGTGCCTAACATTTGCCAAATTTACTCAAAAAGCAAGAACAAATAAAATAATGCACATAATAATTAAACGCAAGCAAAGCTTCAAAACGCATTATTGAAGATATTTCAAGAACTACTTATCAGATCTTGATCAAATTTAAATGGGTCCAATTGGAAAGCAACATCTTTCAAACATAAAAAGAATCAAAATTGGTTCACGTGGAATGAAGTAAACCACATAAATAAACTGTTTTTTGTGAAGTCGGTAGTAAAGAGAAAGAATACTTAAAATAATTACCGTAACTCCTTATATGCAATTTACATAATGTATACATATAGCATCTTTACTACAAAAGAAAGTGAAATGGTGTCATTTTGCTTTAATGAATGAATACTCATTTGAGATATAATTATTTTTCGCTTAGGCTTATAGTAATTCATTAAAGTAACATTTTTGAAGTCTTATTTCTTCTTTTAATCTTATTTCTTCGTTTTACTTTATATCTCAACGTTAACATCGATTGCTGTAAATTGCTTTATTCTGACAAGGCAATGAATAGTTCTACAAATGAATTAATCAATTAGGAAAAAGTGGAGCATCTGACGCGATCTGATAGCACCAATTGCAGCAACAGACAAAACAGGCTTCAATTAAAACAGTCAAACAGTTCTCAAAAGGATTAATTTCAAGGAAAATTCCGTTAAAAAGAGTTTTGGAATTTTCCGTTATTCGTTTGTTCTACAATAGTTAGTAGAGTGTAGACAAACATTATAACAGTTTGGTCTTTGTTTTATTTATGTTTTTTTTTTCCAAATTGTATAAAACAATGAGAATCCAATAAATTAAAATATATTTCTTTTTTAGTACAATTTTTGCAAATTGCGTGAACGCGTGTTCTAATTTTCACTTTCTGGAAGGTAGAGTAGAGGAAGAGTAACTTAGATAGTGGAATTCTAAGAAGTCCTGAAATAATTTGCTTTTTAGTATAAGAAACTGTAACAATGCGGTTTACATTTTTGCTTTTGCGTAAATAACAAAATAAGTTTATATATTTTATTTTAATGAAAAACAGTAATATTCAGCGATTCTTTCGGTAGATTCGTGTTGCATTACCTAAAATTGAAGGTTTTTCATCCACCGTTAACAATATCATGCGGATAGTATTATTGCTCTCAATTTGCATAGATTTTTATTTTCTTCTTCTCATAGATTTTTTTACCTTCCTCTGGAAAATTTTTGGTTATTTCCTAAACACTCTCTTGAAATTATCTCTTTATTGTATTTCCAGAATATTAGCCTGTTATTTACTTTTTCTTGAAATACCGTAGTTTTACTGGGCTACAATTGGTTCGATTAGATTGTATCGTAAACTTTGTATCGTAAACTTTGTATTTAGTGATCATAAATTCAATCAGATGTATAAAATTCATCAACGTTTGATGTCGTCGACGGTAGAGGGTAAAAAGAGCAAAGATCTCCGTCATTAAGCAAGGACGTGCTACAGTCGGGCGGTCATAAACGTAGAGGCTAAGCGTAAATACATGCAGTTTTATGAGTCGCGCGTGCGCTGCCTATGATTGAGGACTTGGCGCCATTTCCAGGCCATTTCATTGTTCAAATGTTCATAGATTCCTGGCGCCGGACGGTAACTCGTTCAAATGTTATTTTATGATGCGATACTTGCGAATGCCGTTTTCTCTGCATCTCAGACCGCCTGTTGAATGCGAATCGAGTCTAACGTCCTCGAACCGTTCAACAACTGTTCAGAATTTTAAAATATCTCAAGCATTTATTTACGTGCTCCGAATTTCCCGTAGCATACATTAGCCATAACAACGGCCGCTCTTCCCGCGGTGTTGTTGATCAACGGAAAAGCATCGACAGAGTCAATAAACAAACAGTTGCACAATCCAGTTAACAGTAAGTGCATCCATTGGTTCAGGAAGCTCTCTGACTCATGAGCCATTTTTGCATGAGAATCGGGTCACAACAAGATTTACGTAAGAATCATAATTTAAAAATATATTCGAAATTCTAAAAGCACTTTGTTTATAACGATTATTCTATTTCTCAGAATCTAGTGTAGAGTAGATCTTTCAAACTAATACGTGCTAATTTACTTTGAGGATACTTAAAGAACTTTAGAGTAGGTACTAGCCGACGACGGCGTGTTTATTGAAATACATGTTAGTGCAAAAAGCCGATGAGAGGAATTTATAAACATTTATACACTGTGATACTTTGTGCTTTATAGCGTGATTGCGTTGAGAGATTTATTATTTTTCCTCAAGATGTTCTATATCGCGGCAAAGATTAACTTGTAAATTATTCGTTTAGATTACCTACATAGTTTGCAATGTAAACTATGAAACACACGAGCCTCGAGTTAGCATCTGCTCAAGGATAGTCAACATAATTTTGATTTTCAATTCGACATCAGCATGTATTGAATGAAAATAGTATTTTACGTATTCTAAGCTCTGCTTGTTTCGGTATCCGTAATCTTAGAGTAATTTGAAACTAATTAGCATAACTCATGCTCATGACGTTTCCTTTTAAGCATTTCTATGTCATTTGCTAGCCTCACAATTTCCTATTCTTACGACAGTCTTTAGGTAACATTGCCTCTTGGATCTTCATCATCTGTTTCCTCTTCTAGTTAAGATGCTATAAAAATAAAGTGCGGAAATATACATATTAATATTTTTTAGCTTTAGTAACTAGGTCTTTTAAAGTACATCCTGATATAAACTTGATGTCAATCTTTTCTTCAAGGCGCAAAGGTCTCATTATATTTGAATGTGAACTTAATTGATTATTAGAGAATAACACTATGAAGGTTACAGGAATATTCCGAAGTGTTAGGGTGACCTTACGTGGGAAAATGTATTATGTATCTGTAACAAAAAATAACAAGTTTAGAATTTAAATACTTACTTACCTACATGAATTGTTGATTCAGAATAAAACCTTCACATCACAATATGTCTACGTATACAGTGGTACGAGTATGCATGTACCAAGTGTTAATACTAATTTAATCCGTGATTACATTAATCTTGATAAATTGCTGTGTAAAGTATTTACTATGCAAAACTTTAA
This sequence comes from Lomographa bimaculata, assembly GCA_948107665.1. NCBI lineage: Eukaryota > Metazoa > Arthropoda > Insecta > Lepidoptera > Geometridae > Lomographa > Lomographa bimaculata. The sequence continues at coordinate 10,909,782 of OX403597.1, read as the reverse complement.
AACTACACATATTTATTTATCAAAACAACATTTAAAAATTAAACTAACGATTTAATTAATCGACCGAGAGAGCGCGAAGCGTCACCGTTTCAGCTTGGACAAAAATGCTTATTATACGGAGATTATACGTATGTCCGACGGATGTCCGACTGTTCTCTTCTACGGGTACACATTTCTCAATCGATATTTGTGAAATTTTGACAGCAAGTTCCATGATTATTTGAATTTATATTGTCAATTTAGTTTTTGGATTTCTTTCAAAATGGCTGACATACGGGGGTTGATTAAGCAGCAATTGAAAAGACTCATGAGGTCTACACTCACAGAGCCACTAGTTAATTTTGGTTTAAATAAGAATGCGTTATAAAACAACTTCTAATTACTGGTTTTAAATTAATATGTATTATTCATTAACAACAATTATCGTCGATAGTTAAGCATTAGGCGCAGTGGTAAACTGTTTTACAAGACTATAAAACTGATCACGACTCCAATTGAAACTATGCATTCCAGAGTCCATTTTGTAATCGGAACTAAGCTACAGACACCTTTACAATTAATTAACATACTAATCAATAGATTCTTGCAATTACAAGCGCGACCTGCGCCCTCTACATCCTACATCTTAGAGCTAAATTCATTATCTATTTCTCTAGTCTAGCTGATATAAATTATCTTCAGACATTTCGTTATTTGCTCAATATAATGGTAATATAATAAGTGAATAATATATGATTTACACTTAAGTAATCCCTTTCTGATTTTACTTATTATATAAAAAAAATTAACTGATATGAACACTTTTCATATTGGCAATTAGATATATTTTTTACAAGCTTTTAAATAGTTTCACCTGTCCAGCTGTCTGTCTATATGTCGGTCTGGAATCAAATCTTGCAAGCTAAATTAGACCCACTTCTCGATGTTGAATTGATGATGGAGACGGAAGATGGCCATGGGAACTTCTGAACTAAACAAGATAAACCCTAGTTTGGGCTCGTTTGATTCGTCTAGACGAGTTCTCTAGTTATATAACTTTTTAGTCCTTTTTTAACCGAATTCAAAAAAGGAGTATGTTCTCAATTTCTTTTATGTCTATACCTCATAACTTCTTTCGTTGTGAGCTGATTTTGATGATTATTTTATTTATTTGAAAGCTGGTGCTTTCCACGTGGTCTAATTTAAATTTGATCTAGATCTGATCACTAGTTTTTGAGTTATCGTCTATAATGCGTGTTATTTAATTACATTAATTGAATTCACGGTTCCGAAGATAAAGCGGTGAAGTCGTTTTTTTTTAATCTTTGCTTGCGTTTAATTATTTATTAACAACTAATAGAAGTTTGATTTTAAAAACTTTTTGAAGCATTACTTATTTTAATACAATTAGCCACTGTCGACTTAGCGTCCGCATGCTTTTAAACCCCCGACGAAAACAGAAAGCTGTTATAAGTTTAACATGTTGTGTATTTATGTGTCGGTACATCTGTGTGTATATCTGTGGCATTGTAGCTTCCAAACGGCGGGATCAAAACCGATGTACGGTTTTAATTACGTTTTTTTGGATGGTGACTTGATTTAGAGTGTAATTTAGTTAGTGTGAGCTGTTTGATGATAATTGTTGCAGCCGATTTCCAGATAGATATTTCAAAATATAGACATACCATTTGTTAACTTTGAGCTATTCTGTGAGATGTTTATTAAAAAGGACGAAACAAGAAAGTTCTACGAATACTGAACATTTTTTTTTGCTCTGATATACTAGAGTTTAAAGTTTAAACTCTATCTTATGATGTCGTCGAGGATGTTAAAGACGCTAGACTATCTCTCAAGTTTACATTAATGCTATATACGGTAAATATTATTATAATCCTCTGTTACGGTAAATATTAGTATGATGTCGTCGAGGATGTTAAAGACCCTAGACTATCTCTTAATTTTGCATTTAATTCTATACACGGTATATATTAGTATTAAGTATTTCACATAAATCCTAAAAAATGTTGCTTATATCAAATCAAGCTACTAGTTACTTTTTTATCAACAATAATTATAAATTTTTATACTCATGAATAATGTTTAGTAACTCTGTCTATCTATCACCTATTTAGTAAATAAATGTTGTTGAAATGAATGTTAAAATAGAATATTATTATTATTAATTTTTAATTTTGTTTGTAGGTACTCGTTGCTACGCCCTTCCAGGGTGCATGTAAATAATTATAATTAAGTGTTTTTGTAATTTTTACAAGTGTGCAATAAATAAATAAATAAAGAAATAAATGCTTGTAGAAAAGATCCGACGAGATTCAGATGGCAACATCTTCATATTTGAAAACAATTACTAATCCGAAAGCTATTTCTCTAAGACTGTTTTCCCACCGTCAAAAGCAAGAAAATGTTCATATAACAAAAGGTACCTATTCAAAATGCAAGAAGTTACACCTCTTCCAGTAAACATCGAATAGAATAAGCTAATTACGTATGCTGAACCACTGTTTGTTCGCTTTTCCACTAAAGTCAATGTTTTTTCTAACACAGCATATTGTTTTGTTCATCCAAGCTTATATATTATGCAGGGTGCGTAGATACCTACACATGTCGCTTTGGATAAAGTATTTACAACTGTTGATATTTTAAAGGTTAATTGTTTCTTATCGTCCTGTGACTGTAATGTACATAAGTAACAGAAATCTAATCTAATACCTTTAGACGAGCAATTCTTGTATATACAAATATGAATCTCGGAAACGGCTCCAACGATTTTCATGAAATTTAGTATGCAGGGGGTTTCGGGGGCGATAAATCCTTATAGCTATGTTTAATAAATGCGAAAGTTTATGTGTGAGTGTAAACGTTTGTGACCACGTATCTCCGTAACGAATAAACCGATTTCGATGAAATTTAGAATGTAGATATTTTAGGTTCCGCAATAATACATAGTCTACTTTTTAACTTAATTAACGTGGGTGAACTGCGGGGCACGGCTACTTTTTAATAATTTCGGACATGATTTCGTGTTTCGAACTAAGTAAAGTACTAGGCAAACATACAGGGAAAGAGGTAATAAGTATTCAGTATTATTTCAAAGTACTAGGCAACCATAAACGGGAATGAGTTAAAACACTTTTTACTTTACGTGGCATTGTAACGCATGCCGGGTACAGCTATAGATAGAAAATCCAGTTTAATAAAAGCGTGATATTCAAATATTAGTACTTATTATTATAGCTGATTATAAATTCATATTTTAAATTTACAACCGTAATAAAATGTGCTTAGCGATTTCAATCTGGTTATAAATTCCTTACATTTCGAGATCTTCGAGAACAACGCTGGTTTTCTCTGAATTGTGGTACATCTATCTATCTAACTAATACCATTAAACGAGCAATTCTTGTTTATCTTTATATATATAATTCTACTGTACGTGTGTATGTCACTGAACTCCTCCTAAACGACCTATTTGTATGATTTTTTTTGTATGTGTTTGGGTGGCGCCCTGGATGGTTTAGATTCACAAATCAGCCCGGCAGATGGCGCTGCAGGGGTTGCATACGGGCGAATCCGGGCGAATCACTAGTATATATATTGAAAATTAGTAAGCAGGGGGTTTCGGGGACGATAAATCGATCTATCTAGGTTTAAATTTTAGGAAACGTCATTTACCAAAAAAAAAAAAGCCGTTCATCCAGGTACTTTGTACTTCATTGCTGCGAAATGGAATAATTTAAGAGAGAGAAAAGAGTTTCTTTGCAAATTTTCACGTACCATTTTTACTGTTACAAATTTTCTCTAAATGTTTTTCTACATCATAATTTTTACGTTACCTATGTTCCTATATATTTTTTTACCGATCACAAAAATCTAAAACAAAATAGGTCCATAGGTATCGTTTGAGAGCTACAACGATTCAGACACTCACTACAAACTTGTAACACCCCTCTTTTTCGTCGGGGGTTAAAAAGTAAATTAACTAAGTAAGTTTCAGTAGGCATGATTTTAAATCGCAAAGGTTATCCCCATCCAGTCGTCGTCGCTTATCATCGTACATTATGATCGAACTTACGCTGATTACGGATTAAGGAAATCTTTTTAGCTGAAGGTCACAATGCCTAGAACTTTGACCCTCACTATCCCACGTTTCATGGTCAAACGATGGCGCCTGGCTGAGGCGCCAGATGCCGGCTTCCGGACACAACGACCACCATTCATGTCATCGTGGAACCGGAGCACGGACTCTATCCGCGTCCCAGCCAAGTCAAGATCAATGTTGATCGTATCTTGATTGAAAACGCATGCCTGGGAATTATTTTGCTTTTGTAACGCATGCCGGTTTGTAACGTTTAAACTTTCGCGAATCGAATACATAGTTTTCTTTTTCTTTTATGTAATTGAGAGATGAGAAGGGTAAGTCGCACGCTTGATGGTAAGCGCCACGCTTGCCCTCTACAGCTCAGTGCCACATAGAGTTTTGAACATAGGTCAAAATCCTGCGCGGCAAGGCACTGCGCTTGTCACCCTGAGATATAATAATATCTGTTTTTGCCATGTAATTAATAAAACGCGATAAAATCCCAAATATTACCTAAATTATATTTTACTTTAGTTGTATTTCAAAGACCTGAGCAACCAAAGGAGCTCATATATTATGCCTAAATTGCATTTAATTGCTACCTTGAATCCTAATTATAGCATAGACCTAATGATGAAAATATATGAAAAAAAATATCAAAATTTATATTATTCAATAAAGAAAATTAAACATATTTTTTAATATTATTGTATTGTACTAGCGACCCGCTTTGTCTATGGTTGCAAAAAATGTTTTCATACAAATCTTATCCTGTCAATTACGCATGCATAAAAAAAAGTATCAGCTAAATCGTTCGAGCTGTTCGCAAGTGATATTTTATACAATTAGTGGCAATTGATTTTTATTTATATTTATAGTAAAAATTTATCATAATATTATATATATTACCATCCCTTTGATGATATGATAACAGAACACGTTATTGGACATTGATAAAAACAACTAATCTAAAATAGTATGAAATCACACTCACGTCGATAGCTTATGTAGCTGACGCACTATCTATACATTGTTGCTACACGTACACTGCCAAAGCATTTCAGAAACACCAACTCTCTCTCATGCCCATAGAAGACGAATTAAGTTCATGTTCACCTTTCCGCTTTTGGCGATCTCGTCATGCTTTATAAGGCTCCAAAGACCAACGGTTGCTGAATGAACAATAGGTATATAATCTGTAACATACTTATCTTGACGAGGCGCAATACAGTCCATTGTGTTTGTTTTGAAATCATTGTCTTGTTGGTACGACTTTGTATTATTAGGGTTCCGTGCTAAAGGAAACCTTTTTAGGATTATTTGTTGTCCGTCAAGATCCTTTTTTCTTAGGAACGTGTTGAAGTTACCATCCTCAACTACATCACTTACCATCAGAAGAGATAGTAGACAAACGCTAGCCCAACGGAGATAAAAAAGGTTTTATAGTAGGTCAAGTAGAAATTAAGAACCATAAATCTTAGTACCTATCTATATTTGATATTATGGATATTTAAATTAATATTAAATTTACTAAGAATCTACGTCAACGCAAAAGATACAACTATTTGTGCGGCAAAAATGAGCAAACACTCACACTCACAAATAAATCAAAACCTACTACTTTTCGTAGAATCATGAAACTCAAAAGAAGCAAGGTCTCATAGCACAAGTAACGGAAAAAATAAAACTTATAACATTTTCATTAACGTAATTTGTTGTTCATTTTGCCGCATAAATGGCCTATATTTACATTTGTAAATAAAACAAAAACTTTTCGTAGAACCATGAAACTTGGTAAGAAGCAGTATCACAGCCGGAAAAAAACAAGTTGGCAATTTGTTGTTAAATGGATAAAACGTACAAAAAGCTTCGGGACACGATTTCCGTGATGGATGAACTATCTCCATATAATTTTTTACGGAACTCTCGGTGCGCAAATCAGACTCGCACTTGTTTGGCTATATTTATCTTAACTGACCTTTGTCTATAAGTTCGTCTCTTGACATTTTTGCGTGAATGATTCATATATGATTTATTAATCGGTGCCGGTAGGTGAGTATCTTATTCATGTGAATCGAGTGGCAATAATTGACTAGATGCGTTCATCGCCAATTACAGCGTGGAATATTTAGATCGAACATACCATTTGATCGAATTCGTTATATATTACGCCGCAACAATATTTATTATATTGACCTTGTCTCTACATAATGTCGAAAGTTGAAGGTTGAAGAATTAGTAAGTGCAGTGTTTTTTAGCCAATAAACTTTATATGTTAGTCATAACATTTTATAGTTTTAATATATTTTGATACTCCTTATAACCAGGAAATGGTTTTTGCTGCCGATGGAACAGCATTATTTTCCATTGCAAAAACGTTTTAATGATTATTTTCTCAGTAAAATTAGACGTAAAGCATTAAAACAATCGTAGCGTCATCGTCGAGTGGTAATTACTGCAATACGCATTCAGGGTTAATGAATTGTCTGTGCACCCTTTCTAAAATAAACGCTTTAATGAAGATTGATGGATGTTATATTATTAATTAACAATCTAAATGCGGTTGCAAAGCTTTTATTTTATTTTAGCTCGATACGTTTGCGCGATACAGGCGCTAAACTACACGACGAAATGAATGATCGCCAATTATATTATATAGTTCTTATGACGATACTACAGACCATATAGAGTTATAAGCTAATGCTTCATAAATAATATTTGTTACATCTAAATAAAAAAAATATATCGTATTAAATATACGCTGATTGATGTTATTATTTTTTATATTTAAATACCTACCTATACATACATTATACATTACATTATCATACATTATTACATTATACCTCATATTATTTCGGGATAATGTAATAAATACATAATACAACAAACAAACGCTACATTACGTTCAAAGACTTGAATCGTGGGTGCCGGAATCATTTACATATCACATATACACACGCACACACAATTACACCTAAAACCAAAAGCACGGGAGCCCCTTGGAGGAGGTTGTCCCAGGGGAAAAAAGTTGTGCTTCTGCTGGGAATCGGACCCAGAACACACGATGCAGAGGGCAGAGATTTACTTAAGGCGCCGATTGCGTCGTATCTATTAATTAAAATGCAAATCATGTGCTCGAATGTATTACACGTGGATTTGCACCTTTCACAGCAATGTGCCGGTACTCACGTATTCGTAGTATGAAACTCCATTATCAGTTTAATGCACCATTCGAGTACTTACAAATATATATCTTTTCAAATATTTGCCTCTGTTTTGTAAACAAGTAAATATCTTATAGTACAAATCATAATACCTAAGGTACTTGTAATTGGCCGTAAAATGAAGGGTTCATATTATTTTTATCTAAACAAAAAACCGCCTCGTTTTATACGCTTTCACACTCACATTGGGTGTGGGACTAAGTTTGTTGACTGGTGTCGTCGGTGTCGGACACACTTACATCAGACATACAAAGAATACATGCTGAATTGAGAACCTCCTCCTTTGTGATTATGAAAACTATAGCGATTGCTCTTCATTGTGGTACTAACCGGATATTAATCGCGCGATTTTTGTGTCGAATAATACTCCGACCAGTTTCGCGATAGTGTTCATAATAAAACCTCCTCTTTTTGAAGTTGATAGAAAACGGGGAAATTGCTTCTGTATGTTTATGTTGTATGTCATAAGTAATATATTCTGACTTTAGGAAAGCTTTATTGTGTGTTAAAGCAAAATTGGCAAACATACATATTAAGAATCAAGAATTACCAACGAACTTTAGTGCTTATCAGCAATCATATTATCGTATTTGCTTAACTAAAAGAACAAATATATATTTCTATGTGTTTAGCTTGAAACACGCCGGAGAAAACGCAAATAAGTGTCTGTTTGCGACATTCGTTTGTGTCTATAAATATTTGCCAACTTTAACTTAATGATATAGGTACTAATGTACCAGGAAATATTGATTCATCAGAAGTTATTTTTAATTCTTGGTAAATTTATGCTCTTGATCAATCCAAAGCTGAGGAACGATTCATTGTATGTAAAATCAAAAGAAATATGGATAGGTATAGGGTGTGGATTGAAAGAGAAATGCAAAACACGCGGTTGTCTCGGTCGGCGCGGGCGCTTACAAGCTGTAGGCGTTAAATGCAAATCCACATCGTTTCACCGCCAGGACAATGCGGCCGAAGTGTTGCGCGTCTTGTAACACACCGACGCGGTTTGTTGTTCTACTTTTTTGGGTAAACGGTCCTCCGTAAACGGCATTGCATAGGCCGCCGCAAGAAATACCGCGGGCGGCACAATACCTCGTTCGGCGCCGTCCTACTCCGTGAGACTCCGTACATGGACATCGCGCCCGTGAACGGACCAATTCTCGCACATTAAATATTTTCCAATCCTGTATATTTAGGTGCGATCCATTTTGGTGCGCTCAAAAATTACAAATTTTCTGTTGAGCAAACTTGAATGACTGAGTCGGCGTGTATGTCACAATCAAATGGCTACTCAGCCACTGTATTGAAAGGCTGTGCCTTGCATTAACTGGTGCTATTCAATTCTATGAATTGATCGGCTTAAAGAACATTAATGAAAATTCTAGGTCTTTTCGTCAAATGTAGAAGTTGACAAGCGTAGGTATTGCGAGGATGAACAGATGCAGCAAGCGTACCGCAGCAGTGGATTTGATTCAGATTGACCAATCAATTAGTAGTCCAGGCGTTTAATTGATTGCTGCCGCCATTTAATCCAAAGCCTGGCTGTTGAATTGAGTTGCTGTTTTAATTATTTGGCCGCGACATGTATACTCTAGATAGCGCTTCTATTCGGACGGAGAGTTTACGTCACGCACATAAACTTTCGCAATGTGAGCTCTTAAATGTACACAGAACCGTTCGCTTTGAGATGCATTCAGGGCGGGTCGGCGAAATTATATTTTATGGAAATGGATGTTGAATCGAAGCCAGAGCTCATTGCATTCTCGCAGTGCGACAGTTATCCGCGCGTGTGTGTGGGCACGAACAGAGTTGGGGCCGGAGTGGCAAGCCTATCGACAACAATAAGACCGCGCCTTGTGCCATAAACATTCTTTGCCGCAATCATTACGAATATAACCTATAAATTAGCACAGAGCCGACTGCAAACACGCCGCTTGCCGTTGTGGGAATTCGCAATGAGCGTCGAATTCAAAAGCTGTCTCCAAGGGATACCAACGCGTGCCTATCGCAGCTTGCATCATCTTCACATTTGCCCTTACTCTGAACGTTTTATTAATGAGTCTTGCTACACATCATGATTTCCAATTCTAATCTTCCTTTAGACAGCGTACCAATTTATAGTCACATAGCTAATATCACAGACTATATTATGTTGTACAAATATTTATATAGCTATCTACGGTTCATTACTATTAATCATGGACAACTAGCCGTGCCCCGCGGCTTCGCCCGCGTTTATTAATTTAAAAAGTAGCCTATGTGTTATTCCGGAAACTAAAATACCTAAATTTTAAATTTCATCAAAATGTATTAATTCGTTAGGGAGATACGTGGTAACAAACATTTACACACACACTAACTTTCAAATTTTATATTAGTAGGATAGGATAACTAGTTACCACTCAATGGGTATGTAACCTAAAACAAATGTTTTTGCAAGTAGTTGACCACCATCTCACCTGTTGGAGTGACGATGCGGCCGAAGCTGTAACATGCATGCCTTAAGTTACTTATTCACTCTGGACTTGAAGACTCCCAGATTATACCGTTCGGGGAATTAAGATGGGGACAAGGAGTTCCACTCCTTCGCTTTACGGACGATGAACGTAGAAGCAAAATGCTTCGTGCAAACTGGAGGTATTTCAACCATAAATCACGAATTAAATTTATTAATTTCTCAAAAACGATTGCAGCAAAAGATAGTCAATCAGTCAATCTAAGTGCTTATATTCCATCAACAACTTATTACTTAGTAAGACGTAAGACGCACAGTTCCCACTTTCATTCATACAAGATAACTCATTTAATTGGCGATAAGAAAATCGCACACATAGTAAGACAATGGCGATGTATCAATGTTATCTACAGCATGTAGGTTAATGGTAAACGAGGTCGAGTACTCACCTGCAATAATACTAAGTTCTATTGGTTGCTTTATGATGATTCACACACGTGTATTTACAGTTTACACTCATAAAACTCAGCATCGATCAGAAAGCTCGATTAGCTAGTGATTTAATTCATGCAGTCGTAGGTGTTTTATCTAGAATAATATTATATCAATACACGGAAAATTATTTGTGCCTAAATACATTATTTACATTGTAACTACCTATATCTGACTATCTCTGACTTGCAAGGCTTATTTCAATAAATATATAACAAAAATTTAGTTTTAATTACAAATCGACGTCCTCCCAAGTTTATGAAGAAAGGGATGTTGAATAAAGAAAGGGTAATTTCATCACTTGGGGCAGGGCTTGGGTAGATCAGCGGTTCGGGCAGTTGAGCATGACATTGATCAAATCCCGTCGAGCGATATTTTACCATTCTAAATTTATTATTTCAATAGTCATGCCCCACAACTTCGCCAGAATAAAGAAGTTGAAATAATGTAAGTCGATAGTTTTTTTATACGTCTGACAACTTCTAATACCAGATGAATATCACGTGCCAGGAAACTGGTAGCACCAAGCAATATTACTGCCATCCTAAATGCGACAGTGAAGAAATAGCGTAAAAATTCGAAATTCGAGTGAAAAATATATCTGGCATAGTAACAGCGCCAGACGGACTTGATGCCTACCAGGTGACAGACAAGCGACAGTTACAGATATCCGCTTACATGTCTGAGGAGAGTTAACTGGGGAGAGAACCTGCCGTTATTCGACAAATTACGACTCAAGTGGCAAGTTATTATATCATAAAAAACATACACAAACACTTTCACACTCGCAACCCCATAATAAGTTCGATGACTTATGTCGCCGGAAACATTCACATTACTCAATGACTCCCAGTACCAAAAACACAAATTTTCCTTGAGGAGAAAACTTGTGTTCCCGCTGGGAATCGAACCCGGTACCCCTGCTTAGAAGGCAAATGCTCACACAACTAAGTCAACGGACAGTTCATTTATAGTAATATCTAAGTAAGAGTACATTAACGTAAATATAAGTAATATCGTATTATTGAGACACAATGAACACAATGCACAATGGTCTAAAATAATTTATTAATAGCTAACATTGAGGTTTCAATCTATTTCAGGGCACGTGATAGCTGTTGACGGACTGGAAGAATTAACACTACTTATGTTTGTTATCATAATTAATGTTTAAAAGCGCCCCTAACATAAACAAAATCTTAACTTTTGAAATCAGAATCTCTGTTTAATTGAAAGTTGAAAAGAACACAAAAGATTTAATTTATGGATGTTGTATAATTTTTTTATAACGTTAGACCATTAATAATACGAAAACAAGTATACTTGTCCGACTAGCGGCGAAACCCACCAGTTTGTAACAAATTGTTTCATTGGGAATGTCTATAGATTTAAAATAACAGTGGGATAATCATATCGATATCTTCTTAGGACTACTTACCTCTGTTCAATATGGACCTCTAAAATAAGCTTGTACTCTTAACGTGACTGTAAGACTTGAATTATTAGTATAATTGTAAAGTTTACTATTTGCAGAGGAATCTATAGTCCCATTTTTACCCGAGGCATATTCGAGTAGTATTAAATATTTTACTTTTAAACTTTCGCTTTTCAAATGGTACCAGCTTGCTAGTGTTGAGTTAATGTGCATAAACTTTCTCATTGTCTTTTCTCGAAGGCATCAAGGCATAAATCTTACTTATTAGTATTTTATGAGTGTGATGGTGTACCAGGTGTAAGGATTTGAATTTTTCAAATGCTCTTATTATAGAGCGTGTTCACACTACGTCACCAGACGGCTCGTCATATAGTTGCCGCCGCGCGCCGTGCGATGCGCGACATTAGCTGAAATTCAATTTTTTTCTTGTCTAGCCGAGGTCAAGGTGCTACGCTTCTATTCGTTCGATAGTACTTACTGTCACTTGTAATAACATCTATTAGAGTACAGAAATCACTTTAAAATCCCGTACCGCCCTTACCTACATAAATGGCTCGATAACCTAGTAATCAAACTTACCCGTGTGCTTTTCGTTTACTAGTATTTGAACAACTCTTGCACGTGTTTTGCAATATTACGACTTGTGTATAAAAGCGTTAATTGGGCTTAGAATAGAGCGTCTAATAACTAACTACTAGGTCGTAAACTTTTTATTGAATATTGGTGCTGCCGGCGCCACCCGTCACAGCTCAAGTCATCAGTCTTGGTACATTGACTGAAATCTACATTTTAGTGTCTACGCGAATACAAGAATTTCTGAAGATAACAAACAAACTGTCTTGTGGCACTACCACATAAATTGATGTGAGTAAATTGATGATAAAATTGAAATTCGGACGTTTATAGACTAGCTATTCAAAGGCGCGGAGCTTTTGATGAAACGTGCCATATCAACGATACCATGACATTTGTTGGGACACAATTATTTACCGGGCACGAAAGGCCAATCTAGGTATATATATATATATAGACTATATCCGTGTTATAACTAACTACCTACTTTACAAAGGTTGATTAAAATAAAGTCATGGGCGTTCCTATAAAGCAGGAGGTGTTACAATAAATTTTCCGCCAATAATGTTTCTGCACAGTATTGTCGCCGCGTACAGTGCAAGAACAAATATATTCATGTAGTTTTAGGTGCCTTTTTAAAGCATTCTTTATTTCGAAGGTTTTTTTATATCGATTCAAATTGTATGACAATATCATTATGTAGTTTGCATGGAGGAAGTAAATGGCTTACATTTATTGATAAGCTTTTGAAAGTAGTATATTCTTCATTTAAAATTTTGTGAAAAACGAAATCACTTGCGATGATGTAACTCCAAACACTTACAAATATATAAATAATTTACTATATGTATTTGTATGCATGTGATTTGAATGAAAGTAAAAATAATCAGATAAAAAGTAACCTTTATTTAACCTTGTCTATGATCTAAATAAAACAATCTCCGTATTAAATTTCATCGAGATCGATTAGCAACCCGGCATACTGAAGGATTCATAGATCAGATTATAAGACATTTAAGTATCACAGATAGTTAAGTATCAGATTGTAAGTTAAATAGGTGTCCGTTTTGTGAGAAATATTTTTAGTCGGTAACTATATACACGACGCATTCGCAAGTCTAGACTAGAATGAATTCGCGAAGATACATTTATTTACGTCAGTACACATCGACATTTTATCTTCAATGGGTGTGAAAACAATTAGGTTGATTGGACACGTCACTGATTGTTTTGGAATAGGAACCCGCTTGTAGAGGCAACTGTTCAGCAAAAAGGAACAAGTCTGGAAAGCCATTGGGAGCTTGTGATTAGTAAGAGTTGAATTTTTTTCCGGCTTGCATAACGATTTTTTGACTATACAATTTTACCATTGTAAAAAAATAATTACCATGTAGGTACTAGGAATTATATGCGATGGAAAGTAACTCGTAAAAAACTTGTTAATTGAAGTTTCAGTTCTCATTTTACCTAAGAGTTTGTTTTTGGTTGCGTGTGTCTATGTTACGATACAAATCTAGGGAAAGTTAACAAGTAAATGTTTTTTTTTAATTTATTTACATGTATATCGTTTCTTAATTCTTTTCGTCTTTATAGTCATGCCGTTTTTTTGAAAAGGTAACCCTCAAATACCCATTACAGATCTGTACATCAAAATGATTGAGGAAGAAGCCACTAAACTCTCAAATTGAAAAATGATTGAGTAATTTTAGTATCACAACTTAATTTCTCTTTCGGAGACACATTTCCTTACTTATTAACAATAAAATAATCATCGTAAATAAGATATTATATGATGTCATGATTTAATTTAAGCACCTAAGACATAAAATAAATCATTATACATAGATCAAGTCTATCTTTTTAATTCTTAAGTGTGAAAGCATTCAAAGATGCCCAAGGCTCAGAGCAACGAGCTTACTATGCAAGTATTCACGTTATTTATCTAATCCTCCGTCTTATAAATATGCAGAGAGCCTAGGAACACTTAGTTGTCTAAGATGCTGTTTATTGGACCGATCGATTGTGCAATCAGTGACGATTGAACTGCTTTTAAAGACTCGCTCACATGAGTTTCTAGCTTCATCTAATTTCTGATGATTACAATCTAGCACAATGTTACTTGTTTTTCATAGTATGTAAATGTTTAGACGCGACTCTTTGCCTGCGTTAATAAGAATAAAAATGGCAGCCTTTGTCCTATTCCAATGTATATAAGTACAACTATACGTACTAAATTTTATTTTAGTTCTGCCCAGCCGTTACAAAAATAATAATATATAGTTTCAAACACACTAATGTTCACCAAATGCACTAAGATTAAGTTTTATAATATTAGTGTGATATCTGGTGAGGCCGCTTGTTAACGCCTCCTACCAAAAGACAAGACAATCGACAAGACAAAAGATCGGTATCGGTATAGGTAGCATATAATTTACATTACAAAAACGTTTTGTTATCTATTCAGATCTGTTTTGCTTGCTTTAAATAAAACCAGACCCAGTTCCTACCCATGAAAACCATAACCTATCCATCCACTAGTGATTTTGATTCGTGTTGAGTAGTTGTGTAAACTAGGCCTAATGCTAAACTAGATTGGCCGTGCTGACTGGTGCGCGTTGTCAATCGTCCGACTGATTTGTCTGTTAGTTAGATCCATTTCGCCACAAGCCGGCGCCGGCGCACCAATGTTTGTGTCTACGGCTCGTATTGTTCCACTCTAAAATTATATTGTGTTGAGACGCAGATTGCCATTAAATCTCACAAATTGGGTGGAACTCTGTGTTCTGCACTGGCGCAATTCAATGTAGGTAATTAAGCGCGTTTTGTGACATTATAGTAAACATTCTGAGCTCAAACAAGCAATTGCTGGTGCAATATAAATTCGTGTACGTAATAGACGGTCTAGACATTCTAAACATCCTTGTAAAATATTTAGCATTATTATCAGATCGGCATGCATACTGCATATAGAGACAGCTAAAACTAAAGTAAATAAAGAACTCCGTTTATGAATAGTCAAGTTCTTACGCTACCTTATGTCTTCGTCTAGGTTCTTAGTCTTCGTTTTTATTATAGCATAACATAAATGGAATAGCAATCTGCATGTATTCTAGTAATGCGCCGTGTGTAAGCAGTTTCTGTTCTCTTTAATAGCACTGGAAATATCGAGCGTCGTCAAAGTGGCGCCTGGTTACGTCACGCGATTGGAAAACTCGTCGCGTTCGGAGAGGCCTAAAGCTAGGCCGCGACTAGACTCAAAATGAAGTCTTCACGGTTCTAGTCCCGTCACGTCTCTCTCGAGGTTACTTTCAAAAGTTTAAATTTACGCTAAACGACATTAATGAGTGGTGTCGGTCGGTGAGACGCCGCGTACTTCTGTATGCCTTGAGGTATGCAAACGCATAAATATTCATACTCGCGCAGGCGCGACGTGTGAGCCAAGCCTGCGAGTCAAAGGTGCCTCGATGCCGGTCGCGCCGCTGCGTTGTAGTCTAGACTAGGGCTGCCGAACGCCTTCCTTGGCTCAATTCTATGAACATTATTTATTACTGTTATCCTAGTCATATCAAAATGTATGATTAGGATTTATAGATCGTCCGCAAAATAACATCAATCATCTATTTCTGCTCTTAGCATATTAAAATTCATAATATAACATTCATACTTTATTTGCTTACGTTGTAAGCAAGCATAATCCGTTCCATCCTACATAGTTGTAACCCTGGAGAAGACGCATGTTTGCCGGATCATCTCGGACAATCTCAGTCCACTCTTTGTTGTACTTGCAAATATCCTAGAGCCACTCATCGCCTCGTTGGCGCCATTCGCAAATAAATTAAGGGCTGTCTCGGGTATGTTATGAATTTACAGAGTGAATTATGAATACTGGCGCCGCCGGGCCGTGCAAGATCACAATCTGCCGTCGGATATAGCTAGAAGCGTAAAAAGGTCCGCTCATCATACCTACTGTTTGTCGTTGGCTGAGAGCTTGTTTATCATGTCATTCCCCTGCCTACCGCGGCTGATCAGATAACACGATTTATTACGTTACTATAGGACACCTATGTTATTATTTATAGCGATCTAGATTCTGATTATGACATTGAACGCACTGCATATAGAAGCGAAAGGATTTTTATTAATTATAGATGATGACGTAAAGTTCCATTGTTTGAATTTGCTAGTATTTCCCGATCGTAGGACTTTTGAAACTGGGAAAACACTAGTATTCTGTGAATGGCGAATGTAATAAAGCCCACGTTTATGTGCAGCTTCATTTTTATTTTGTTTATATCCCAATATTTTCGGTTGAGTTACAATTGGCAGATGCCAAGTCGACATGAGTAAATATTGGCTTTGATTGTCTTTATGAAATAAATTAATAAGTGATTAACGGGCGCACATAGACGAATCGAGTAGCAATCAAACTGTCGCGCTAAATGTCAGTGCTCTCTCTATTTCTGTACATAGCAGACCCAACAAGAAAGCTATGCAAAACGTAAATTCTGCCGTCGCCGTCTAGACGCTACAGATCCTGTTACGATTGAATAATATTTGATCCAATCAACCCGAATGAAGGGGTCGGAGGTCCCACGAACCAGCCGTTGTCCGCAACGAACGTCACTAGCGATCAATTGAACGAGCCACTGGTTTTTATGAGCCATTGCATCGAGGAGAGAAAGTGCCCGTATACATTTACGATATAGGGAAGCAGGCGTTTTATCTATAACGCTCCAGGCTAGCAGCAGCGTCTGCTGTATGCAAGCTCTCTACATTTATCACCAACTATTTGTGAATACATTATGATTGGCCTAAGCTACAGGAACTATCTTTACTAATATTATAAAGCTGAAAAGTTTGTTTGTTTGTTTGAACGCGCTAATCACAGGAACCGCTGGTCCGATTTGAAAAATTCTTTCAGTGTTGGATAGTACATTTATCGAGGAAGGGTATAGGCTATATTATATTTTCAATAAAATTAGAGATCCTTACTAAAAGTCCAATAATCACGCGGACGAAGTCGCGGGCACTGTTAGTAGTTGATAAATATTACGTCGTTAGTGAAGTAGCTTTTCTTAACCGATGCTCTTAGTAACCTGATATCCAGGCGCCTCACCCGTCAGCCGTGGACCTGCTGTAGAAATATCAATTACCATTTAGTTAAGGTAAATAACCGGTGGTATCCTGGTGCCACACACATTGATGGAATACTAACTCGAGTCTATTTTGTTACAGCGCCCGATATCGTCCAGGAAGACAGCCCGATGGTTATCACTGCTGAAGACGATGAACAACATAATATGAAATGTGAGTTTTCCATTGTCTTATTTATCTTTTGTCAACTAAATATAGACATTTATATTCCTTTTAGGGCTCAAACCCTCAGGAAAAAAGAAACCCTTGTGGATTACTTCGTGGTCTATTTGTCTATCTCTAATATAATAACAAATGCGGTCATTTATTCGTTAATAATGGTCGATATTGACACACGCAAATAAATCAAAACCTACAGGATATTTCCTGTAAATATAGAATCATGAAATTTG
The DNA here is from genome assembly GCA_948107665.1 of Lomographa bimaculata. Lineage (NCBI taxonomy): Eukaryota > Metazoa > Arthropoda > Insecta > Lepidoptera > Geometridae > Lomographa > Lomographa bimaculata. The sequence continues at coordinate 10,891,976 of OX403597.1, read as the reverse complement.
GCTCAAAAAAGAAAAAAACAGTAATTTGTTATCAATTGAAAAAAGATAAACGAGAAAAACGGGCAAAGAGCTTTGAGACTCCACTCCCGTGATGGATGATCTACCTACATGCAAGTTTATAAGGAACCTTTGGTGCGCGAGTAAGTGATACACAAAGCGCCCGAGGCGCGCGCCCCTGGCGCTGTGAAGGTAAAATCTATGGCGCGTAAGGGACCTTGATATACAAAGCGCGGCCGAGCGGCGTTTTGACTCCCCCCGCGCTGCCGTTTTGTATACTGCCGTCATAATGAAAAAAAGACCTAATTGCATTTTTGACAAAATTTAGTTTTACACATTATCGGTATCAGGATAAATAGACGCATCAAAATAATCGAACGCAACCTACTAAATCTTACTATTAATTTAGACGCATCTGTTACAAGTCATAACATATACTAAATACTTAGCACAGATATTTCTGATGTATTTTGACTAAAATATCAGTTACGTCTATTTTCCTTATGACGGCACTACAGAGCGCGCGTCTCGGGCGCTTTGTATATGATATCTCTTAGGCTTGCACTTATCGGACTTATTTTATGAAACTTCATATCTCTATGTATGTATACTGTATCACTGTTTTGTTTCAATCAGTTTTAGTTCGAGGTCTATCCGGTGTCATATACATTTCGTTACTTTTGACCAGCTTGTTTAAATGTTTGATAGTATTTGGATAACATTATTTTGCAGAGATGCAATGGAAGCTGGGATATTTAAAAAGAATATATAAAGAATTTTATTTACAGTTCCGATTTTTTTTAAATATTTTATCTTTTCCCATAGATTTCGGCTCAGTACTAACAGGGCGGTCTCCGCTCTGCGTCCGGCGAGACGACATGTCAGGGGTGCCAGTGGCATCAGGGGTGGCCACGGCTCGTTTCACCCTGAGCCGGCGTCATCTCTACTGGTCTGTCCTTCTGAGCCCTTCAATAACATCGCAACCACGTGCACTCGCCTTCCTCGACCGTGTCGGTCGAGTGCTTCTCGAACAACCTCTCAAGAAAATGCCTGGGATTCACGCCACTTATGAAGAAAAGACTGATAAGGTATTTACATCTAAGTCGCTTACCTATATGTATAAATATTGATTGATTGCCTCAGGCTTAAGATATGCAAGAGCTGCATTATGTTTGCAAATGACTCTATTTTCCACTGTCTTCTACAGCTATGCGGAGTGTGGCGTCGAGTGCCTCGTCAATACAAGAGTTTATTGCGAGACGGGGACCTGCATGTTGCACTTCTGTGGGGCAACGAACGTAACAACTCCATAGATATCGCACTCAGCGGCCGAATCGAGAGGTAGGTACGAAACTTACAATAAAACTAAACAAACTCGATGTAAACGTATGGCATTAGATTAATGAGGTTGTGCAGTAGACCAATCGATTGAAACATTCCGATTCCGAGAAAAACGCAAGTAGATATCCGCTTTGGATCGTAAATTAAATTAACCGTGTGATTAATAACGGAAATCGTTCGGTTTCATTAGAAATAACTCTTGGAAAATACCGACGTGAGTATATATGCGAGATCCATTGGCTCGACGGCGACGTTCAAAGCGAAAACTCAATTGATTTGCTCTTTTAATTGCTCGGTATGAAGTTGTGCTTCTCGGAATTTGAAATCATTTGCTCATCTCGATAGGTGTTCCTTTATGTGTTGATTTGATCATTACCATAAGAATATAATTATCATGTATGACTAGGAAAATGTGTTAAGTTTTCTGAGAAATTAAGTATGTAATACACATTTCAGATATCCCGCATTGACGTCTGAGATGTTTACGACTCTTTTGGAGCCGGAGTTGCCTCCTCCTTCATTTGGGCAGGGAGCATGTCGGGACTACGAGACAAATGACCACGAGGACGGATGGTGGGGTGGCACAGCCGTAATCACGGGAGTCGCTGGAGCTACGCCGAGTCTTTACCTGGCTCTGGTGTTTAATGGAGTCTTTCCGAAGGCGGCGGCAACTGCTCACTTGGTTAAAGTGGTTTTGACGCTCCCGGAGAAAAATCAGACGATTATAGATCAGGTAAAGTCACAGACATTATAATTTTATTATTGGTAAAGGTAGTTTTGTACCTACTTTATTAGGCTATTTTATTGACAAGCAATAAGTTGTTCGTCTTTTTGTGAATTCAGACTTTGAAGTCTATTAATTACATATTAGAATGGCAACTTGGACTTTTAGCAAGGAACCAGTCCTGCTTGCACAGACCTGTTAGGCAATGTAGTATCCTCCGAGAGGACTTGCATGAAGCCCTACTATCTTGCTTATTGACAGAGTTTCATATATCTGGCCTTGTGCCGGACTTATTTACAATTTACCCTATTTTTGAGTAGCTCATACAGTCATTGCTGCAAAACAAAATATCTTGGGTACATAGTATTTTCCTCCTTGAAAATATGCCAAGTTCACGGTTCTTGAAGGTCTGACAAATGTTTTTACAAGAACGTGTATGACGTAAATTCTTCATTTCAATCAATTCATTAGAATCAATCGCTCACATTGCCACATGATGTTGGTAGATATGTATTGTTTTGTTGTTGTGTCAGTACGACAATTGTCGTTGTTTGCAACCCTAATTTCAATTAACATCGTCAATGAAACATTGTTTACTAATTGCACTGTAGCCTGACCGTGTTGAACCCATCGTGACTTGTTTGCTCGATGCAAACAGATGAATATAAACAAGCTCTTTTATTCGAGAAGCTTTCTACCGAGCAATTAGGGAAATAGAAATTGGGTGAATGATTTCTTAATTGAGTGAGTGGAGTGTATGAAATTGATAGTAAAAGTATTGTAAATGCAATAGTTGATTAGCCGATTAATTGTCCCTTTAATTATGATGCAGTAAGTTCTTGATGGTCAAGCTAAACTGTTTTTTTTTTCAAGAAACAAATTATTTAATAATATTAACGTGGGGATATCTGGAATTTGGGATTAGTGCTGCAATTTTATTTTTTTTGTCATCAAAGTGATTAATTTGGCTAATAGTTATGATGACGGTCACTATTGGTTTTCTTACAGGTCCAAAGAATAAACAAGCCTGACTACCACTTAAATGTTCTTGAAGTTTCCACACCGGTATCAGCTGCTGAATTACGTTCACTGGCTCGAGGAAGATTATCACTTACTGTAGAAGCTGTAGAAGCTCCTGAACGAAAGATATCCGGAAATGTGAGACAAAAGGCCGCCTGTGAACTATTCAACGCACCTTTAGTTTCTGAAAGGGCACCGGCTAGTCTGTCGCCTGAGGGACTTGCATTGTTGTATATTGACAAGGAAGGATCTCTTGTCTACGATATTCAGGTGAGAAATTCAACTAGAAAATATTTGATAGAATTTAGTAGGCGTATTCCGCATTCTATTTTAATCAGGGTATTAAGCTCGGTCAATATAAAATTACAAAAGAGTAAAATTGAAAGATATAAATATCAATTTATCTACTTCAGTGACGATGCCGAGCGTGAAAAACCTAACAATGACACAATCATTTGCAGATAGACAATTTAGAAGCAACTGACCCTAAAATCACCCTCGTCGAAGAGCAAGGGAAGAGACATTCTCAAGTTGAGATATTGGACACGCGTATTGGAGTCCTAGCAAGACCTAGTGCGAGGATATTTCAGCCTTTGTATGAAGATCAACTCGCTGTACATATCGGTGCTGACACTGGTAAGAAAATATTCTGCAGTAGTATGCTAATGAGAGCTTAGACAATTTTATACCCAACAATCTGTAAATTAACCCTGTGAAAAAGCAAGAAAAGTGGTATTTCCTAAACTATTACAACTATACGTGAAGAGCCAACATCTCAAGCTATGAAGTTCTAAATCGAAATCTTAGGTCCAGACCTTGGCTTGTGAAGATATTATTATCATTGTCACTCAGATTATCAAATTGTTATTTTGAACATCTCTTAGTAGATAAGTTTCTTGACGAGTGAGGGCTAAATTTGTAGTACATAACGAAAGGTAAGGACAAGGCGCTGTAAATGACTGTGGGATTAACTTTTTTTGAAAATCTTTATCCATATTTTAGGTCCTCCAATTTTGCGAGGCAGACTAACCTCAAGACTTCTGCCGGATGCGGCTGGCTCGGGTCCAGCTCTTCTAAAGAGGACTAGTCAAATCCGGCTGCCAATTACCATGGCTGGATTGGCTTGGGTGTCTGTCGATTCCCTGTGCGGATTGTATTATGAGGTAATTAATTAGTTGTAGACTCGCTGTTTACGCTGTGTGACATTTTAATTTTAAAAGATACTCTTTAGATAGAGAATAAATCAAAACTGTTAAAATATATCGACATATTTCTATTTGACCTGGCCTAAGCAAGAGCTTTTATAAGTATTTAGGTGAATATTCAATGTCTTACAGAATGATAATAAATTATTTAGTTAAAAATATCATCAATAACACATATCTCACGTCGATTCCCGTATAATCCTCGCATCTGTGTATTCGGCCTATAAGAAAATCAGTAGTTAGTTATCTAATCTTATATTCCACGTAAGAGTAAAATGTCTTATTAATTTATATCAGCACATGTGTTTCGAACTGAATTCGAGACCATAAGTCTTGGTGTTTCGAACCAATTTGCATTAATACGATTAAAAAACGATTATATATCCAAATCAAACGGAATATAATATTTTTATTTTTAGCTGACATCATTAGTGAGAATGATATCACATATCAGTAGAATTCTTTATTGATAATTCTATCTTGCAAAGAGAGAAAGAGAGAGAGAGACTGAGACTGGGTAAATGGATATCAAGGAGAGATAATAAAACGTACATTTTTTTTATTATGTACATTTGAGATGATAATAATTGTACGTCGCTTGCACATTTCTCTTGTCCATTACAGTGCTTTGCCAATTTGACATCCAGAATGTCGAACTTCAAAATACACTACATACCACCACTTTGTATTGGTTTGACCATTTTTTATTTATTACTTAAACATAAGATAATACAAATTATTACATTAGATGTACCTTTAAATCTTGGAAAGATTTGTTATATAGTGACGCATGGTCTTCTTAAATATTACACGCAAAATATACTGAGCATGACAAACAATCATTATTTACATTCATTTTTAATATGCTTGATCAACACCATTTAATAAACTTAGGTGGTTTCCTTAAAACGAAAGTAATAGTTTGTTTTATTTCTTTTCCAGAGTACAGTAATCGGCAGCAACACTCGGTCCCGTTCCTCCTGGTGGCTGGAGACCCACGGTGGGGTGGAAGGGTTCGCGCGGGAGTTGGGGCCTGAAGAAGGCTGGGTGCTGGAACCGACGGGAGCCGAGCTCGTGGCACTACACGTGGGTGCGGCATACCTGGAGCTGCGGTCTAATGACAACGTCACCGTGCTTATGCGCACGCGAGTACCTCAGGTAAGGAATAGGGTTTTACCTATGTGCGCGTTCAAATCTCAAAATGATATAATAAGTTCGGTATATCTAGCCGTATAAACGATCATCAAAATATATTAATTTCGTTTCTACTGCTGAGACGGTAATCTGATTTTATCCCATAGAGAGGGTTTAGGCGATACCCTATAATGCACCATATAATTTTAATATTTCAATTTCAATATTTGCTATACAAATATGCATTACGATAAATTAATAAAACTAACCAAAGTAGTAGTTGATTATCTGCGGGCCAATTGCCTATATTTCCTAAAACTAAACTAAAACTATATACAGCAAAGAACTAAGTTACCTACAAGACATCGAGCTTATAGGTAGTAGTTATGCATGAATATGTAATATTTGAAAGATGTACTCTTCCTAATTTTAACAATTCAACACTCTTAACTGTATGTTTTGTACTGAAATGGAAAGATAAATTGTGATTTTCCATTTTCATCACAAAACATGCTGTCTACGGTGCTGAGTTTAGCACCTAGTTAGGTAGGTATTCATTGTATGTAGTATACTGTCATAGTATTATTTCATTAATACAATTAATTATCTTTTCTTATCTGTTTACGCTGCAACAATTCGGACAGTGGAAAGGTAAGACCAATGCCTAATTAGGGATTATTAGCAGATTAGGCGTGTTTGTGATTTTGTAAGACGGAACTACCGGATTAATAAACAGATTAAATAACAATTACAATATCTATTTGATCTTATCTAATATAAATACTTCAAATGGTAACTATTGTTGCACTTTAATTAAATTATCTAAAATTATCCGTCGTGTGATAATTTCACCATTTTTCTATTTAGACTGATATCGTTATAGTAGTCTCTTGAATTAAGACGACCTAGTTGGCGCAGTGGACAGGTGTCCGCCCTCTGCGCCGTGGGTTCGATTCCCGGCAGGACCACAAATTCCTTCCCAAAGGATATTTGTGCTTCTGGTTCTGGGTGTAATGTGCATGTGATGTTAATGTTTCCGGCACCCACGATACAAATCTTTAAACTTAGTGTGGGGCTGTGTGTGTGAATGCGTTTGTTAGTTTGTTTTGTTAAGGTTTGGATCATAAAAAGGCAACCTTTTTTGAGATTATATGAACTTGTTTATATATCTGTATAATGAGTAGTTCACATATAGAAATGTAGTAATAACAATACTAGGTAGGTAAACTTCTTAATGTAAACTCACAGTTAAAGGGGAACAATACAGTTACAATTTTACATACAGCACTCAGGGTACGTTACAGCTCTGTATGACGGCTTTCACAAACTCTGTCTGTGTAAAAAAGAGGTCTTAGAATTTTAATTAAACTTTAATTTCACTTCACTGTTTAGGTAAGCATTTTACCTCTATCTCACCTAATGGAAAGTGGTGATGCGGCCGAAGATGTAGAATTCTCATGCTTACCTGGAAGATACCTATTCACCCTAGACTTGAAGACTCCTAAATTATACTGTTCTGTGTAAAGACGCGGTCAGTGAGTTCCACTCCATCTCTGCATAATGTAGACAGAAGCATACGCTTTGAGCAGATATGAGGAAAATTAACTATAAATGGATGACGTTTGTCAGTTAGTTTTGTGATCCGATAGAAAGGGCATGGAGGAATTAACTTGTGTAACTCAAGTGTACACTCTCCGAAAAGTAAGTGGCAGAACACCGATAAGGCTAGCCACCTTACTTCTTACCTTACATATCTGTGGACGAAGGTGCTTAACAAGGTAGGGAAGCTAGGCTATTCTTACAGTAAATACAAAAAATTCTAGATAATCGTGCCATCATCCTGCCTACCCACCGTCCCTGGAACAGCCGACAACGAGCTGACTGCCAAGTTCACTCCCGGGCCGTCTGAAGAGCCGCCATTCTCTGACAACGCCATACTGCAGTTCAGAATGAAAAAGGAATACTGCTCGCATAAAGACAAGTTATACAGGTCTGGGGAGACTTGGACTGATACGGAGGTAAATATATTTAAAAATGTTATAAATGAAAATACGTTATAAGCAATTTTTTTTGTACTTCTATCTATGGGGCAATTGCCTATATTTCCTAAAATTAAACGAAAAATATACACATCCATACAGTAAAGACCCAAGTTACCTAAAAGGCGTCGATAGGCTCGACGCCTTTTGGGCAACTCAAGTGCTTAAGCCCACCACCAGTGGTAGCGTTCACCAACATCACTCTGGCGGGATTGCCTCTCTAAATAATAAGCAATTAAATTATGGCTAAAGAGATGTTGTCCTGGTCAGCTTAGAGACGATGATTTCAATGTGTATGATGCTAATAGTCGCTGGTAGTAAATAGTTATTAAACAATTTTGAACTTGTTATAACTCATTTTTATTTTCTCATTCTAGTCATGTATGAAATGCGTTTGCATTAACGGAGTGCCACGATGTGAGCAGATACAGTGCCCACCGGTGTACTGCCTTACTCCAGTTTTGATGCCAGAAGGACAATGCTGCCCCATATGCACTAGTGAGTATGCTTTATTTATTCTGCATCAAGAGACATTGACTATCAGTCAGAAACGACAACAGCAGTGACGTCAATCTTTGATGACGTCATTAGTTCCATGTATCGGGATTGCCTGATCCCTAAGAGGTTCTCCCTCTCGCATCCTAAGAACTGAGTATAGGAGAACTTTCGTTGGGAGGTAGTGCAGGTTTGCCTGAAAATCAGCGTCGAGTTTCGTGCTTGACTTTTGTGCTGAGGCAAACCCATTTCGGCATGCATTATGATAATTAATTATTAATTATATTGATCTATTTATTCCACAACAGATCAGTGGCACAAAAAATATACAATTTTTATAACAGACTAAGCAAACGTTTGACTAAAATCACACCTGATGGAAAGTGACGATGTAATCTAATGTGGACCTCGCTTGGTCAGTAAATACCTATTCATTTTACTTTTGAACACACCCAAATTGCAAAGCGTTCCATTCTTTTGCTATTCTATGAATGAACGAAGACGTGAAACGTTTCGTGCAAATGAACGGTATTTCAACGATAAAAAGCGACGCCGTCCTTCTGGATATAAGGTGGAAATATGTATAATTAAAACCATGCACTATAATTGAAACCATACACTTACCAGATTCAACAACTGCAATATGGAACGAAAACGGTAGCTGCGTCCTAGCTGGCCAAAAGTACGCCCCAGGATCCTCCTGGCATCCTTATCTAGTGCCTGGAGGCTATGACACCTGCGTTACTTGCACCTGTAATTTCGAGAACAGACAAATTCACTGCCCTAAAGTGAGATGCCCGGCGCTCCACTGCAATGAAAAAGAAGCTTACAGACCAGATAAAAAAGCCTGCTGCCGTGTATGTCCTGAGGTAAATACATCTTGATAACATAGATTTATAAAGGTTTTCTAACATGTCCCATATGCTTCTGCCCAGGCTTGGGCTTGAGACTCATATGTTGCGAACAGCTGACTAATTCAAAGCTTCAGAGCTTGGGTACTTGATGTATGGTGGCTAGTCTCTCGGTTTTTTTATCGGATACATTTCGCAGAGTGTGCCAAGGAACTGCACGATCTAGTTCCCCCATTCCCGTTCTATCATCGGACAAGCAACTGCTAAGCGACACCGCTATATGGTAGACATTCCACAAATGCGCACGAAGCGTTTTGCTTCCACATAAATTGTGCAAACTCCAAATGAATTCCTTGCCTGAGTCGGTGTTTCCTGATGAGTACAATATATACAAGTCACGACTGAATAGGTATCTTCTAAGCAAGCTTGCTACATCATCGCTTAACATCAGGTGAGATGGTGGTCAAAAGTTTGCCTATCTTAAATAAAAAAAAGGAGGCTAGAGCAGTGACCCTAGAATAAGATGTTCTGCGTCTCCACCACACAAGCACCACGTAGTGTCTTGACAAGAAATATTATAATTATTGTTTCGAGTATCTACTAATACATTTTTGGCAACATATAGACCTAGACTCTGAAAGGTAGGTCTTTATGACTTCGGTTCTGTGCCTGTTGTTCTCGATACCAAGAAAAATAACCCAAGGAATTATATGTCTAGATACCTAGACAGACAGACTTAAGCCAGATTGTTTAGGTGAAATATGTAATAAGCTGGTACTTGAAGTAGCTTTTTATAGCACGTTCAGGAATAATTAATGGTAAGTCTAAACAATAACATTATTATTTTCATTTTCAGCCAAAAGCAAAGAAACCTGATGAGGAGACACCAAAAGACCAGGGTTTGCCTAAGACGCCCGAGGAAATTCTTGCTGAAGGTGGATGCAAGTTTCCCGACGGACCTCTACCAAACGGAAAAGAGGTTCATCCATCAATACATTCACACGGGGAGCAGAGATGCGTTACTTGTAGATGCAAGGTAGATTAACTATATGAATCCCTCCATACACCATTTGAGTTAAGCAAAGGGGTGCTTTTAAATTAGTTTATTTATTATTTTACGCATGATATATAATTATTCCAATTAAACTAATATTAGATTAGATTATATTATATTGAGTACCTATATAATAAACATTTGAGCAAAAAAAAACAGTGAAACAAATACTAGTGTAGTTTCAAGGCTAGGATTTTAGTATGATATGATGTTTGACGAATAACAACATATAAAGATATTTCAACCAACGTTTATTAAATATTTACAATCACCCTACCGGGTTTTCTGCTTAGGTTCATATTCGCTTAGTTTTCGACCCCTTCTGTGAAATTATTGGTCATACTCCACCATTTCAATACATACTGAGTCGATATATCTCATGCGTAGATACAGAAAATATTTTGAAAGGACGGAAGCTATCATTGTTGATTTTCTATTCACACTGGAACTGGGAGCAAATATAAAGGTAGTGGAAGTAAGGTTCATTTGTTTTTTATTTATGATGGTTTAAACCTTGGTGAGCATCTTTCTAAGCCTACGAAGTATTATCTAGTTTTTAAGTAATAATGTTACAGTTGAAAAGTGTTAACAAGCTGGATTATCTTCCAGGACGGCGAAGTAACATGCGTCCGCAAGCGTTGCGGGCGCGCCGCATGTCAGAAGCGTCGTCGCGATTCGTGCTGCGCATGCACGCGGCATCGCCGGCAACGCCTCGCCTCGCGCGCACCCGCGCCCCCTCCCTCCACCTCCCCGCGTGACATCACCACGCACAGCTGAGCGGCTCACGGGCGTCTCTGGTACGCGCAATGGACGTAGGATATATCACACGTGGGCGAAATGCGTAGACTTCACCGGAGCGTTTGATATCGTCGATTCCTTGTTAGCCTCGTGTGGATTGTACAGCCGAGGTCAAATTGTAAATCGGTTTTCGTCAGAAACTCACGTCACGTTACGGTTTTTAATGTGCAAAAGCGGTACGAGTAGCGGCTCAATAATGGAGCTCAGGAAAAATTTTTCAAATCTACTTAATGATTTTTGATCGACTTCTGTGTTTTTCGGTTAACTAACGGCGTGATAACATTGAGGTCTTAAATTTATCGGATTGTAATAAAATTTGTAGATTTAAGTCAATTAACTCAAACAGTCTTTCTCTTGTCGATTTGAGTGATGTAGAATTGGTTTTATTTCAATCTACCGCGAATCATTAGCTCGTCGTTATCTTCTAGAATAATCGAAGATAAATTGTTTAATAGGACTTAAAAGAGGCTTGGAACTGCATCATTGATTGTTAATTAGACACTGACTCGAGATGCTTCGCCCACGTATGATATAGGGTGACGGGTAGCTTCAAAATTGAAATAACAAGACTACGGTTTGAAAAAGCTTTCTTGAGCGACAATAACATGTTTTATAAGAGTAGTCGACTCTATGAGTCGTCACCTGAACTAGTACGTAGGTTTAGGAAGTTTCCATTTATTTATCATCTTCACCAGCGTCATTAATCATTCCTGAATGTCCGCCACCGAAATGTAACCACCTATTTTAAAAAATAAATATCATGTCTTCAAAGAATAGTTTAACAAACTGAGTGTTGACAAGTGTCTCTTTAAAAATGTTCTCAGTTTGAGGGTATTCTTTAAAGATTGGTTTATTTCAAGTCGTAGTCTCGTCAGAGTCTGTTCAGAGGCGAACCGTGTCGAGCGAGGTAGATGGGTCTCCGTTTGTCATTTGCGTAGGCTAAGTGAGTGACTCGCTCTATAGACTGACGTATTTTTATGTACTCGTGCGATTCGAATGTGTCTAGGTTTAGGCATCGGTTGGCCTGTGACGGAGTCGATATACTGGATTTCACTGCTTCTTTATTCATAGCATCATTAGATTATACAACGTCTATCGTATCATTGATTAATAGATACGAGGTACAGGAATCTATAATTCGCTTGGACTTTTAACTTTTCTTTTTTATACGAGTTATAATATAGCGAACAAAATATCTTCCACCTGCGAAATTTGGAATTGAACATGATGTATGGTAAATTCGTAATATATTTTTATTATATATACTGTTTTCTATTTTGGCAACTGAAAAGGATCTTAAGTTAAGTTGTTTGACCATTATCATCATTTAATCGACTTTGCATGTTCTTAGATAAAACTATGTACTAAGATTATACTAAAATAAGATTTAACTTATTTCAATTTAAGCCAGACTATCGACTCCAGCGCAGTATTAATATAATCGATAGGTATTGTAGACGGTAAGGACGGTCGGCCGCGCGGCAGGTTTCGATCGGCGTAGCTTTACCGAGTACTGAATGGCGTTGAATATACTTACCCACCGGTATTTTAATTGGTATTATAATAACACGAAATTTTGTAGGCGCATTACATTATCATCTGATGTTTAAAGACGATTTTGAAGAGACCAAATTACGTACTCAAAGTATTTTCGTAAGTCATGACATGCTAAGAACAAAAACAATTTAAGAACGAACAAAATGTCATGTATTTTTAAAGATTTCTTATCTTATTTAAATATCTGTCATGTCATTGCTGTTTTTTTTATATTATAAGTTGGTTGTGTTTGAAATCGTCAAACTGATTCGTATAGTATTTTAGAGAATAAGCTCGATCGCTCGAGCGTTACAATAATAGGAGGTGCGAGCGCGGTCGATAAAAGATGTGCCATATTTTCTTAAATGTAAATATATCTTAATAACTACTTATGTGCATATTTATTTACGTTTCTAATTTAATACGGACGCGCACCCGTAGGTAATCGTGTAAACCATCACACATGTATTGATCGCCTTGTTTGTGCATTTGCTTCTAGTTTTGTATATCGTATTTAGTACCAAACAATTGTAATTAAAACCTACTGAATCGTTTATTACCTACATTTTATTGTTAGTTCTAGTTAATACCTGTGTCGAAATAGGATTTATTTAAATATTATTTTATTTAGGAACAAATTGATTGCAAGCATGAGTTACTGCCTCAGGGTTCTGTTCTAGACCCCTTTCTATTTTCGTTTTATGATCGTTTCACGCTTCGTTTGCAGCTAGGATTTTATTTACATTAGTTACTATTGTAACTCATATTTGTAATCGCATTCGTAACGATGTGGTTGTCGTAAAGATGAACTTGTAAATAGTACAATATTTTGTTATAGAGTCTTTGTTTTAACATTGTATACTGTACGCAGTTAATATTACGGATTATACCGTTGAAATAAAACATAATTATGCTAATGTTAAGTGTAGTTAAAAAGCAAATTTCGTGACTAGTTTTGTTTAATTACTAGTTTAACGGTTTAGTTAGGTAATTAAGGAAGCTAGTCCAAATGTTTCGATGTGATGGAAATGAATGCCATGTAGCTAGCGATACGTCTCTTGCTTTTAAGAATCGTTAACTTTATATCAAAGACCTCATCAATATCGGAGGTGAAACTATAAAGGTATTATTAGGAAATGTAAGTCGAAAGTTTTATGATGTGTATAGACCATTGGTAAGAAAGTTTTTGTATTTATACATATTTATACAAAGATACTGGAGTCTTGTTACAATATGAGGTCTGAAGATAACATTGATTAATTTATTTAACTCTGTGAAGTCATGAATTAAAATAACTTGAATTATTTCTCAAGGACCATTGCCAAAAAATTGTAAACTTTGTATAAATAAAATTGTTGCGTTTCGTTGTGGGTTCTAGTCCATCAAAATTGTAAGGAGTTTGTATTTATAGTTTGTAATATTGGCTATAATTATTATATTACGTTTTATGAAAGCTCTATTAAAACAGGATTTATCTTGATTTAATATTTTTATATAATCTAACAATAGAAAAGTAGTCACCTATGGCTTGCAAATAACATAACTAATGGCCATTATATGAATATTATATGAACTCGCTTATATTGCTTTGTTTTTCTATATAATAAAACCATTGTGCCTAATGTAGGGCCTTTAACAGAATTGTTTTATTCTTCATAGATAATTTGATTATCACCATTAAATTCCTGAAACATATCAAAAATTTGATGAAATTGTAAAATTAATGCATAATTTGGATAACCAATGTGCGTCCAGTGAATAGTTTGTAAATCATCTACAGTAATATGAAATAAATGACCTGTGAACAATAAAATATTTTTATTATTCTCTTTATTATCAACTGCACTTGGTGACTAATAAAATTCTTGCCTCCAAAATAAATGTTCATATAACTTTTAAGACTTATCTAATTTCTTTAAATTCTTTATAGACAAGCGTTTGACCTCTATCTCACCTGATGGTAAGCGATAATGTGGTCGACGATGGCGCACGCTTGCCTAGAAGATACCTATTCTCTCGCGACTTGAAAAATCCCATATTGTACCTATTAGGAAACACCGACTCAGGTCGGCTACCTCGGTTAATTAATAAATTACCTACTGATTTACTCAACATAATTACGACAAAAAAACATTAAAGCAATATTAAAACATTACTTTTTATCTAATCTAGACAGTTCATGATTAATAAATGCACTTACCTAGTTTTCACTTTGATGTAGACTGAAAATGATAGCATTATCCCTACAAACCTTAGTGGTTTTTTAAATGCTATTACCGTTTGTTTGTACCTATTGTAAATATTTTAATTGGTAAATAAAGGAAAAAAAGGTAAGGTGTTCCATTCCATTATCATCATAGCTTAGTTTACTGCGTTACAGTAAAACTATCTATGCTCTTTCGTCAGACACAGTATTATATTACTGTATAGTTAGTTGAAAACTGGCGCTACCATCACGCCTTTGCAGGGACTCGAAACATAATGCTGAACATACTCCATTTATGTATTACAATAATAAAACAAATTGTTAAGTGTTAAGATAGTATTTCTTGTATTATTCATAAACAATAAACATATTTTTTTCTTTTATTATGTTGACGCAATACGTTTTACACAGCGTATTTATTACAAAAAAATAGATACTCATGATTGTAAACAAGTAATGACTGTATTTAAATTAAGGTTTTATTATAGAAGACAGCCACTTTCGTTATATGAGTTTAGGTATCCCCAAATCCTACTAATATTATAAATCCGAAAGTTTTTATGTAAGTGTGTAAGTATTTTTGTTCCCTCTTCACGCTTTAAGGGCTGAACAGATTTGGATGAAATTTGAAATGTACATAGAGTATACGTAGGATTAACAAATAGGCTACCTTTAACTTAATAATAGCGGGCGAAGCCGCGAGGCCACGGCTAGTATATTAATATAAAATGGACGGATTATGATGAAATCTGGTTTGTAGATATAGTTAAAAACTTGAAATAGGAAATGTATGTTTCTATGAAATTTTGCCTGTTTTAAAACTCGTGCGAGGCAGCTGGATCAACCTACTATATACAAATACAAGTACAAATAATGTATTTATAACTCCATTATCACAAGTCAAGTTTTTTCCAATACAGTTTGTCTTACTCGTATTGATCAAATTTTAAAAAAGGTTTATCTGTTATTAGTTATATAATAATAAAAAAAAATATGTACGAGTATGTTTAATAAATGTTAAAATAACAATTCTTATATAGTAAAGGTACATAAAAGATTATTCACATTGAATCTTAGTCATCTTACTACATAACTATTGATACTTATGTCTGTAATATTTTTTTCGATCTATTTTCAAATTAAAGAGAGGATTTCTTCAAAACTCTTAAGGTGTCGGCAATAGCGTCAGCAACTGCGTCGGCTACTTCAATAGTAGAGTTAACACCCATGATGCCGACGCGAAGTGCCTTGCCAGCCGTCGGGCCCAGGCCGGCGAAGATTAGGATATTATGGCTGTAATAAAAAAAACCATCATTTAATAATTATTGGGGTTCATTACCGGTCGTCCCCACACGGTCGTCCCCACTGGGTACGAGTGGGAAAAAAAAGTTTCGTTCGTCCCCAGTGGTGAAGATTGGAACTTTTTATTTCCCACTCGTTCCGCGATAGACCAAGAGTCAAAATACATAGGGATTTCAATAACGGGCGTGGGAAAAGGGAGGCGTTCGATGGGTACAATCCGACGTTTATTTGGCTGTCGTGTGTCGCCTTACAAGCTTGGGCGGAAGGCCCAACGCCGGGCTATCGGCTACCTGACCTAATACATAAAAACTTGATTTATTTCCTTCTTTTCGTACATTGTCGGGAAAAAAGGTATAGAACGAAAAGATCAAAACTCTTTTACTATGCTATAAGTGAAAATATAGCACACCGTGATAAAATTTTAATTCTTAAGTAGATTTGGAACAACGAACGTGTAAATATCCTGAAGAATAGATCACACTCGTGAACTCATGTCATGAAGAAGATCTGGCATAGTTTTTTAGGATTGGCTACCTGCCTGACACACGAAGTCGCAGCTTGGGCGGCTAAGAGTTATGCCACCCTTATCTCTACTACCTATAAAAAGGTCGACTTACTTTGCTCTCATGGTTTTCGAAAACTGCAAGTAATCATATCCCTTCGGGAGTACCACGGTAGTAACCGTCGCCAAACGGTCCTCAGGTTTCGGCACTAAGAATTCCAAAGATAGTTCTTCAAGACGCTTGTGGAAATGCGCTGTTGATGCTGCGTGCCTCTCCCAAGCTTTGGGCAAGGTTTCCTTGCAGATCTCTTTGATGCAAGCGCGCAGCGCCCATACTAGTGGTGGGCTTAGAGTGTGGTGGTAACTAGAAAATAGCAATAAAACTTACGATTTCGTGGAAGCGTTAAGAACTTAAGTAGGTACAACAACATTTTTTCGCATAATCTATATATAAAATAATTATAGATCATATTGATGAAATATCTTAAACATAAACATAAACGCTTTCACACTCACGGCCCCACACTAAGTTCAATGACTTGTGTCGTGGGTGCCGGAAACATTCACATCACAGACACAATTACAACCAGAACCAGAAACACAAATTTTCCTTGGGGAGAAAACTTGTGTTCCCGCCGGGAATCGAACCCGATACCCCTGCTTAGAAGGCAAACGCTCACCCAACTTAGCCAACATATACAGATAGCCATAAAAAAAGTGATAACCATCATTCCCACTGTTGAGAGTGGATGCCTTCACCAACAGGGCCTTAGTGTAGACCGTTATCCATTATACCGACTACTCAGTGAAGCTTAGTAGATGAAAAATGTCCTGAAGGAACGTGTACAGCTAGGAAAGCTATGCCGGTTCCTCATGATGTTTTTCTTCCCTATTACTGGAGCGAAGGCAAATTCTTCTCGTAATAACTAATGCTATTGCATGGATAAGATTTGAACCAAGTTGCATAGTATTTAAAGTCGCACGAGCTACCTCTGAGATGGTACAGAGGTAGCTCATATATTTATCTCAGCATATTACCGAGATAAATGTACTAGCGTACCTTCTTCAATTAAACAAACCTAATAAATAGGCATGAAAGTGTCCTTGATAATAACGAGGTATTTTTTGGCTCCGTCTCGTATCTTTACGAGAAAATTGGAGTAAACATTCTGCCATAAACGCTTCCTAGACCGTAATAAGCTACTTACTTAATCAGGAAGGGTTGGCAAATTAGGGTCTACGGTCATTTTGCGGGTAGACCGTTACTCATTAAGAAAGTACCTTCTTGATAGAGGCAGTCATATACAAGTTGTCGTTTCATAATGATAATAAAGGCCATTCATGCTATTAGCTACCCGGCACGCTGCCAAAAAAAATACGAACTTGCAATGTTTGCAAGGTTTTATTGTCAACTGCAGCATTTATGGTACCTAGTATCTATGTAATTCTAGATGAGTTGCCAATCAGTGCTATCTTTAGGAATTATACTAATAATGATGATTATTATTATACTATGATATACAATATAATTATCTCTTGATATACAAATCGAGCGCTTTGTATATTTTGTTACACTAGAGCCTTTACAAAACGTTGGCAGCGCGGAGGAAAGAGTCGCGGGCGCTTTGTATGTCATATCCCTTAGGAACTTGATATACAAAGCGCCCGAGTCGCGCTACTCCTCCCTCCGCGTTGCCGTTTTGTGTACTGCCGTCATAAAGAAATAAGACGTATCTGCATTTTTGACAAAATTGACTTATATTCAGTATCGGAATCAGGAAAAACAGACGCATCAACTATTATTTTCAACCGACTCCAAAAAAGGAGATTCTCTATTCGACGGTTTTTTTTTTGCGCTTTGGATATTAAGTCCCTAACAGTATACCAAATGATATTAAAATATTGGATGACAACATATTTTAAAAACTTTGACTAGCTGACTCCTTAGCTATTGTTTCTATAGTGTTAAGGATTCATTGTATAACAATTTAATTGTAAAGATGAATAATGTTCGTTTATAATGATTCCTATCTCAACAGATAGGAATCATCATTTGCACGTCTGTTTGCAACCTGAATATATGCAGGTACATCAATGCGAGCACCTTTTTTAACCACAGCCAATTATCCCCCTTACATTTTTGCACAAAAAGGTGTGTGGCGGATAATTTGGGTCACGCGTGGCAATCTTTGATTTTTATGCTTTTATTCAAATTTCGTTTTTTTGTCGATGGCAGAACGAAATGGTTACAAAAATACAGAGTGATGTAATTTGCATGAGTTTTGATATTATTTTCCTTTAAATTTATTAACGTTATAAATATTCTAAGAAAAAGGCATTATTTATCATATTACGGCAGATACGACGAATATTTCATTTGTCTGGTTTAATTATGAATGCCAAGTAAAACGGTAACAAAAACACGCGTTTTAGATGTAATTCTGATATCGCCAGCTTAAATTAAGAGTTTTATTTTCATGTATACTGGCAAATAAACAATTTGATTTGATTTACTTACGCTCTTGTGTTACCATAGCAGTTCCACTGCTGCGCTAAGAGTTTAATATCAAAGTAGAATGGCGGCAAATGCGTTCTTTTGTTTAGTTTTTCTCTGAAAATGTAAACAACCGTATATTATTTATATGTCCTACTAATATTATAAATACGAAAATTTGTTAGTAAGTGTGTAAATGTGTAAGTGTGAAGTATGTTTGTTCCCTCTTCATACTTTAACGGCTGAAAGGATTTTGATTGAAATTTGGAGTGTACATAGATTACTTAGGATTAACACAAAGGCTACTTTTCAATTTGATATTAGTGGGCGCGGGGCGCGGACAGTATAATCTGGGAGTCTTCAAGTCAAGAGTGAATATCTTCTAGGCAAGCATGCTAAATCTTCGGCCGCATCATCGCTTTCCATCAGGTGAGATTGTGGTCAAAAGCTTACCTACTGTACATTATATGAAAATTGTGTGTATATTTTACTCATGTTTCACAAATATCTTTATCTTTATCAACTAGTTGAATATAAAATCTAAAAACGTCTCGAAAATGTTACGCGTCAACTTGTTGGAGCCCTGAGGTCGTTACTTACTCTGCCAGAGCACTGAATCCGACGGCTGATATCCCGGCGGGGCCGCTAAGAGCTTTCTGCGTGGACGAGTAAACTCCGTCGACACCCCAGTCGTCCATGAAGAATGGTACTGCTACAAGTGATACCACGGTGTCAACCAGAAGAAGAGCACCATATCTGTGAAAGTACGACTCTGACGTTCTTATGTCGATACTTATCAGAGTCTGTAAAAGACTTTGATGTGTGATATAAGAATAATAAGAGACGCAGCGCTCTAGAAGCAAGCGCCATTTGACAAACATGTCATCTTGCTTGTTGTCGTTTTATAACTAAAGATTATGAAGCAGTTACGTGAAACAATGATAAAAGGCTAGCCTACATGACAAACACGAAATACTTAATTTTTTTTGTTAATCAAAATTTTCACAGCTGTACCTAAATAAAAAAGGACTTAAATGTATATAACCAGAGAGCTTGTCAAAACGAATCAAACGAGCTCAAACTCGATGAGTTTATCTTGTTTAGTTCGGATTCGTTTGGCCATCTTCCGTCTTAATCATCAGACCAGCTCCATGGTAACATATCATTATATTGTCACTAAAAATACATAAGTACACCAAATTTGAGTCCAATTGGACATCGAGAGGTACAAGGGTCTAATTTGGCTTGCAAGATTTGATTACAAGACAGATAATGGGATAAGTATCCTACTAATATTATAAATGCGAAAATTTGTGTGTGTGTGTGTGTGCAAATGTTTGTTACCACGTATCTCCGTTACGAATAAACCGATTTTGATGACATTATGCATTTAGATAGTATAGGTGCCTGAATAACACATGGGCTACTTTTTAACGCGGGCGAAGCCACGGGGCACAGTTAATATTAAATAAAAGCTTGTAAAATAAACAAAAAACACATCGCTATTTAGAGAAGACTTACACGTTTATACCTATAACATACAAATTAATACATAGTTCCTAATACAACCTATCAATTTCTATATACACGCGGTATCGCATACCTTTAATTGAAATAGATCAAAAGCTGTAGAATTCAGCAACTAAAAGACGACCAAAAACCAGCTACTGAAAGGAATCTATCATCATAAAAAACAGAACACTTCGATACAAAACAACTATCACTCCACGCTAAAAGTTACAACTTTGTTTTATTTTACGAGTCGAGATGTGATAAAGGGAAAACTGAAGGGTGTCTTTCTTGATTTTATTCAAACCATGATAATGTTTTATTGCTCCTCGCCTACAGCCTTCGTAACTGTCGTTAAACTGCTCGCGTTCCAACTTCATAATATTAATTTGTACCATAATTTATTTTAATCAGTGTCGAAAAGTTCTATCACGACTTTCACTGCTGGCATTTTCCCCTGCATGATAATTGCGGACTCCTTTGCAGGATGCAATTAAAGAGTTCTCAACTCGTACCTTATACAGAGAACCCTGATCTACTTAGTGAGGTCGAATAGGAGCTAGCGATCAGCGGCACAACGATATTGTAAACAGAATCCCATACTAACATATCAGAGAAAAGTTATTATGTTTATATGATGAGAATTAAGAACTAAATCTCAGGTCTTTATGATTGCCGATCCTACGCTCTTTGGCTATCTGCACCTACCGCAGCTAAATAAGTGACACATATTTTTTTCCTAAAGGTGTAAATTTTCTTTTCATATTCTGAAGAAACATTATAAATACAAAATTATTATAATAACTGATTTAATATATATATATATATATATATATATATATATATATCATAAAAAAAAACAAACGGTACACGGTGAAAAAGTACCAACATTAAATATTGAAGATTTAAGATACTCAAAATTACAAAAACTTCGTTTTTGACGGACTGTATTTTTATGTGTGTTACCTCATAAATTCATGTGATCCGATTTTGAAATATTTTTTGTTTGAAAGCTGGTGTTTTTTATGTGGTCCCATTGAAATTTGATCAAGATCTGGTCTCTAGTTTTTGAGTTATAGTCAATAATGCGTGTTAAATACATTAAATCCAGGTTCCAAAGATAAAGCAGTGAAGTAGGTTTTTTTTAAGCTTTGCTTGTGTTTAATTATTTAAGCTTTGCTTGCGTTTCATTATTTAAGCTTTGCTTGCGTTTAATTATTGAAGAATATAATCCTTTACGAACTCTTTAGTATGAGTGTACAATACAGAATGATTTTTATTTAATTACTAATATGTGTGGAGCATTAGAGTGTAGAGCATTGTAGAGCATTCTGAAGTTTCAAACTCCATTGCAGCCCAATAAAGTATTTAATTTAGTTTCCTTCGCCTCCCGCCTCGCTCAGCTGACTACCAAAACACCACCCGATTCGCGTGCTAAAAAGCCAAGTCACGAGCGAAAGAGAGGGCGAATGTAATTAAATTGTTCGACTCCCGTGTCTCGGTCTCGGTATTCTTGGGGCAATCAAATAGTTTTTCTGAAAGTTCTTTGCTTTTTAGTTGGGAACTGAAAAGAGAGCTCGTGTAAATTGTTTTAACGTTGGTTTGACATGATAATCTTGATTACCGCTTGCGGTTTCACTGACGGTCATTTGGTGTCATTGAGATAAGATATTATTATCTATTCATTTATAAAAAACAGCAAATTATGCTGTTTCAGTCGGACACGGCAAAATGCTCAAAGGCATAGTCTCTAATACGTAATATGTTAGCGATAGATGTGTAAAAAAAACAAATAAGAATAATGCGAATTTAGTGTTTTTGTATGAACATTATACAAAAAGTTTTTAGAATGGATTAAATTAGTAGGCGACCATAAACGTGAAAGAGGTAAAACACTTTTTCCAAACGTGGCATTGGAACGCATGCCGGGTACAGCTAGTATTTGTATAGAAACATTTGGACTTAAACGATCAAATATATATTATATACAGACTCAAACTAGGAATAAATATATAATTTCTCAAATCATTTAAAATGTGAAGTCATTTGGCATTCCATTGCCAACTCTGAAAATGGTAAAACTGGGACATAGCCATTCAATTATGCTTGACATTATGTATGCTTAAATAGTTTCTATTGGTGCAAAGCGTTTCGCTTCTAAATTATTCGAGCTGCAAACTTGTGGAACCTGTGAACCTACGTTTTATACGTTTGGGCTTTGTTTCCCGAACGTTATAACATGAGATTCTTTAAGTTCAAATAAACATTTTTTGCGCTAGAATACTACATCCTTGACCGCATCATCAGTTTCGTGAGAATCGAGTGAAAATTATCCAAACGGCAATCTATACCGTAGAAAAATAATCATGCACGCCAAGAAACTTGCCTTAAAATTCTACTGATGACGTATAAGGTTCCGCTGAAAAATTTTGCGTTACTTGATAGTTGTTATCACAAATTACAAAACAGCACTTGACGTTTTTTTTGTAAGTTGTTTAATAACTGTTTAACTGTTTAATTTACTTTTTACTGTTGACGTTTTCTAAAAATGAAACCTAGCTAGATCGATTTCTCGCCCCTGAAATCCTCTGCATACTAAATTTCATTAAAATCGTTGGAGCCGTTTCCGAGATTCAGATTATATATATACATACAAGAATTACTCGTTTAAAGGTATTAGATTAGATAGATAAATATAAAGATGAATGAAGTTTATGTTACATCATAAACTTCATTCATCTAATCAAGTACTTGAAAGAAATACGGACGTAATCTCATCCAATCACGGGTGAAGAATGCAAATGTCCGTGTGTGTGTATCTCGATGCAAACTGTCTCTAGAAAACTAAATAGATACTTGGTGTATTGGCGCTAAATATCGGCCCTATGTTGTATTTGTGTGCATGTAGCTCGCGTTATGACACGCGAAATTTGTAAGTCTTAGGGTGCTTCACCCGTTTTGTATGCGGCATTACATCTGTATTTTTTTGTGTTCCGTGATATAAATATAACTTTTTATACTTAATTGTTATATTTGCTTTCATTTAAATTCCTGCTGAACTATACATACTTGTGACATATGTTGCCAAGTCCTTCCAGATTCTGCACGGTGCCGGTAGAGGAGTCGCCATGAGTGATGAACAGTGCGTGTGGTCGTACTTTTCTCAGCTCTTTTTCCAGCTGCTCCAGGCTGAAGGTAGCGTACATTGGAACCCTGGTGATTGCTGCTTTTATTCCTAAAAATAAAACGTTAGGTATGTGTTTGATAGATAATAAATATGCAATTTTTAACGTCACCTAATATATTCAACCAATTTGTATAATTCTTTTTTTGTGTAGTTAGTCTCATAAGAATTATGAATCATTATGTTTGGCTATATTAAAATTTACCACACAGACTATGCGTAAATATTATTTCATTTTATTACAAGCTTTTATATAACTTGCAATGTAAATGTATGTATGTAAACATGTTCAGGTGGAATCTTGCAACTCAATTTTGAAGCAGATATCTTCAACCTATTGAGCTGACATTTTGTATTTCCGTTTAGTTTGGATGACATGTGACACAGGTTAGATGTGTGACGTCATTCTAAATCCAGTATAGAAGAAAACACCCAAAATGGCGGTCAAGGTATTTTTAATGCACTCCTACAATATGGGTATTAAATGAAAGGGCTTGCTGAGAATAACTCGAAAAATATTTCCAATGGTTCTCAGCAAGCCTTTTCTTAAAAGTTTTCTAAAGATATTATTTTATTTATCAGATAGCATCACTCTCTCTTCCATGGAATTATAATTACCGAGTGTTTCGCACAGTCTCTCACTCACATGTAGGTTAGGTTAGGTGTCAATGTGGTCGTTGATAGTAACCACGGTCGATTAGATTGGGAACTACTGTAGAGATCGTCTAAATTTAATCTGCACGCCTATTCACCAAATTTGTGAAACGTTTGAACGTTAAATATGTGAATTTTTTTATGAAAACTTGGACAATTTAAGTTTTGCTGCGGAACATTTAGGCAGAATTATTTAATTCTGTTATAATTTGCTATGGAAGATTCTTTATGTGGAAGCGAAAAAACTAGCGATTATTTGTAACAGTTTCTTACAAGGCACTTACCATGTCTCTCAGTAATCCTCAACGCTCGTTCTTCCCAGATGCCCCTGGATGCTATTAGCAGAGTTTCTCCAGGCTGCACCAGGTTGGTGATCACTGCTTCCATCCCAGCGTGGCCGGAGCCACTCATAGCGAGCACAAGTTTGCTTCGGGTTTGGAACATGTATTGGATGCCAGCTCGAATGTCGTCAGCCACCTGAATATTTTAATTTTATTATAATATCATAACATAACATAAACGCTTTTACACTCACAGCCCCACACTAAGTTCTATGACTTGTGTCATGGGTACCGGAAAAATTCACATCAATCACAACCAGAACCAGAAACATATTTTTTCCTTGAAGAGAAAAGTGTGTTCCTGCCGGGAATCGAACCTGATACCTCTGCTAAGAAGGCGAACGCTCACCCAACTAAACCAACGGGCAGTTGAATAATATCATTTGTGTGTGAGTTTTAATATAAAGAACCCTACTTATTCCCTGCATTATGTCACTGTATGTCGTCATTTAAAACACATAAGAGTAGTCACAAAACTTATCATAATTTGATAATCCAATGCTCATAAAACTTAAGTATCATTACCATGGTTTGAATAGAGCCTATTAAAGAAATGGCAACATAATTCTAAACATAATCCGAATAATATCTTGGAACATGGAACGGACTGCCCATTGCATTTCACAGTAGGGAAAGTTTAAAGCGTTGGATAAACCTAGGCGACTTGCGGGACTGCTTCTATATCTGCTAACTTAGTTCTTGAAAATGATCTTAGTTCATAAGGTACACTATTCAACTGCTTACTTAAATTGTATTCTATGCCTAATGTTACAGAACTGTTGTTTTCATTATGATGCAAAAATCAACATATTATTATTATAATATTGGCTGCAAACAT
Source organism: Lomographa bimaculata (assembly GCA_948107665.1). NCBI lineage: Eukaryota > Metazoa > Arthropoda > Insecta > Lepidoptera > Geometridae > Lomographa > Lomographa bimaculata. Next base: position 10,866,752 of record OX403597.1, on the reverse strand, counting down.
TTATACCCAAAAAATATAGATAGGTAGAGAAAGCATTATTAATGAATATCAATTAAAAAAATATAAAAGCGCCTTGATTTAGATTCATAGGTACTATAGTAATATAGCGTCTCCGGCAAAACGGCTATAGAGCCGTCGCCATAAAATCTGGAGTAAGTACATGTCACTCCTAGTCATCATTCTTGTATTCAAATGATCATATTTATCTAAAATGAAATTGGTTTAGACTCGATACGTGTCTAGCAGCCACATAAGATACCACCTTCAAGTTTCATCGTCAGTTGCGATAATTCTCAATAACCTTCGTGAAATTCATTAGATAATGATTAAAATTCATAAGAAATGACAGGTGAATAAAAAAGATACTATATTGGAATTTTAAACCCCTCTTTTCCATTACCACGTCATCAGATCACGTAGTAATAATGTTGACATGTTGCATAATCCAAACTAAACAACAGGTATAGACAATTTAGGAATTTTAAATGCCTGTTTCTAATTCTTATTTTACATTCATGATATAGTTTCATCAATTGCAGCTGCCCGAGTCAGTATCACACCAAAAACAAAACATAACTTAATTCGGAAAGAACATAAAGGTAACTTGCACTTAAAATCACGTTACTCGCTCAGCTATTTATTTATTTATTTATTTATTTATTTATTTATTTATTTATTTATTTATTTATTTATTTATTTAATTCTTTATTGCACAAAAAGTACAAAAGGTGGACTTAATGCTAGGGGCATTCTCTACCAGTCAACCACACATGGTAGACGAGAAGAGGGGTGTAGGCGTGCATCAAAATGGTATAGAGAGGGCTAGAGACGAAATAAAGTTAGATGATTAGTTAAAATAATAAATAAACATAAATGATTATATACATATATATATATATAAATATATCGGTACTTATAATTAAAAAAATATATAATGCATACCAAATAATTATATATAATAAAAATAAATATACAAATAAAATAAAATATAATATAAGCGACGAAATAATGAACAGAAAAGAAAATAGAATGATAATTTAGATACAGATAAATGTTGTCTGGATAAGTATAGGACAATCACTCAGCGCGTGACGAAACCTTTAAGTAGTGAGCCTTTACTAGCTTTTTAAAAACTTCTTTGGAAGGAGAATTTTTGATGTTAGGTGGAAGCTCATTCCAAAGCCGGACAGCCATAACTCCAAAAGATTTATCCAAAAACGAAGTAGTGTGCATTGGAATGTGTAAGCGCAGGTTATTGGTTGATCTTAAATTCAAATTATGTTTGTCTGAAAGAAAACCAAAAGAATTTTTAAGATAAGCTGGCGATTTTGGATCATTAAGTACCGAAAACAGTAGGTTGAGTAATCTGGCATTCCTGCGTTCACGGATTGTGAGCCACTTGAGTTTGGCTCGGTATGCCGAGATATGGTCGTATTTGCGGAGACCGTATATAAAGCGAATGCAAGTGTTCAGTAGACGCTCTAGCTTGTTTAAAAGCTGTTCAGAAAGATCAAGGTATGCTACATCGGCGTAATCTAGAATTGGTAGAAGAAGTGTATTGACTAGGGATATTTTTGTTTTTAAAGGAATAAAGTTTTTAAGTCTGATAATCGAGTGTAAAGATGCGTAAAATTTTCGTGAGACTTCGCTTACTTGGGCAGTCCAGGAGAGATTTGTATCTATTACTATCCCAAGGTCTTTAACAGTGGAAGATAAAGGAATCACACAGTTGTTGTATTTAAGTGAGGTCAACTCGGTATAATTAACTTTGCATAGCTGGCGCGAACTGCCGATAAGTATGGCCTGACATTTATTTGGATTGACTTGAATGCCAAAGCGACTAGACCACGAGGAAAGCTGATACAGGTCATAATTAAGGGATTTAATAGCATCATCGAGGTCATTGATGACAGTTTGTTGGTACAACTGTAGATCATCGGCATAGAAGTGATATTTGCTGTGAAGGAATGAGGAAAGCATATTAATAAATATAGAAAAGAGAAGTGGAGACAAGATACCTCCTTGAGGGACACCCGCTTGCAACTCACACCAGTCAGAGAATGTCTGCCCAGTGCGAATGGCCTGTCTACGTCCCTTCAAGTAGGAAGAAAACCAACTAACTGACAAAGGAGAAAAATTTAGATGATGTAAAATCGCCAAGAGTAAATCATGGTCAACTGCATTGAACGCATTGCTAAAGTCAATGAGGACAAGAACCGTAACCTGAGAATTCTCCATGCCGGCCCGTATATCCTCAGTCACTTTTAGCAACGCGGTAGTTGTACTGTGCCCCGCCCTGAATCCAGATTGAAATGAGTTAAATAAATTTGAATTGGAGAGAAATTCAGTAACCTGCTTATGAACAACCGATTCAATTATTTTAGAAAGAAATGGAAGTATAGAAATTGGGCGAAATTCGTTAGGAAGAAGAGGGTTTGAAATTTTAGGTAAGGGTAGTACATGTGCTTTTCTCCATTTGTCGGGGAAATGCCCAGAAGATAGAGAAAAATTAATGATGTGAGTAAGAGCAGGCAAAATATGTTTTAAAATGTAGATTATCATTACTCGGCCCAAATCATCGCTACCTACAGCTTTAGATTTCAGACATTGAATGGTCCGGTCAATGCGGTCTTGGCTAACAGTGTCAAAACTGAAAGGAACACTTGGTAGCATTGGGGCATTAGGCCATGGTCTGTCTTGTATCTCTTTGAGAGTAATATGTTTCTGAGCGGGGTCCAAACTACTACAGGAGGTAAAGTGGCTATTAAGAACATTGAGGTCTAACAAAACTTTGGAGTCCAGAGATTTTGGTTTTCCAATCCCTAAAGATCTCAAAAACTTCCAAATACCCGCTGGGGTAGAAAGTTCAATTTGCTCAGCATAATAACGTCGTTTGGCGTTACGACATAACCGATTACAAATATTTCTTACTTTTTTATAAAGCAACCAATTTTCCTCTGATCTGTCGAGCTTATATATACGAAATGCTTTGTTTCTTCTACTCATTGCCTTACGAATTGTATCACTCATCCAGGGTGTTGGCTTATGCTTTAACTTTACAGGATGTAGTGGAGCATGACGGTCGAAAAGTTTTATGACATTATTTGTAAGGAAATCGATTTTATCATCTATTCCGTCCAAATTCTCTATCTCTGTCCAATTGACTAAGGAAGCGTCTTCGTTTAGCTTGTCTACATTCATGCGAGCGAAACTCCTTTGCATTAGAATAGTAGGTTTGGGTTTCTGAAATTTAATTTTTAGAGAGGCGTAGATTAAATCGTGGTGAGAAAACCCAGGCGCGTCAAACTGGCCATGGGTAGAAATGATATTGGTGTCTGTAGTTATAATTAAATCAAGTAGAGAATCGCCTGTATGACAATGATGAGTAGGAGACAAATCGAGACAGTTTAAATTAGATGATTTAATTAGTGATGAGAGTTTACGAGATCTTGCATTCTGTTTGATTAAACACGTATTAAAGTCACCCATTATAAGAACACGGTTATAGTCGAGAAGTAGGTTCTCTAGCACACTTTCAAAATGAGAAAAATATTCTATATTAGGAGGGCAGTACACGACTCCAAGGAGAATTTTGGTACCTAGATCAACCTCGACGAATATGTATTCCATCGAAGAGGTATACAACGATGGTGATTGGAGAATCACCTTATATGGAATATGACTTTTTAGGTACATGGCTACACCTCCTCCGCCTTTTCCAGTGCGATCGTTACGAATTAAAACAAAATTTGGTAAAGGAAAAAATGTGGATTTAAGAGTGGGCTTAAGCCAGCTTTCAGAAACCAAAAGGGCATCTATAAAGTCGGAACAGAAAGTATCATGAATTTCACTAAAATGAGCAGGAATGCTTTGCGCATTGATATGACAAACATTAAAGTTCTTTGGATAAGGAGATAGTACATTTTTCAGTAAATTACCAACATTGGCTAAATTTTCGTCAGCACTGAGGAAAGAACTGTCAGAGTCTGCTGAGAAAAATGATTCGTCGCTAGAAATCATATATATAAAAAATATAATAATATATAAATAATAATATAATAAAAAATACAAAAAAAAGACGTAATAGTATTGTCTTTAAAAAATTCAATATTATAGGGCAAACTAAATTATTTTGTTGCATACCTCACTGGCCATTTACAACATGTATATAACACCTTATTAAAACTACAAAATGTTACAAAGAAGAGAAAGACAAATATTATCTTAATTTAGAAGAATGTAAGTAAGTAATATAATAGTATTTAAGCAATACCTACTATCTAGATTAGGTAGGTTCCGATTCATGTTATTATGTACTGATTCGAGTAAGAAATTCAAAAATATGTAAGTGAGAACGTAAGTACTTATATACGATGACGGTACAAACCATGATATAAAATAAACAAACTACTAGAATACGATTTTTATACTACTGCTACTAGTAACTGCTATTTTTAGTTCCATGGGTGAATGATTTTTAATTGACATTGACATAAGAATGTGACGTTTGTGCATGTCAAAGACAAGAAAAATAAAAACAAAACAGAAAAAGTGAATTATTTGTTTTGAGGGTTGAGAAGTAAAATTAGTTCAGGCAAAAATATAATTACTCGCTACTACCACACACAATAAATCACAAAGGGCAAAGTCCGGAACGGGCGAGGATTCAAGCTTGCAATGAGCACTGAAGCCTATTGTTGTTTGCTAGTGCTAGGCTTGTTTTTGGCTAGTCTATCATGCCTTCGGTTTGAGCGGGGCTCCAAAAACATTTCCCGAGTCACCTGGTCACCTTTCGGTGGTGCTTTTAATACCGTGGCTTTCGAGGTGGAAGTGCTGCTGCTGTTCGCCGCAGGATACTTGGCTATTAGATGGTCTAAATCCAATGCTGACGAAATGCGCCTACGATCGTTCTCCGCCAATTTAACGAAGATATTACCGGCTTGAGACCACACCCGAGTCATTCCAAAATGTCTGCGAGCCGCAGAGAATATGGCCTGCCTCGACTTTGTTAGGAACTCACTGATTACAATAGAAGTGGATTTCAGTGCCTTTTTCTCCCTCCAGATCATGTTCCTTATGGGAATATCAGTAAAACGGACAATAATAGGCCGGTTCCTGCTTTCCGTCCTCACCCCAAGACGATGGCATGCCAATATCGACGATGGTTGGACATCACTAAGTTTCAGCTTTATGTTGATTATGTTCATTATAGTAGCAGGACAGTCCTCCCTATCCGACTCCTCAATCCCACTAAACAGCAAAGCATTAAGACGCTGTTGGTTATCCACATTATCCACTTGTGTAGTGAGAAAGTTAATTTGAGAGTTCATTACAGTGAACATTGACGACACTAGTTTTTTGAAGTCATAGAAGTCATGGGTAAGTTTCTCTAAGTTAGGCTGGCTGTCAGGGGTTGTTGACTGCAACTGTTTCTCTAGCTCATTCATCCTAGAGAGTAGATTTTCTTCTATGCGCTTCTGGGTGTCCAACACTTCTTGCATGTTAGGCATCTTCACTTTGAGTTTATAGAATAGTTATTGGTTTTGTAGTTGAAATTTTAGTAGGCCAGTAGGTAAATGCTATTTTATATACTATTGCATAAAGGCTTATCTAAGGAACAGTTATTTATCACTTTCACTCAGATTTAACTTTGTTTGTATTTATAAACTACATATAATAAGCAGAGCAAAAACTTTTGATGCACCTAGTTTGGCACCTACCCACAAGCTATATCCTAAGTTAAAACATATCTCTTGAGAAATCACAGGATTGACCTTGCGAGGTCGTGAAACGTATGAGTCCAGTACCCCCGACTTGTTTGCCGGTCCTGAATAAAACTTACGAGATTCAGTGGCAGATGTAGAATTTATTGCTTTGATCTGGGACTTGTGGGATGTATGTGTGATTTCAATGGTAATTCGGTATTTTTATTTGAGTTTTCTTGTTGAGAGAATAGTCATTTTTATCAAAGGTAAAACTGCTGAGTTTGCTTTCGTTGTGTTTTTGATCAAATACTGAAATAAACGAATAATATTTTGTCTGATCTTAAATTTTATGACACTATGTAAATTATTGCTAACCACGCATATCAGCTCAGTCACACTATATATTTAATTCATCAATGCAGTTTTGAAACGTTAATTATTTTGATGCGTAAAGTCGTGTGCATTAACAGGGAACCATCTCCAAATATGTAAATGTATCCAACTGGGTTAGAAGTGTCATCCAATAAAAAAATTGCACTAGGTTCCACCTTTCCTTATTTGACCCAATACACGATTGAACGGAATTGATGCATTTAGGTGATTTATAAAACTCATTACAATTAATTCATCATTTTTAATTGAATGCACAATTTCAGATTAATAGTTGTATAGATGCATTAGGAATATAGAGATGATTTCATGTTAATTTAATTTCATCATTTGTCCATTACTTACATTATAATGTTCATCACACATCGACGAAATGACTGGCAAAGAGTATGCTTCATTCACAGAAGGCCAAACATCACAGGGACCTGGTCCACAGAACAGCGGCTTCTGGATCTGCCGGTCTACGATTTGGGGAGCTGGCACCTTCACTTTGTCTGATAGCATTTTGAATGTTGGATGCTTCTGAAATACATAAATTATTGTTGTTTTAAAAAGTCGAGGGATTTTTGTTGTCACCTAATTCTACTGATTTCCGTTGATGACATACAAATGTTTGTTATGTGTGGATTAGTACTATTTGATTTAACGTCCATCTAAAATATATTCAGATACTTCTACTCATTTACTGTACTACAATCAACTAGACCAGGGGTCGGCAACCTTTTGAGTCGGAAGTGTAAAAAATTACAATTTACAAAATTTCAAGCCGCAGGTTGCCGACCCCTGAACTAGACAAATAGATCTGATCACACGTGTGTCCAGTGAATACTAAAGAGACATATCAAATTCTAAATATCTACGGGCCAATTAATTGCCTATACATTTCCTAAACATAAACTAAAATGCAATAATTCATAGGCATAATATCGATAATGGGAATTATACCCACTGGTGACTTAAGCACTTAAGTTACCTATAAGTTCAGTAGCTTGTAGGTAACTTAGTTCTTTGCTGTATAGATATTGTATTTCATTTTGAAATTAAGATGGATTAAACGCTACGATAAGAAATTATATAAAAAAAATATATATATCAACATTGTCACAAATTTTTATGAATATTTACGCGTGCAGAATAGCATACGTGGCTCTATAATATGCTCTATGATAGTAACCTCATGAATCAAAACCGTGTATATAACGTAAATATAATAATAGACGTGATTAGGTCACTGACAGGACAGTGTATAATGTGACCATAATTATCAAAACATGTGCAGGCAACAAGCATGTTGTTTATAGAAAATATATATGTGTGTTTGTACTATACCTATGTGCTAAAGTTCTGAGGTTATCGTCACTTTGATACTTCATGTGAATCACGCGATGCTTCGGTTACGTTAATCTTGACGTATTTCATAATGTTATGACTTATGATGTTATCTATACTAATAATATTATAAAGAGGTAAAGTTTGTTTGTATGTTTGTAAAAGGTAATCTCTGTAACTACTGATCCGATTCTTAAAGTTCTTTTATTAATAGATAGCTACACTATGCCTGAGTGTCATAGTAGCCTATGACACACACTATGACCTGTTTGTTGAGATAAAAGTTAGTTATCAGTTCGAAATAATAATAATCGTCAGTAAGAATAACTGGGCGACGCCGGGCGGGTCAGCTAGTGTAAGATATATGGAGTTTTTTTGAACTGCCCCGACAGAGTTGGCTTCAATCACGACCATAAAAACGGACGTAACCTTATGAATTGTGTCGTAACAAATAATTTTTTTTAATTTGTTCATTCCTAGTTAATATTCATGCTGTTAATAACATTCAATAGTGCGATTAGAGGCTGAAGAGCTAAAACGTATGTACCATGAACCATCAAGCCGTAGGTAAATATAATAAGTGACGTAGGTAGCGTATAACAAACAAAACAAACGCGAACACATTTAAAGCTTATTTGATTTAATTGTTGTGTGAAGTATATCACACACAAACTAGAAACACAATGTTTTCTTGGAGATAATATTTGTGTTCCTACCAGGAGCCGAAGCCGGCACCTGCAGCGTAGAAGGCGGACATGTAACCTAATACGCCAGTGCAGCGGGTAGTTTTGACAAATTCACCTCGCTTAGTACCGCAGGTTTATGCGTCAGTTAAAAGTCTGTGGTAAAACTAGGACTTTACAGTAAAATAATTCTAAATGGTGTTTCTTTGGTGGAGGGGCGTGCACATTTAAAATGGTTCTACTCTACCTTTCTAACGAGTCTGAGTTAAATTAATCTCTTTTAATTTTATTACTCTTTTTACACGATGATGAAATGAATAATTAAAAGAATATTCCTTTTGACTGTTATTTCTAGTTTATCAAAACCCTGCCTTATTTGAAACATTAATAGGCAGTGTTTTTACTTCTGAGTTGCGACTGCCTACGTAGGTTAACTAAATCGACGCCAGTGGGCTCCACCATCGTCGTCAGAAATGTGTTGGCTCTCAGAGCTCGACAGATTTTGAAAGGGAAAGGTATCTCTATCGTATTACAGGCAGAACATAGCTTGGAAGGTGTTAAAGAAAGTATTGTAAAATGGTTTATGGTTTTGAATGATTTAATATTCAAATTATATTCGTGATCACATGTGAGTATTACCCTGTTTTATTAATTCCTTCAATTTAAAAACCTTCCTAGTTGACGCATTTATATTTGAAGTAGAATACGTTGGCATAAAGCTCGATATGCTAACACTTTATAAAATAAGAAGGTTTTTTGTTCACCACTCGCCAAAAGCGGGCGTCGAGTGAAATTAACCCTCCTGACCGACATTCGCAGTAGCCGTGAAGTTTGGTTACGAAATCGGGTTAATGTTTAGATTTAGTGCTAATAGGGTAGCTGTAAATTTGCAACAATGTTCTGGCGCTATCGGATGGCACATTTGGCAAGTGCTCCGCGCCCCGGGCCCGCCTCGGTTGGCAGTGCTCGCCATATTTGTTCCACTATCGTTCCCGCCTGCGGTTTAACAATTGTTTTATGCCTGGAACATTTTTATTATAACGATCACGTGGAGCCGCGGCTTGATAGCGGGTTCAGAGGTTACGTGGACGCATGCGATCACTACACGTTATGCCGGATATAAAACGAGCACGGCTATAGTAACGGTGCACAAACTAACATCGTGACCTATAGGTCATGATGTTAGTTAGTGCACCTGACCTGTCAAGACTATGCAACAAGCACTGTCAATTGTGGTTGTGATTGTGTGTGTGATGTGAATGTTTCTGGCGCCACAACACAAGTCATTGAACTTAGTGTGGGGCTGTAAGTGTGAAAAAAAATAGGCGATTATATTTCCTCGCGGTAAAAACACTTTAAACGCATTTTCCTGAAAAATCTTACGAAAATCAGTCAGAGAAAATAATCAAGGTATATGTACTTAACAATTTAAAAATGAATATAAAATGTTTATTTACCAAAAAGAAACCGGTAAATTTTATATTATTATATCAGATATATAAAGAATACTGAAGGTGCGGGGGCGCACTAGGGCAAGCTACGCAGGATATATTTAGAAAATCTTATACCAACCTCATATAATTAACATTATTGCTAATTAACATGCCACCAGTATAATGGGAACGCTTCCTACTGGAAGTGGGCTTGAGCATTTGAGTTACCTACAAGCTCGAGGCCTTATAGCTCGATGACTTATCTTGTCTTTGCTGGATGTAACAAGGATGGAGGTTTTATTTGAAGTTCGTGAGCTTTGTTAATGCATAAATGGTTAAGTAACATACTAAGAGTTTAACTTGCTAGGGTTTCGAAGAAAGTAGTATTTACTTTCTTCAAACCCTAACAAAAATTCATGTAATTTACCATTTTCACCTTCACCACTCTACGACGCGTCGTACGTGCGACGTGCGCTACTATTTGTTCACATCCCCTTCAGTGTCTATGAGACGCGGGACTAAGATCGAGCTATCGTCTACAAATTGATTTGATTCCCTTAGAGACTGTAGTCTGTATCCAATGTATCCGACTGAAGCGTCTTGTGACGTCAACAAACGATCTAGTGACATCTATATGCGTTCTCAGATGGAGCATGACACAGGAAATAAATATTTTATAGGAAATCTTACATTTTGACCGTGTGTTCTGGTGATAGTTAAAATGACAGTATCAAACAACAAGAACAGACAAATCCAAACAATGTTAAACATTTCATGATAGGTAATTGAAAACAACATGCGTCACTAAGACAAAGTAAATTAAGATCATTTTTAATGATGCAGTATACATTGTAATAATTTAATTAGTCGTTCGTCTCTAACTTCTTTTACTTAAGCTTGCACCTACATTTAGCATAATAGAGAAAAACAATTTGGTTCATTAATTAAATACGCTTTGTGCGCTTTTGAGGAATATCCACCATAAATCTCGGTATCTTAATACAGTCTGTCTATGTGGTTATATGATGGAATGGGGACGGAGCAAAGATAATATAACCAGATATATTAGTCTTGGGATAAAATGATTTGGGATGAGCCTAGCATCAGTCAACTGGTCATTGTCAATGAGTCTCTTAAAGATCATTTTATTTGTCAAAAACACATTATATATATAAAATATACACATCATCCTTACTTCCTTACTAATATTTTAAATGCGAAAGTAACTCTGTCTGTCTGTTACGCTTTCACGCTAAAACTACTGAACCGATTTAAACGAAATTTGGTACACAGATAGTCTGTGTACCAAATTTCGTCAGTAGAGCCTGAGAAAGGACATAGGCTACTTTTTAACCCCGAATTCTGGCTGGTCCGGGACTTACGCGGGCAAAGCCGCAGGGCGCAGCTAATTATTATAACACGCATGCAGGTTGGTAATGGTAGGTCTGTGACGTACACGTTTTGCCTGAAGAGGCGTACAAACTGCTGTGGTTTTGGCTATATATGCCATTGACAATAAAATCCGATAGTTATTAATGATTGAAAAATTATTAAAAAATAATAATTTATCCAGATAAATTTATGATAAGTATTTATGATATGTAAAAAAAGTCATGTCTCTTGCTATTGAGTATAATAAATTAGATTTTAAGTATTATGCTAAGATCGGACTCCGACCAATCAACAGACCTTCTACCCGTCTTCCATGAATGTTATTCGTATCAATACGACGCGTGATCGACCGGGGGCGACGCCGCTCGACAAATTGATTCCTTCCCCGGCAGGAGCCGCTGTCCTCCGGGACAAGAGAGCAAATACAGAACCATCTCGGATCAAGCGATCCGTTCCGATACATATTTACTGAGCACGTTCTTTTCGACGGTTTATAGGAGGTGGAATTATTTTTGAATTCGAGACGAGCTATTTAGCTGAATGCACTGTTTATTTTTCAAACGACTTCAGAAAAGGACGTTCACAATTCGAATTTATGTTTTTTTTCTTTTTGTATACGTGTTACGCGATATCTCAGCCAATTATGAATAGATTTTCATGTTTTTTTTTGTTTGGTAGAGTATAGTTTAGAGGTGGTCCCATATAAACTTTATTGAAATCGTTTAAGCCCATACCGAAATATAATTTAGAATTTTTTTAAGCTTTGCTTGCGTTTTAATTATTTTCTATTAAAAAAAAACTCAAATACTCATTTATTCATAAACATCTGTTTACACGTCATATTGTAAGGTCTGAAATGAGATTTTTAATTTAAAATACAATTATAAAATTATTATTATTATTGGGCTGACCCCACCACAATGTGGGATATATGTTAGGAAAAGAGATACGCTGTTTGAAACTTGCAAGAAATCCATTGCAATTGTCCAAGAACACAAAATTATCTTTCAAAACGATATGGGTCAGTGACCTAAGAGATAAAACACAACCCAAATACGTCATTCTATAATATAAAATATAAAATATATAATAAATATATAATATATTATAAAATGAAAGATGTCAAAATTAAAAATTAAAAATAATAATAATAATCTAACTACGCTCTATTGGGACCGATCTGTCATCACGGACAGGACTATAAGAGAATAATAATTTCCATAAAGAACATGAACTCTTTAACATTCTACTTTATACTAATTATAATAAATGCTAAAGTTAGTTCTTGTTTGTTTTTAACTCAATCAATAAAAAAAAGGCTTCGTTTTGAATAAAAACTGAGAGAGAGATATGTATGTGGGATTATGACATGAATTCTAAACCCTGCTGTTCCATATCATAAAACCGTACCTATTGTAAAATATACATGTTCAAAACTAGACTAGGGCTGACCCCACCACAATGTGGGATATATGTTAGGAAAAGAGATACGCTGTTTGAAACTTGCAAGAAATCCATTGCAATTGTCCAAGAACACAAAATTATCTTTCAATACGATATGGGTCAGTGACCTAAGAGATAAAACACAACCCAAATACGTCATTCTATAGATTGTGTGTAACGAATAAAAATCTCATTTAATTATGATAACGCATACCCATATAAAGTATTATAAAATAGTAACGAAAAACGCATAAATCGAATAACGCTTTAACGCATGTGTAGAGTACGATGAAGGCTTTGCTGATGCAGTATGAGACTTTCATCGATAATCAAAAAACAAAACGTTTTCTTCGTCACAGATAAAAATCGCTTTCACACTCAGAGCCCCACATCGTTGACTTATGTCGTGGGTGCCGGAAACATTCACATCACACACAATCACAACCAGAACCAGAAACACAAATTTTCCTTGGAGAGTTATCTTGTGTTTCCGTCGGAAAACGATCTCGATGTTTAGAAGGCGAACACCGCCCAACTAAACCATAAATGCATAGGCAGATAAATGTTATTATTCTAAAGTGTTATTATTACACATATTATTTCTTATTTAATTAATGAAAGATTAAAATAAGCACATTTTTTACCTAATCTTGTGCATTTTTTTTTATTTTTTTTATTAGTGACAGGCTAGTGTTTGACCACTATCTCACCTGATGGTAAGTGACGATGTGATCGAAGCTGGTAAACACACTAGACCTGGAATACGCAGGCTATCAAGGATAACTGCCGGAACACCGTATTTGGCTTGGCGGCAGACTTTCAACTTGATGGTGGTAAGCTACTTTGGTAGCAAGCCAGGCGAGCAACTCACAAAATGCTCTACCACCTCCCAAATGTCACCTGATTAGCACCACCCGGGGACCACGTGTAGGGAGTCAGACTTAAGGGGTATCCTCCTACGGACGTGAGTGACTCAGCCCCCAAAACTACATGTGCTACTACATGTATCACCACTTCGGATTACATAAGGCGTAGAAGACATATACCACTTTTCAGAAAAAGCAATCAACATAAGTAACATATTATTAAGATTATTCTTATTACTTGTCTGGGCAGAAGCAAAGCAAAAATTACAATAAAGTGTAACTTATAAAGTACTATTAAGTCACATGTTTTATTAACACATAAATATGCAATGTGTGCAATGTTAAAAATAAATCTAGTACCTACCTGAATGTACGAGAACACGTAACACTTATATCAGAATATTAAATCCCTTAAAATAATCAAGAGAACACAACTAGCCACTCGAATCTTCACTGGATACTAAGATGAACTTACTTTGCGCTTATATGTAAACTATTACACCACAATTGATAATATTGTCTTTGTTTATATTTCAATATCGGTCAAAGTGCACGCTATTAAATACGACGTTATTAGTTAACTATCTCTCTTTGTCTATACTGCTTGTAATGTTTGGAAATAAGTAAACTTTAAATGATGATGACTGGCAAGTTCAAGCTGATTGGGAATCAAGTGCATTAAAATAATTTGAGTGCCTTTATAAGTGCATACATTTAGGTTTTGCAATTATCCATTGTGTGCTTTATCAAATAAATATTTAAAACATTCAGTTTATTTATTTGCTGATTATCAGATAAGCTTTAAAAAACAGGTCAAATAATACAAGATCTTTGGCTGTCAGCTTGCTGGCCATTTTAATTACTTTTTCATTTTTAAGTATAAGAAGTTTCAGAGGTGCTGCAACTGCACTTATAGTAGGTAGCCATGACACTTATTAATCAATTAATGTGATTAATATCTTTATTGCATACTTTTAAAACTTTTATATATGTATGTTCTACGGACCAATTAAATAAAATGCTTCATTCTTTGATTCATTTAATAACAAAATCTCAAGAACTGCTCGACCTATATCTCCTAATTATATATATCATAAATAATATATTTTGACATATATCCCAACATCCTAAACACAGCCGAGTGAGCCTAAAGATAAATTACGTAGCCTGAGAGAGAACAAGTTTTGCTCGTTCAATCACATCACAACGAATGTAGTTCATAAATACGTATCTCTTCGTAGAAATTAAAAGTACGTTTAACGGCTAAATATAAGATTTTGCATTTTTGCCAGCTTAATAAGACAATAAATAGATTTAGACAAGTAATCGTCGATACAACTCGTGTGACTGTATTTTACCTACTTCCATAAATTTGCGAAAAATAATTCATTTGAAAGATTCGTAAGTATCAAACATATTAAGGATTTTTACGACTCCGAACGATTGGACAGTCTACGCGCGTACTAAATTGATGAAGGAGCACCGACTGTTCAGAAACTAGTCTCGTAACAAGGAGAGAAAACAATCGTGAGTGAAATCGTATAAATCCTTAATAAAAATTAATTTTCTGGCACTTCGCTCGTCGTCACAGATGATTTTGCCATAGACTAGTAGGCATAGATATACCTCAACGCCGTAAAATATGCGTCGAGAGAAGTAGGTATTTATGAGTATAAGACGATTACGACAAAAATTTAAAAAAAAATGAGACGATTAACAATTAAATTCAGTAACTATACACACGGATCTATATTATACGTGAGACCAGACTGTGAAACTCAAAATGTGTACAATTTGTTATCCTGTCAAACAAAAACACTTACCGTTTTGTGGTTATAATAATCACGTTCAAGTTCATAAATCGTAAGTTATCTGACAATAAGATACCTACAACATTACCTACATTATTAGCTGAAAAACATGTCACAGTACACGAAACGCTCCGTATCCTTAGGCCAATGTATGTGCACTCCCATACCTTCTACGCGATTTAAATGTGGTACACAGATAGCCTTGAGCTTAGGCTTTATCCCGGAATTCTCGCGGGTCCGGAATTACGCGGGTATAAACGCGAGGCGCAGCTAGTAATTAATATAATTAAGTATGCGTATGTAGGTACCTACATATTTTGCATGTAATTCAATAGTTTTTAGTCAATCAATCAACGTGCCTCTAAAACATTATGATATACATTTTAATATACTATTATTACCTCTATCGCAATTCTTATACATATGTCGTCAACCATCTTACTGCTGGAATCTAGACAAATAGCTCCTACTCTACCTTTGACTATAGTATTTAAATTATTACCCCAAGAAGGTGATGTAACCTACTGATACAGGTTTTGTGTAAAAAGTAGGAAGCATGTTTATAACAAGCCAGCTACGTCCCTAATGCAGTTAATAACTTCGTGCTCCAGTTAGCTTCACATGAACACAAAACTGTCTGATCAACACAGGATTTATTTTGTCCAGAGGGTACGTAACTTTGTAAGCTTGTAACCCACGAATGACGTCTCAGTTTTTACATTAATGGTATTTTACAAGAGTGCTAACTGCTTATTAAATATACGCTGCTGTTGTGAATAGTAAGTTATATTAAGGTCCTAATCTTCTATCCTATCTAGGTCTTCCAATCCCCACAATTGTTTATTCTTAATTTGATATACGTATCTGTTACATCATAATTAGCCAACATGGCAGAGACTATGGAGATTGTCTGCCTATCAAAGAATTAAAATAAGGATTTATATATTCAGTTTGATATATGATTTCAGATTGATAAGTTATGAGCTATAAGTACTATTTAATATGGCAATACAAAAAAGACAAAACGTATATAATCTTTCTATTGAACCACAATATATATTCATCAGCGTCGGCATTATACATGATGTTCTTACTGCCAAATAATAATCGAAACTTTATTACTTGTACCGAATCATCGATGCAAATAATGAATTATCTATTAAAACTTATCTTTTCTCTCCGCATCTTTATCCAAGTATCTCTATATTTTGCATCACAAATTCAAAATAACATACAAAACCTCTCAACTAAAATGGAGAGTTGAAATATCATAAAGCATTTTCGTAATTTCCAAGCTGGATTTAACTTCTAAGTGTAAAGTAGGGTGCTTATTCATCTTGCCGCAAACAAATACCAACGAAACAAATTTTAAATTAAATCCTTTCTCTCAACGAGTTAATGTCCCGGGAGACTTTTCTCTGGTTTTAATTTCCGGAGCGTTTGCAACCTCCAGAGCGGAAATAGTTTGTTGGGAAACACCCTGTGTACATATCTGTCAAGGTACGACAAAAGGCTGAAATAAAACATTTTGTAGAAACACATAGGTAGTTCCAGAATTTTAGTGTTTCCCACCTTTTAGTTTCGATATTGTTGTACATTGTTCTATAATGTATTGCAGATGTTTTCATAATGTTTATTTGAAGTCTATATGACTATAAATGTATGGGTATATGTAATGAGATAAATGTAAAGGTGGCAAATACATATTATAGAAATATCCATAAGATAATTCATGTAAAAGTCATTTATGAATATTAAAAAAAAACAAAAAACGCGCCGCCGAGTTTCATCTTAAGGAGGTAATTTAGCGAATCGGCATTAACTTTCACGAGTGCCTCTTCGGGGCCATGTGAATAAATGATTTGAATTTGAAACTGTTTTGACTTGAATCCGTGCTTGAATTATATAAACGTCAGTAATTACGCTTGTTGGGTGTGTCAACAATCACTTATATCTTTTATAAATCCGAAACCTTTTGTATCTTTTCACGCTTAATTCTGTGTGTTTGATTGTTCCTTTTCAAGCTTAATGACTAATCTGATTTGGAGGAAATTTAAAATGAAGGCATTATAGACACGATTGATACATTAAAATTTGATAAACGTGTGTGGAGCTGCTGTACCTTAGTAATTAACTAATACAGTTTTCTTTTGTATGAAAGGTGCAATTTTCAAACAATAGAAAACTGAACCAAAATCTGTTCATCCATCCGACACAGATTTACAAGTTAAACCTAAAACAACATAATATGGATGTATATATATATATATATATATATACGAGTTATTGTTTGTTTATACGTATATATATATATACGTATAAACAAACAATAACTCGTTATTTGCCCAATATTTTGACCTTAATCTTATTAACAAGTAATCCATACTCTTTCCTAGACCCGTGAAAGTTTCTTCCAATTACAGAAGAAAGTTTTAAGGAGCCACTTGTTAAGTTGTGCGACGGCGAACACTTCTTGTTTTTGTGAAGAAAACTCCTTGATTGCAATTTTATAAGATTTTTGTTCCGATCGCAAGTAGGCGCTAGATTAAATAAGTAAAGGAAGCCTATAAGGAAACGATAAACATAAAATAAAATCGGGCTCGGAGAAAAGTTACGGTTTTGACGGAAAAAGATTTTTCCTCAAGATAAGTTTAATGAAACATTGACAGCTCATCTTATTGATTACATAACCCTTCAAATGTGGTTCAAGGTTATGAAGTGTTGTAGGCTACGATTGTTTAATACAATGAACCGCTTATTTCTGATAAAGTACATATGTACATTTCCTGTATTAAACATTCTGAACTCTTCTTAACATTTTCAAAAAAATTGTTGCGTTATGCTTATTCGTCGCAGTCGAGATGGTTTTAATAGAGAATAGGCTCCCGATCAAATGGAAGCTTTCAATTAGACGTTTAAGGAACAACTATTACTCAACATTTTGGATCTTGGTGGATTGAAAACAAATCTTTTGGAAACGCATTAAGGTAAATATTCTATTTGTAATTAATATAATTAAACGCAAGCAAAGCTTAAAAAACCCGACTTCACCGCTTTATCTCCGGAACCTTGATCTTGAGAGATTTTATGTAATAAACACGCATTATTGACTATTACTCAAAAACTAGAGATCAAATCTTGATCAATTTTAATGGGAACACATGAAAAGCACCAGCTTTCAAATAAAAAAAGAATCATCAATTTCGGCTCACAACGAAAGAAGTTATGAGGTAACTTTTGAAGTCGGTTAAACGAGAACATCGTCCAAGTAGTCCACAAAATATGCATTAATGACGATATTTCAAGAACTACTGATCAAATCTTGATCAAATTTTAATGGGACCAATTAGAAAGCAACATCTATCAAACTTAAAAAAAAAATTTCGAAATCGGCTCACGTGGAGAGAAGTTAGAAGTTATGACACATAAAAAAAAAATACAGTCGACTTGAGTACCTCCACCTTTTTTTGGGAAGTCGGTAAAAATTCGTTACGTTATGCTTATTTGTCGCAGTCGAGATGGTTTTAATAGGGAATACAGATACTAGGCTCTCTATCAAATGGAAGCTTTCATTATGACGTTTAAAGAACAACTATTACTTAACATTTTGGATCTTAGTGGATTGAAAACAAATCTTTTGGAAACGCTTTCAGGTAAATATTCTATTTGTAATTATTAAAGTAATCTCTGGACATAATAATATTTCTAAAATGTTCATATATTTATATTCTATGAAAAGGTCACCAAAAAGGAATGGTTTTTTTTTTGGAAAATCAGATCCTGATTGCGTTTCTGTCTATGATATTTTCTGAAGGTATTGCGGTGGGTTCCCAACCAGTAACACCAAACGAGTTACACTGTGAGTCGTTGAGATTTTTTTCCCCGACGACTACCACTTTTACTCTAGTGTAATTCTTCTCAAAAATAATATCGAAAACAGTAACTGTGTAACTCGATGGGAAAAATATATCCCGAGTAAGAGTGTAATTCGTTTGGTGTGACTGGTTGGGAACGCATAACGCATAACGCTAACTTACAGAATTAGGCTGCAAGCCTGAGCTTCACTGACGAACACTGTGTTGTTAACGCAAAAATTTTAGTTATTTAAGTTATCGTAATAATTTTTAATAAAATAATTTTGCAAGAACGCTACTAAATAAAAAAAACTTAGGAGCACTAAGTTTTATATTATTTTGATAATCTCTAGTCTGTTAATAATAAAGTAAAAAACCTACCACTTGGTATTGAGTCAGCGTCTAATACTCTATTTTTGTATCTCAAGCCGAACGATCTAAAAGCAACAGTGGAATTATAGATATATAAATAGATAGATAGATAACGCTTTATTGTCACACCTTACATAAATCACTTAGATTTTGTTGTAAAACCTAAATTAAAGTGTATAATCGGCGATCTTATCGCTAAAATCAAAAAAAAATAAAAATCTTTTCCAGACCTCCTTTGGATTTTAATAATTCGTTGAAACGGGGGTGTAATTACTTATGAGAAAATAAAATATATAGTAAGGTATATATGTATATATACCTTTCTATATATTTTACCTAGACAAATAAATTTTATATTTATTTTAATTATGTAGTGGATAAAAAATTGTTTCCTAACCAGTCCCATTGTTTCTGCATGGTAAAATTGTTCCCAACGAGTCACACTGACACAATGAGTGTGACCGGTTAGACATCCTTTCGGAAAAAATATGCAACCAATAACAATATTACTCGATGGGATAAAAAATCCCAACGAGTCACACTGGTGACTAGATTGGTGAGACTGGTTGGAAACCCACCATATTTGCTTATTTCAAGCGAAGAAATACTATAATAAAAAAATAAAAATGGTTTCTGATGCTACATCGACCGCTGATCCGGAACCAAACCCAATACTTCTGCTTAGAAGGCGAACACTCACCCAACTAAGCCAACGGGCAGTTCAAAGAATTCAAGTAACTACCGAGGTAGTTGTTTTACTGTCGAAAATGAAATAAGAGGATGTTGTGCATTCAATTTACAAGAGTACCTCACATCGCACCAAGAAATACACAAGATCCGGTTAAGTACGTAGCTATACCTTGCTCGTTCTCGAATTAGAGCACAAATCGAGCTCAAACTGAGCACCGGAACGGTACCAGAGTGCATTAGTCGATTTAAGAAGCGCATTACCCTGCGATCATTATTTTCACAGTCCGTTTGCTCGTGACCGTTGCGATGTTCTGACGTTTAGCAAATGGTCTTAAATGGTTATGTACTTGTAGAACTGGTAGATGGCATGACTTGCCTTGTAATAAACATATTGAAAATTACGTTTGATGTCACATTAATACCGATAATTAATCTCAATAAAATCAATTGCCTACGTCTTAAAGTTTAGTAACAATTTATTAATGATGTCGAGATGTTCTGACGTTTAGCAAATGGTCTTAAATGGTTATGTACTTGTAGAAGGGGTAGATGGCATGACTTGCCTTGTAACGTAGAAAATCTACTGATTTATAATGTGAATTTCGTTACATATAGACCAATAACATTATTGTGATAATTTAACTTGTTATTTTTACTGAATAATTTGTGTTCCATTTTTGACATGTAACTATTTTTGTTATAAGTAACTATTAAGCATGTTGAACATTACCTTTGATGTCACATTAATACCTATTAATCATCACAGTCAATTTAATTGCTTACGTTTAAATGTTAAGTAACCATTGTTTTATGATATTTAGAACAATTATTTATTATGGTTTCTGTTCTATTCATGTAGTTTTCTATTGAAGCAAAAAATAAGATAACCTGTCAGAAAAATCTCCGAAAATAAATGAGTTATTGCAACCGAACTTCAGCCGTTCATAGTGTTCTCTTAAATTGTGAAAGTAAAGAAAACATGTCAATAGAAACTTTGAACATGTTATGAAGATTCTAAAAACCTGGATCATTTTGTAAAGTCGGTTTACGGACGATAATTTTACGTGATGACGTCATAAGACGAACGAACGCTTAGGCCGATCGTGCCTCTCTATCGCTTGTTCCGCGCTCTCGCTTGCACGCTCAGGCTCAGGCGGAACGTGACACTTTTTCGTGCGTGCAACCGGTGTTCATCGATTTATAAGACGTTATCACGTCAAAAAGAATTAAATTATATGGAAGGCGCAACGGAAAATAATAAAGTTCTCCATGAATGAATCAGAGGGTTCAGGGGCTAGGACCCACACTTTCTCTACCACTAATACCTGCGCCCCAATTCTAAAGTTCTACCAAAAGCTACATTTATAAAGGGTCTTACAACTATTTCAATATGTTTCCTTTGACCTATACAAATATCACTTCAAATGTTCAAATATAATGTCCAAAGATCAATCGGAAATACCGTCATGCATCAAACTAGAAAAGGTACTTCAAAGGAGGATAATCTCACGTGAAAGGAACACCTTATTCTGGTCGTGCGATTTTTGAAGGATCTAAGAACTAATCAAACAAATGACAAAAAGGTGCAGATTTTATATTAGGGTAGTTTCTTCTTGTCGTCTTAAGATAATAAAATCTATACTTATATAAAACAAAGTCGGGTTAATAGTTACACCGATTATAACTCAAGAACAGATGGACCAATTTTTATGATTCTTAATTTGTTAAATAATATAATTAATTATATTATTTAATTATTATTGATTAATCAATATACAAATTTAACTAAACTACTTACCCAATATAAAAAGTCATTAGTAGGCAGTGTGCCTAAAATTCTTCTTAATATTTTTTAATTTATTTATAAGGTAATAAAATAACTAAAACAATTATATAATTTGAAGAAATCAAAGCTTGCTTGCATAATCCGACTTGACCGCTTTGTCTTTGGAACCCTTGATCAGATTAAATGAATTGAATACGCATTATTAAAGATAGCTCAAAAACTACTAGTCAGTACTGGATCTAATTTATATGAGACAACATGGAAAGCACCAGCTTTCAAATAAAATAAAATCATCAAAATCGGTTTAATTAGAAAAAAAAAATTAAATTGAAAACCTCCTTTGTGAAAAATATATGTCTTTTCAACCGACTTCAAAAAAGGTTCTCTATTCGACCGTCTGTTATTTTTTTATTGTTTGTATGTTACGCGATATCTCCGCCAATTATGAATCGATAGATGTTTTTTTTTGTTTGGTAGAGGTAGTCCCATATATTTTTTTTCGAAATCGGTCAAGTCAAAACCGAAATATAAGCGACGAAGTCGGATTTTTTTGCTTGAGTTTCAATTATGGATTGTTGTGGTCCAACTGTGTTGTCGAATTAGTTCGATCATAGTCAAATTATATTTATCGTTATCAATGTTGGACAACGCAGTTGGAACATAAGCAACGTACCGATCTCAAGCAAATTTTTTTTTTTCAATCTCTTACCTGAGATAATGCAACGTGTTTGTTGTGAAAATGTTTCTATTTTCAGAAAAGTGAGTAAAACATTACCTTTAATTTTTTTGTACTTTCCAGCTAAAATTAATTTTATTTATAATTTTAAGTAGACGTTTCACTTTATAGTACAAAATGACAATTTAAGTATTATTCAAGAAGTTTATCCTACTAATATTATAAATGCGAAAGTTTGTGTGTAAGAGTGCATGTATATTTGTTCCCTCTTCACGTTTTAAAGGCTGAATGGATTTGGATGTTAAAGTATACATAGCTTATACCTAGGATTAACACATAGGTTAAGTAACTACTTTTTACTCGATAAAAGCGAGCGATGCCGCGGGGCACGACTAGTAGTTAATAAAATATAGATACTCAGTACATATATCAATCAGGTATACTACGTAGGTACCTACTGTAATTAGTAAGGTATACCTACTTAGGTTGTACTGGTGTGTTATTTGAAGAGCATAATTGGGTTTAGGATATTTTTTACACGAAAGCGTAAGTAGTAACGGCTACGAAGTTTAGCTTAGTTATGCTTGTCATAAAAATAGAAAAAGAATTAATAAGAACTGTAGAAAATCCCAAGGGACAGCGACTTAATGTTAAAAACAATAAAATATTTACAACCCATAGGTTTTTCTCATATATCGATGAATAGATGTGCCTTACGAGGGACATAAGATCACCTCAAGACTTCATTCTTGCATTGGCTTTCTAAACCACCCGGATAATGTAAGAATCTTCTACATTTGTGTTTCTGGTTGTGTTTGTGTGTGATATGAATTTTCCGGCATCCACGACACAAATCATTGTACTAAGTGTGGGGCTGTGAGTGTAAAACTGTTTATTTTATGTGTTTATGTTATTACTAGTTATTTTCTAGAAAAATTTTACGTGAAAATTACTAACTTTCAACACCGGATCCCGCTCAAGCAAACATCCGGTAAAAAAATACAACAATTCAGTAATTCCGAGATAGCAAATATAATAAGTTTTCCGGCTGTGTGGGTTGATTCTTTCCTGTTTGATATCTGCTGTTTCAAGCCCCGTCAGGTTTCTCACGGAGAAGAGAAATGTAAGAAAATAAAGTTAAAATTCACAGTAGATAAAGTTGCTATAATCGCACATATTTTAAACCGACTTCAATAAAGGAGGAGGTTCTTAATTCAACTGTATGATTTTTTATGTATGTTACCTTATAACTTCTTCCCGGGTGAACAGAATTCGATGATTTTTTAAAACAACACAAGCAAATTCACACGTCCGCATTAAATTCAAATACTCGTATCTTGGGTGTCGAAACGTTTAAATCACACACACAATCATACCCAGAACCAGAAGCACAAATGTCTCTTGGGAAATAAGATTCAGCTCCTGCTGGGAATAGCATTAGAGTTTGCATCCGGGCCTACCGCCGGGGCAAGATGCGCTATCTTCGCAACTGCTAGCGCGACCCTATCTTGTCCAACCTCGGCGAATGACTGCTGACGGGGGGGTTTTTAGTGGGTTCAAGCCCCACATACCCCTTTCCTTCACCCCTAGGAAGGAAGTGAAATGCCAGGCATTTTCTCCCCACAAAAAAAAGGCATGGCTATCATGTCCTAAAGCAGTAATATAACCAAACGGTTGAATTTGTTCTGAAATCGCCATAAACTAGGATGATGTTAGACAATAAACAGGCGATCGGTTCCCGGGGTGTTTGAGTACAAATTCAATTATACCCCGCGGTGCTGCTTGCTGGTGTGTAATAGATTTATTTGCTTATTTCTAGAGCACTACGGGCTTATGTATCACAGACGTAAGACACCGTATTTTTTCATCTGCAAAATAAACAAAAAACAAACGCATTTTGCATTTTTGAATTTTTGTGCCTTTGAATTTGAATTTGAATTTACACCACACTAAGTTTAATTAAAGACTTGCAAAAAATAAATAAAAATAAAATTAAATTCTTTTATTTCAGACTTTTTCCATATTAAGAATTACATAAAAAATTTAGTTTACACACCTTACAAAAACTATGTTAGTAAAAATCACATTAAATTATATCATAGCATAGGGAGTGTCGCTTTTTATATAACACACACAATCACGCTAGCAACCGGAAGCATAAATAAACATAAATACATATACACACTTACACTCCCATCCTCACACTAAGTTAGATGACTTGTGTCATGGTTGCCGGATACATTCACACCACACACACAATCACCACCAGAACCAGAAATACATTTTTTTCTTGGGGTGAAAACTTGTGTTCCCGCTGGGAACCGAACACGATACTCCTGCTTAGAAGGCGAACGCTCACCCAAAGAAGCACATGGGCAGTTTAAAAATGTCCTATGGGAAGGAAAATGGTGCTTCTACCGGGAATGGAACCCAGGCCCGTGGCGTAGAAAGAAAAGACATGCCGACTGCGCCAATTAGATGGTATAATATAGTGTGATGTTGTAGTGTGATATAGCGTAATTTTTTCCGATGGAGAAAAGATTTAGACCTAAGTCCTGGCCGTATGGGAACGACCCTAATCCTGTTTCTGTGACCATCTAGGCTGCATAGATGAAAATTGCTATAGTCAAGAAGTATCCTACTAATATTATAAATCCGAAAGTTTGTGTGTAAGTGTGTAAGTATGTTTGTTCCCTCTTCACGCTTTAACGCCTGAACGGATTTGGATAAAATTTGGAATGTATATAGATCATACCTAGGATTAACACATAGGCTACTTTAGAATTTGATAATAGCGGGCGAAGCCGCAGGGCACGGCTAGTAATCTATATATATCTATAGTATGTATATCTATCTACTATATCTATATTATAAATCCAAAAGTATGTGTTTGTGCGGCTGAACGGATTTGGATGAAATATGGAATGCACTTAGCTTATTTATTTATTTATTCAGAAGACCAAAAGCATTACGATAATTTAGAAACAAAACATGAAATGTATATAATACAGCCAATTATAGGTCTCCCTAGATTATTATTTATTCTCCTAGTTGGTATGACAATACAACATATTTTTGTAAGATAGATGTATGTGTGAGTAAGTGAAAGCGTCTGTGCATGTGTGTAAGAATGTATTAAAGAAATACAATATAATATAAGTACTCATACATAATATACCTGCTATACAATACATCACATAGATGATTATTATTTTATTGTTTATATTATTTATTATTATTTCTTTGTTATCATATTATATAAATAACGTTTCAAAATACCTAGGATAACACATAGGCTACTCTTTAACTAGATCAATGCGGCACGACTAGTTAAATATAAAGTTGATATCTGGTATGGTCAAGAATATGAATATGCGCCAATATTTTTATAACAAGCTTTTTAAAACGACATGTTTAGTGCGACCCAAATTTTAACGTTTGATGTCATTAAGTATATCTAATATCTTTAAACGAGCAATTCTTGTATATATTAAATATATATGTGTAATCAGGATCTCGGAAACGGCTCCAACGATTTTCATGAAAGTTACAGATTAGGGGTTTTACGGCCCAAGGAATCGATTTATCAACGTTCCAGGTCCGAGAAATGTTTGGTTCCCAAACTGCATTTGAAAAACCGGGTTAAAGAACGACCGATGTAAACCGATGTAAAAAACTGTTTCTACTCGACACTAGATGGAGCTTTCTGATGCTACAAATTCTAACACATTCTACCAAAAACAAAAAACCGAGCAAAGCTCGGTCATCCGGATATTATATATAAAATCAGGGAATCCCACAGACCCAATAGCTAACCCACTAACTAAACGGCTTTTCCAATTTGAATCGTCAAATACCCAGCCTAACAACTTGTTCGACACAACCACTATCTGTGACACCCACAGCAACCACACCCTGATTAATAGGTCTTTTTGCGCGAAAATAGCGGTCCGGAGGTATTATAAAGGACTACTTTATCGATTGGAGGGAGCATCGGAGTGGACAGACGACGTGGGCGGATGTAGCGTACCGTGGCGTATTTAAGAACGCATTTAAGGGGCTTTATTCTGGACAGTGACGGATGACCGCCACTTGAGCCTCGACCGCGTTGGATGGACGCAACTGTCGAATCCATGTTATTAATTGATTCTGGCGTTCTATTTTTGAAGATTGAACTCGATTTGATTGGAGGGTTGACGTTTGGGTTGAAGTCTAGATAATTTGGAATTTGGAAGTCTAAAGCTCTAAATTTTAAAAATCAATTTTTCATTTTATATACGTTAAGCACGTCAATTGTCCTCTTTTTTTAACATTAACCGTTTAGGATCAAATTTATAAACTAAATCTATTTCGCAATATACGTAGCAATTAGTATAACTTATAGTACCTACTATAAGTAAATAAGTAATAAAAAATCACAATAAATCAAAATTTAATTATATGTGTAGTAATTGCTCATAAATTAAACGTAAGCAAAGCTTAAAAAACCGACTTTATCGCTTATATTTTGGTTTTGACTTGACCTCTAATCTACCACAAAAAAAAATTTGACAATCGGTCCACAAACGGGCGAGAAATCGAGGAATATACTTAAAAAAAATACGTACAGTTGAACATAGAACCTCGTCGCTAATTATCAGCCAACACGGGGTTGATATTTAAGTGTGTGTAAACTTAATTACAAATATTAATACATTAATGAACTCGTGGCTTACAGGCCTCTACGGAGGTTGAAACGAAGAATTCCACGAGATTCATCAATGGATGTACACCTCAAGTAATTAAACAACAATATCCAAAGTAAAATTCATGGTACATAAAGGACTTCAGATTTGAAATGGGTAGATGTCCGCCTGGGGTACTAGTTCTTTGCTATTTACCTACAGTCCTTAGCAGAATATTTTTAACTGTAATAAAATTATCGCTCTCCAAATACACACATACACAATTGCACATGTACCATTACATACCTACATATGTTACATGCGTATGTAGCGTGATATGAGAAAAGCGAGGTAACATTCATAGCCCCGGACTAAGTTCAAAGACTTATATCGCGGGTGTCAGTAATATTCACATTAAATTCAGAACTAGGTGAATAGGTATCTTCTAGGTAAGCATGTCACATCTGCGGCCGCATCATCACTTTCCATCAGGTGAGATAGTGGTCACATGCTAGCCTAATCCACATTAAAAAAAAAACTACATCCAGAACCAGAAACATAAATTTCCTTTGTGCAGAATATTTATGTTCCCACCGGGGATAGAGCTTGGCACCTGCAGCAAGAAGGCAGACACGTAAGCAACTACGCCAGCGAATGTTTATTGTACAATAATACCGTCCATAGTATGTTATAGATATTATTCTACATGATATTTGTTTATTCATCATGTACCTAATACTTACCCTATCTATATATGTATTATACTGGCAAATTGCTCACATTTCCTAAAACTATACACATCTATACCTAAACAGCAATGACCTTAGTTACCTAAAAGGCATCGAGCTTATAGGCAACATACATATATTCTACACGATTGGTTTAAAACTACGCAAACAAATCCTAACTTACATTTCAGCTTTAATTAATAATGCCGGCGAGATTAATCCTTCCATTTCGGCTTCCGGCTTCCGCATAATCGAGTATCATAGATATTAATCACGACACTCACACCAAAAAGCAGTCGTCAAACGTTTCAACATAATAGCAGAGCGTTTAGCTGAATATTTTGACAAATAGCTGGTGCGTTCCGCAGTGAAACAAAGCGCCGTGGAATAATTGAGCTATAATCTATAGCGGTAGAAGGAACATATCATGTCAATACTTTTATTGATAGAGCTAAATGATCATTTTCAGTTCTGAAGATAATTATATCTTCTTTTTTTACTATATAAAAATAAGTCGGGTTTTCCTTCCTGACGCTATAACTCCAGAACGCACGAACCGATTTCCACGGTTTTGCATTCGTTGGAAAGGTCTCGGGCTCCGTGAGGTTTATATGAAGTTTGCACAAAATTGGTCGAGCGGTTCTTCATTTATCACACCCGGGCGAAGCCGGGGCGGATCGCTAGTTAGTGATAAAATTACTTCTAATCTTAATCTTTTATGGCAAATGGGGTTAGATTTTACAATAGAATTCCTAAAATCGTAACTGAATTACCACTGGGAAAGTTCAAATCTGTAATAAAACGGGCATTAATTAAGAAAGCTTATTATAAGACACCAGACTATATTAATGACAAGGATGCATGGAGGCAAACTGCACAGGCTCTTTCTAGCGACTACCATTATAACACTAGGTGTTATAATGGTAGTCGCTAGAAAGAGTTAAGAAAATGATGTATTAGAAATTAAGAATATTTAAAAAAAAATGAATGAAAAAAAATGCGCCGCCGCGTTTCTTGCCAGGTTCTTCTCGAGATGGCTGTAATTTTGCGAATCTGGCAATAGATTCATTAACTTTCATGAGTGCCTCTTTGGGGCCCATGTGAATAAACGATTTTGATTTTGACTTGTGATGTTTAAAAAATCATGAACAATAAGAAAAATGCTAGGCAATAAAAACTATGCTTAATTTCGTGACTGTGGTAAGAGTATTTTGGGGTTACACCCACTAAAGAAGAGATCAACCAAGAAACTATATGGAAAAGTAATGTTCATTTTTAAATCTTTTGATAAATGCCAGTCTTGAAATTAGTTTGTTCTAGTAGTAGGTAACTCTTTATTAAGGTAATTGTTCTCGAGGTCATTTTGGTTTATTGTTAATATTGTAGGTTAAACGCTTTCTTTATTTACTTTTTATATATTGCTGGCATATTTTTCAAAAAAAACAACTTGATATTAATAATTCGTATCTCTTGCTGCTTGATTTCCACATTGCAAGTCGAAACATAACAAACAGTTTAATTTATAATAAAATACAACGAAGAATTCAATTATAGTCATGCACATTATGTTCAAGTGTTTACGTAGCTAACTACGGGCCAATTGCCTATGATTCCTAAAATTTAAATAAAATTATATACAGCAAAGACCCAAGTTACCTACAAGTGCTCAAGCCCACTACTAATGGGTAGCGATCCCATCATGCTGGCGGTATTATGCTTACGTTGAGCCAAATTAGTACCAGAATTTTGATCACGCGTCGCCTCAACTAGGCTCTCTGATAGAATTTTAAAAATATAATGAGCTCCTGGTCCCCACGGGCCCAGTACACACTTATATAGAAGATTTAAAATACTATCGCTTTATCTAGACTCTAGAGTCACTTCTAGTTTAACACCCGAAATCGCTCGCTGCGTCGTCAAATAAACGAGCGTGCGAACATTCGAGACGACGGGGTATTCATAATGTAATATTATATACGACTACAATGTAAAATGTGGAACCATAGTAATATGCATGTTACTCGTACCTCGGTTGGGTTTCACCTACTCGTGTTGTAGTGGAGAAGTAAAAAGTTTTTTTTTTACCATGCATATGGGGTACTAGACGTAATTAGTTAATTTTATCTATTCACCAGAGTATTAGAACGACCCAGTTGGCGCAGTGGACAACTCTTTGCCCTCTGCGCCGTGGGTCCCGGGTTCGATTCTCGGGAGGAGCACAATCTTCTTTCCCAAGAGACATTTTTGCTTCTGGTTATGGGTGTAATATGGAAATGTTTACGGCATCTACGATACACGTTTCTAAACTTAGGGTTTGTGAGTGTAAATATGAGAATATGTTGAGAAAATAAAAAAATATATAATATTCGCTTTATCGTTTTTTTTTTGCGTAATTTATTTGATCATTTGTATTATAGAGATGTGTAATTTTTACTTTACTATCCTTATAATTTCAAAATATATTACAATGATAACCGAGCTCAGATGTTATGCACCTATACAATGTAAAACCACACGTATCAGACATAAAACTCTGATTACACATGCAAAGAATCCAAACTGCATTTAAATTTTGTAATGGAATCTAAATATTCAATTTATTCTCATTCTGTAATCGCTTACGCGAGCGATATTTGAATGAAACCGCTCATGTATGCAAAAATCTTGCATTTAGAAATTGGTTCATACATACGTGCCGCCTAGAAATAACAGTAGCTTATACATTATAGATAGATGAACTCTTTATTGTACACTAATTTAAACAGATAGTAACAGTGAAAAATAATAATAAAAAATAACTTAGGCTAGTAACTGTAAAATGGGCGGTCTTATCGCTTAAAGCGATCTTTTCCAAACAACCTTTGGTTCATGCTTCATATTAATAACATAAATCAGAAAGTTACCTAGTAATGTCACACAATAATTTAAAGAAGTAGGTATATAGTATTGTAACTCGGTAACTGTGGAAGAAAAAAAATTATATCGTAATAAATCCTTAGCTCAGCAAAATTACGATTTTATGAGATTCCCGGCGGTAACACAAGTTTTCTCCCCAAGGAACTTTTTTGTTTCTGGTTCTGGTTGTGATTGTGTGTAATGTGAATGTTTCCGGCACCCACGACATAAGTCATCGAACTTAGTGTGGGGCTGTGAGTGTGAAAGTTTTACTGTATCTCTAGCAGATCTGCACACCTACTTTGTAGAAATACGCTTTAGAAATTTCAGAGCAACTACAACAACCACTTCTTGTTCGTTAAATATTAAGTTCAGTACACTTGATATATGTGCTTATAGGAAACAGTATTGAGGAATTGAAAATAGAGTCCTTGTTATTTCGAGTGAATGTGGAGAGGAATACAAAAGAGGAAATTGTCTTCGGGCCTTGTTATGCACTGCTTCAGACTCAGATAACAAACGTGGAGTTTTGCGGTTGGCGCGAACAGGATAAATGTACAGGTGAAATTGGTTTTTCGGATTTACTGTAACAAAAGTTTCCGTTATTTGGTGTTGCATGGAGAATATCGTAAGTGCAATGTATGAAAGGCTTAAAAATAATATGGCTTATGGTTTAACACATAGAGCTTTAAACATATTAGCTGCAGTGAAAATGAGACAAATGATCAACCTCTTAAAAAACCGCTTTACTTTAATTTTGTTACTGCGGCTATAATTATTTATTGAGGATAAATTATTATACTATTTAAGATCTAGCTTGTCCCTTGCTTCTTTTAAAAACGGAAACTGCTAGTTATACACAGTGTTGAGTAGGCAAAACATATTTTAACCGATCTAAAAAAAAGGAGGAGGTTCTCAAGGAGTGTTTTTTTTTAGTGTTACCTCATAACTTATTTCGTTTTGAGCCGATTTTGATGTTTTTTTTTTATTTAAAAGCTGGTACTTTTTATGTGGCCTCTTTTAAATTTGATCAAGATCTGACTTGTAGTTTTTGAGTTATCCTCATAATGCTTATTCTGTTGACTACATTGATGATGTTCTCGTTTTTAACTGACTTCAAAGTTACCTCATAACTTCATTCGTTGTGAGCCGATTTTGATGATCCTTTTTGTAATTTGAAAGCTGGTGCTTTCCATGTGGCCCATTTTAATTGATCAAGGTCTGATTATTTTTTTTCAGCTTTCCTTCGTTTAATAATTTTTCGGGGTCTGAGTTCGGAAAAATCAATTGAAATACAAGCATATAAATGTTATCCATCAAAAACATTTGGTGATACGAGAAAATCCTTCATCAACAAACCCTACCAAATCTGACGAATGTAAAGTACAAAACAAAACATCGAATTTAATTTAAAAGGAATTCAAATCATAACTGTTTCCGGCATTCATCCAAAAATTTTAATTACTACGGGAGTTCTGTAAATTAACCGTTTTAAGGGACGAAAGGCGGTCCCTGAATCTTTACGATTGCTGTAATTGGTCTCATTGTGCCTGAAATTCAGGACCTTTTGCATCGGACTTGAAAGTAATAAACTTGTTCTTTAGAACTGCGTACTTCGAAGTTAATCACGGGAATATGAGAGCCTATAGATTTGGATGTCAAGTTACTTGCGATGCTTGGAAATTTGTTTTTCGCATGTACTGGGTATTTTTACTGAAAACCAAATAATTTTACTGAGGCATTAAAGTTCAAACTCAAAACTTGTTAAAGTCGTCTGAAGTAGTGTGTAAGTCGTCAAGCAGATTGATCGAGTTCCTAACACAATCAGACATTCTATAACAGGTTACTGCAGACGTAGGAAAGAAGACTTTCTCTTAAATGGGATTGGGCGAGTCAAGTAACCCAAACGCAGATGCATTTGTTAAAAGTTTTCATGCCGTGGGTACCCGAAAATGGGAAATGTCGCAACGTCCGGGGTAGACCCAGAAATAAGTAGCGTGATGATTCAATTGTTTTCCAGAAAGATTGGTGGAAAGAGGCACAAGATAGAGTGTGGAAGGAAACGAGGAACTTTTGACTGGGGTTAAAAAAAATTGAGATACAGTTTAAAAACACTAAATGTCATTAACTATATAGCTGACCTAGTTCGCGCAGTGGGCAGGTCTCTGCGCTCTGAGCCGTGGGCTCATGGTTCGATTCCCGGTAGGAGCACAATTTTCCTTCCAAAGGGATGTTTGTGCATCTGGTTCTGGGTGTGAATGTGAGTGTCATGTAAATGTTTCCGGCACCCACGATACAAGTCTATGAACTTAGCGTTAAAAATGGTGTATGGTTTACGCCTAGTGTGCTTATCACGACCACATCATCATTTATCAATAGGTAAGGTAGTGGTCAAATTGTTAGGTAGTGGTTAGCCAATGAGAAATACCAAATAACCTTAGGCAATAGGTATAGCGAAATAGTCGTATTCCATCTAAACACTTGCAAGAGTTTGTATATATAGCTACCACAAGGGGCCTTGTCTTCGAAGAGTTCTCAGACAGAACACTGTTTTGTTTAGAACCCACTATAAATAAAGGGAAGCCTCCATAGATGTTTATAAACCAAACATCCTGCCCCGTCTGTTTTTCCCAGTAACGGAAGTAGTGAAAGAAAATCGATTATTCGTATAAAAATAAGGGTTTCTCTTAGAGTTGAAGACATTTATTATTCGTAAGTTCGGATGTAGCTACAAAGAGAGTCATTACTTTGAAGTGTTAGATAATCATCTTCATCAGCTCTAACTGGTCTGCCCCATAGCCAAATCGCAAACATAGCGTTTTCTATATTCGTGATCGTCGCACAGAGATAAGCAAGGCTGAGTCACCCACGTCCTTAGGAGGATACCCCTTAAGTCTGACTCCCTAAACGTGGTCCCCGGGTGGTGCTAATCAGGTGACATTTGAGAGGTGGTAGAGCATTTTGTGAGTTGCTCGCCTGGGTTGCTACCAAAGTAGCTCACCACCATTAAGTTGAAAGTCTGCCGCCAAGCCAAATACGGTGTTCCGACAGTTATCCTTGAGAGCCTGCGTATTCCAGGTCTAGTGTGTTTACCAGCTTCGATCACATCGTCACTTACCATCAGGTGAGATAGTGGTCAAACACTAGCCTGTCACAAATAAAAAAAAAAACAAATATTTCTATTGGCTAACCGATAAGTGTAGTCAATCGCTAAGGAATTTAAATATTACACGAAAGGGCTAATTTTTTTTCTATAGTTGATAGTCTAGGCGATCGCAACGATAGAGAACAATGCTTAAAAATCGGCTATTAGAGGCTGGTCATCTGAGCTATCCAAGTTTTTGGGCCTTGTGCTTTTACGTCCCACATTAAGCTCAGTAGGAGGAATATGTGAATTGTACATGTGTAAGGTGGTGCCAACTGACTATTGGTTTTATATTAAGGTGATGCGGTACCTGTACTTTATGTCTTCAAGATCTAGAATGCGAATCTAAAAGGTTTATTGACTCTGAAGAACATTTGAAGAAAGGTCCAGATACTCGTATAATAGACTCGAAGATTCCTTGGTTACTTGGGCATAGTAAAATTATGTTTTTTTTTGTAAGTTTCATAGTAAGAGTCAAATAAGTATATCAATATAGATGTTTTGACCCTTATTATGACCATAGTAATGTTGCCTTATATCAGTCCTACCGCTAAAATACAGATATTCCCTCGGTAATATATATCTGTTAATAATCCCAACACGCGTAACTACAATTATTTATTTGAGCTTTCCCGCATAAAGCATAGAGCAATGTGTAAATATTTCCTCCTGACCCTATCTCTGCTTGTTATCTTGATTTGTAGTCCACTCGGGCATTCTTATAAAAATAACATTGTGGATGTTAAGGTGCTGCCACAAGACTAAGGAAAATGTACGATTGCGTACTATTCAAGACGTTTATGAAAGTGTTATAACTTGCCGAACTGCCCGTTGGTTTAGTTGGGTGAGCGTTCGCCTTGCACCTAAGCAGGGGTATCGGGTTCGATTCTCGGCGGGAACACAAGTTTTCTCCACAAGGAAAATTTGTGTTTCTGGTTCTGGTTGTGTTTGTGCGTTTGATGTGAATGTTTCCGGCAGAAGTCAAAAAACAAGTCACATGGGGCTGTGAGTGTGAAAGCGTTTAAGACGTTTATATATAGAAATTGATTTTTCACGAGATTTTGGATCGAAGCCTTTGAATAACATCACTTGTGAATCTACATCATAAAAAATGTAGCTAGATTTTTCATTGCCAGCCGCCTGGCTAACGTGAAGTTTTTGTGATTCTCCGGAGTTACGTTTGTTATTGAACAGGGGAACCACGTTCATGTTAGGTTGGCTAGGTTTTATACTAGCCTTTTCAACCTTGTCAACCTCTTTTGTTTAAACTTAAGAGCTCTAGTCAGTGTAAGTAGTCCCTTTCATAATATATTTGTTAAAGCAGTCGTAAGTCATAAGTCGTAAGATGAACAATCATCTTTCCTCTTCTATTTTGATGCTATTCTCATGAACACTATTTAATAATTCTACAATTCTCTATCACAGCTAATATTCTTAATGTTTGTTTCTAGTACATTATAAAACAAATATAATCAAACCATTACTCTAAAAAACAACGACAACAAACATGCATACAGAAAATGGCGCTATAAAACTACGCCACAAAATAATACGCATCGTGTAGCGTCCCCTTTATAATATGTTACCCTGGCACCGAGCTCAAATGGTCTGTAGCTTGCTTTATAACGACGCGTAAGTATAATGTCGGGGATAAAACGTTGTTTTTTTTAAGAGCAACGTTAACTGTCAGTTAGTTACGGTGCTTTGTCCTTCGGAACAGGAACTTATAAGGAAAAACGCTGAAAATTCAACTGTACAATCTTATATTGTAAAACGACCTTGTGAGCTATACAAGTGTTATAAACTTCACATATTTTTAGGATCTTGTTTGTTTATTTTTCATGATCGACTGTATCTTCGTAGGTTCTGAAAACCCTACGTGCGCGTCCGTAATTATTTACAGCACTAGTTCGACATGCCCTCTAAAACAGTTTGCTATACTGCCAATTAGAACTTTAAACAACAAGGTGTATTCACGGTCTTAAGACTAAAAACCTCAATATAAGTTGATGTTTACCATTATAAGCAAGAGAATTGTAATATGTACAGTAATTTGCGCTGTCCAGAAGTACAAATACTGTAGCATAATATTACTATTAGTGCTTAGAATATTCTCGCTACAGATACACTCACTCTTTATTGGTGGGTTGAGTATACGTAAAATTCTTTGTAAACCTCTGGTTATATAATACAACAGAAATAATACAACATGTTATTGGACAACTTCTTCTAGTAAATATAACAGCTCATATATGAGTATAGATCTTTCATTCTAAATATGCACGCCCCTCCATAAACATTTTCATACATTTGACACTCGATAGTTTGACAAATTTGGTGGAGGGGCGTGCACATTTAAAATGAAAGATCTCTACAATATAGTCTCCAGCTTACGTAACATTTTTGTTTTTATAATTTGACATATTTCGTTTATATATGTTCTGTTTATAGTATATCTAGTTTATATATTCTGGTTATTTAGTTATTTGTATTTTTTTTCTTTTGACGTGATAACGTCTTATAAATCGATGAAAAAGTGTCACGTTCTTGAGCCTGAGCGTGCAAGCGAGAGTGCGGAACAAGCGATAGAGAGGTACGATCGGCCCAAGCGTTCGTCTTATGACGTTATCACGTAAAATTATCGTCCGTAAACCGACTTTACAGACAACCATTTTTTTTTTGGCTTCGCAATCTTGTCCATTTAGCCAGTGTCAAGTTATAAAATATTTCCAATCCAATACAATTGTATTTCATATTAAAAGTCACAGTCAAAAGTAAAAGAGTCAAGATTCAGTCATAGTCAAGTCATGCCCAAGTAAAGTGGTAGAAACTTTACTAGTATTAAAGTAAAAACTTGTATTGGAGTTTTGGAGTGAAGGCGAAAATCACGATTTTCAACTTTGTATAATTTTTGCCTGCATTTTTGCACGTTTACTAAGTATTAATGGTTAATAATCCACCATTATTACACATTAAAACTAGAAGAATCATAGATTTTGGAAAATTATGCAAAATCAAAAACTTCATATTTTCACTTTCGCGGCAAAACTCAGTTATTTTGTATTTGAGAATATAACCACAAATTACTCGTATCTATGACCAACATTCACTACTTTGTTCGTGCCAGTTCATGCAAGCACGTGTCCGTTTTCGTGGATTTATGACATTACTTGAATATATACTCGTAATCAGAGCAACTGCCTTGTAGCTTCTAGAATATGCACAGTTTAATTCTATGAATGCATGTCAGAGCGTCAAGCTTATACAAACATGTTAGATTATAGGAAGTTACCTACGTTACAGGAGATACCAAGGTATTTACAAAACAGATTATGCTAATGTAGGACGACTAATTAACTACTTGATTGAATAGCTTAGATACACAGATGAAACAACTAGCTGCGCCCTGCGTCCTGGACCCGTGGCAATTCTGGGATATAAAGTAGCCTATATGTTAATCCAGGGTGTCAACTAACTCCATACCAGATTTCATCAAAATTGGTCTAGCCGTTTTAGCGTAAAAAGTAACAAACACACAAACACAGTCACAAACTTTTGCTTTTATAATATGAGTGTGATTTAAATTACATGTACCAGATTGCTGTTTAGTATCTATTGAATAATATCAAAGATTGTCAATCGGGTAGTATGATACAACACTAACTTGCAGAGAGCTGAGTTAGATGAGAATATAATTTGGTGTATGGGAGAATAAATAAAATAAGTTGAATGTGACTACATCATGTACAATATGGAATAATCGGAACATGAGTAGCATGAATAAATAGTGACATAAATATTGATAATTCTTCACCGCTTATATTTTGGTTTTGGTTTTGGGGGCTGAGTCACCCACGTCCGTAGGAGGATACCCCTTAAGTCTGACTCCCTACACGTGGTCCCCGGGTGGTGCGAATCAGGTGACATTTGAGAGGTGGTAGAGCATTTTGTGAGTTGCTCGCCTGGCTTGCTACCAAAGTAGCTTATCACCATCAAGTTGAAAGTCTGCCGCCAAGCCAAATACGGAGTTCCGGCAGTTATCCTTGAGAGCCTGCGTATTCCAGGTCTAGTATGTTTACCAGCTTCGATCACATCGTCACTTACCATCAGGTGAGATAGTGGTCAAACACTAGCCTGTCACAAATAAAAAAAAAAAGGCTTGATCGATTCCAATAAAATTTATATGGGACCTAAAGTACAAAAAAATAATTTTGAGAATCGGTCCACAATTGGCGGGAAAATCGGTAAACATAAACATAAAAAAATACATACAGTTGAACATAGAACCTCCTCTTTTTTTAAAGTCGGTTAAAATGCGGCATTCTCCAAGTACAATTTTCGACGTAAAATATATACGTAGTGAGCACTAGAAACTCGTCACAGATAATTGATGTGATTCGTTAAAAACTTTATCTGTGTAATTAAATCAACAAAAGATAATCACAAACCATAGAAGTTAATAGTAATCAAAAGATCTGCAGTGTATAAAGTGAATCTAAATTCCTTCCAACGTATGACGTAGACTGTAGATGCGCCGGGGGCTAAATTTGTTCGCCGGGACTCTCTCAAACACGTCCTATTTGTAAAGTCATTTGGGTGTTTTAGAACTTGTAACATAGTGTCTTGTGTTGTTTGTTTGAATTTATAAGGAACGTAGCGAGGCCAGGAGCGAGAAGGCACGATTTCTTTATTTAATTTCGCTGTGGGAAAGTCACCATCTTTCTGAAGAACAACAAATAAAACAAATGGCAAATCCAACCTTTCATTGGCTAAGCGGTCACCCGTAAGTATGCAAAGATGACTCGTTCCAGGCAACTATTTTGGTACGGGCTCATGAAATACTAAATTATTATCGACTAAGGTCATATAAAATGGACAGCAAAGATTTTGAGTCGATGCTTCATTGCCAGATTGGCATGAGTCGTGGTTAGCAATAATAATGTACAGATGATATTAGCTTTATTCGTACTGCTGTTGGTTGTGATGCGGAAAACAATGGGATTATGTGTCCTATGATAAGATCTGTCCTGTGATTGTTTGCTCTCTACTTGGCCAGAAAAAATAGTAGCACCACATTTTTTTGGTTTTGAGTTAACAACCAGAAATACCTGTAGATTTGATTTGCTCAGTGAATGGATAATCCTATTTCGATTATTATTTCTCAAATAAT
This sequence comes from Lomographa bimaculata, assembly GCA_948107665.1. NCBI lineage: Eukaryota > Metazoa > Arthropoda > Insecta > Lepidoptera > Geometridae > Lomographa > Lomographa bimaculata. The sequence goes on along the minus strand of OX403597.1, from coordinate 10,827,720 downwards.
ACATTTCATATTTCGACGCAAAATCCAGGGAAGAAAACGTAGCAGTCACTTTAATCCTCACATCACTAATTTCCCGAATTCGCATCAGTATTTTAATTTAATCTTTCAAGTTTCTGATAAACATATCTAATAATATTGATAAATTTAGAAAGGAATTTAGGACTTGAGTAGCTCAGCGGCTAGAGCGATAGGGCATGATACCCTATGGACGCGGGTTCAAAGCCCGCCTCAAGCGATAATTTTTCCTTCCTAAATTTATCAATATAGTTCTGCCTAGCATGGCTAATGCTATATAAACAAAATCAATAAATATCTAATAATATTGGGAAGACTGATCTCGTAGATTTTGGTGGTTTTGATGATACTAGATTCTACTAAACTTGCCTACATCGTACTTGTAATAGCAATTTTTTTAATCTTATCTCTAGTTATTAAGTTACAGCTTTGAATGTGAAGCTAATTTCCACTTTACGCGAAGCTATTGCAGTATAAAGCTAAGTTACTTTCCAAACAATTTCCCAATCTTTCGGTCATCACATGGGTGACTAATAACACTGTTACAAAATAACAATGTTCATCAATGTCGGTCTTCGAATAGCCAACGCGTCTAAGGACTACGCACACATGATATATGAGTAGCATGCTATAATATTTTTTTTACTAGCTAACTAGCTGCACTCCACGGTTTTACCCGCGTAAGTCCCGGTTCCGCGGGGATACCGGGATAAACAGTAGCCTATGGGTTAATCCAGGGTGTCTGCTACCTCCATACCAAATTTCATCAAAATTGCTCCAGCCATTTGAGCGCGAAGAAGTAACAAACTCATTTACAAACTGAAATATTATTTAACTTTTTCTATTAATAGTGTAATAGTGTGATAAAAGCATGTATGTAGTCTTCAGACGCGGCTGCAAATTAATATATAAACGAAAGTTTTTTTTTCAAGTAAAATGGCAAAATGAAATATGTATTTATTGTAAATAAATATAAATACATATTATTCGCTCTAAGTTTTTTGTAATGTCATGTATCTTTATGAAAATCTCGATCCCTTATCCCGTATTTCAGATAGCATGCTATTGAAGATCATGTGTGTTAGAAGCTCCTACATATTTGCTCCGGATCAATTAATTAGAGGTTCCAGTGGAATTTTGTCATTTAAGGGCGATGCAGTTAATTGGATGTGTGGCTGCAACAAAGCTGGCAATGCTTTGATGGATACATTATGTTGGTAGCCAAATATAGTGTGTGCACGTGGTAGCCAATTCTTTTTATCCCCATGACGTTAACTTTACCATAGACCACATGTTATTATGATTATTACTTTGTTCTGCGTTTTTCTGTGTGTATTTTGGGAAGTACCAATCTAACACTGTATTGCATTATTCATACTAAGCATAAATTAAATGCACGCTGGCGTAGTTAGTTGCGCGTCTGCCTGCTAAACATCAGGTATCGGGTTCGATTCCCGGTGGGAACATTCGTTTTTTTTTCGAAGGAATTTTGTATTTCTGGTTCTGGATGTGATTGGGTACTTAATGTAAATATTTCCAGCAACTACAATACAAGTATTTGAACTTATTAAAGAGCTATGAGTGTTAAAGTGTTTAAGCGTTTAGGTATATTATTATATGAATAGCTGAGAGTTTTTTTTATTTTAATGAGTTATTTATGTAGCAGAAGTACATCTTATTCAAATAAATATAATATGTTATGATAGGTAGTATTTTAAATCATAGGATTTTTATTTTAAATACCGTCAGCATATGCGTAACTTTTTAAATAAAACTCTAACAACTCCACTCACTCTTACTAAAACCCGTAGAGTAATCCGCTTCTCCGGGTCTTAGGACCTATAATTTTAACAAAGAAAGGACTCGTATGAAAAAAATAAATTCAAAAGTATGAATTTCAAATGATTTCAAAACATACGTTTAATTAATGATAAAGAAGAGTATTAGGTAAGATAGTACACATTTTGTTTTTATTGTTAAATACATAATTACTGTCGTACACTCTGTAGTAATAAGTTATCTTGTATTTTTCTTGTTATCGAATTGTATTCATTTAGAAAAATAAATATCTTAATCCGTCATCCGTCTTACATTACACATACGTACTGTTAGGAACACCTACCTAAAAGTTATATATTTTCATTCCACCTCAAATTATTATTACCTACGGTTCCATTATTTATTTCATAACATAAAATCCAACGTAATGTTTATCTTGTGTAATTTATCAAATGCAAAATAAACTGTATTCTTCGCAAGTGGCTTAGTATTGTTTCAGCTTGTTTCCAAGTTTATCGCGAAATCACTTAAAAGAGTTTCAAAGCGCAGGTAAGAGCTCAATTTAATTAAAACTAGTTTCTACTGGGATTCGAACTCGGGCTGTATACCTATCTGTGTTGTGCTTACATTTGAGAAATTGCAAATGTCATGTACTGGGGAAGGTTTAGCGCCAACTAGTTTAATTTGTAACGGAAAAAGTTGGTGTCAAGACAAAATTGCGATTTCGTTAGTAAATTAAGAAGGAACTATATTCAGTAATAGTAGTTTTATATTTAGGACTCGTGTAGTCGGGTTTTAGTTTTTACACTTTCGTTTCTTGTTGTACAAAATAAAACAACAAAAACGAAATATTTTTTATAGACATCATTTGATGGTCTATACAGGAGCCATTAATCTAAACAAATGATCTCAACCCGTAACTGTAAATGCTTTGATGCATAACATAGCTGGTATTGGGAGAAAGTGTGACCCATATGAAACTGTAATGCATAATAATACAAACATTTATATAACTTAAATTTATAAAAATACACACCTATTATTTAGATATCATAAAAGGTAAATTGTCAATTCCTACAACATCACGGACTTATATCTACGGACTAATTAAATTTTTGAAGTAAAAACTTCTTTAGCGGCGTTGTGCACTTTTTGGGATGGGTAAAAATGTTAAACTCGCGTCAGGACACGTGACCTGAGCGAAAATTTGTAAGATGGAGGGAAAGTAGACCGCCGCCGTCGCGGCGTAGGATAGGAAGTAATATCCCCCTCTCTTTCTACTGCGCGGCGAAAATGTATGCTTGCTTCTGCTGCTTACAACAACGTTAATGTTGATGTTTTCACTTCTGCCGGCACTCCCGGAGTGCAACCCGTTGTTTTTTTTGTCTTGTATGTAACGTAGGTCTTTGCTGTATATTGATATTATTAATCAATATATTATGGCACATTTTTACCATGAATCACTTTTTTTGTTCAAGTAAGCTTACATCTTTATTTTCCAAGAGTTTCAAGTTCTTTTGAGATCAACTATAAATAATAACGTAAAATATTATGTCGTTGACGAGGGTGATTTTTGACCCCAGCAGCACGTCTAGTCTGCTATGTGACAGGATTGGTAAGCACGCTTGTAAAACACATTAGGAACAAGTGCTTCACTGGACACAAGATTTTAATCTTCGCGTTATACTTAAAAGTGTAGCGTACTACATAATATTTAAATATAATATAGTTTGTTTTTTTGTACATTTCGCGCGCATCCTTTCACGCCACACTTTGCAGTTATAGTTATCAATGCCCTTGCGCACCTAACGGTACTCCTTGAAGGGCGCCTTCGGGCGTCTTCGATTTTCCCTATCTCACCAGTCGGAACGCAACATTGACACCGGAAGGCTGCGCGCTCTGGTCGATCCCAATTAATAAAATTACGTCGATACAAATTATCGTTTAATTAAATCACGCACAAGGACCCGAACTACGCCACAAAAGAAAAAATATTATGGTTGTTTATTGGAACCCGACTGGAAGGCGATGTCGGCTTTAGAGGATACTGTAGGGTCTCCTCCAAAGCCGACATCCCAGTCTATTTTTTAATTTATAATGGAATGTGATTTGAATATGAACTTCGATTTTTATTGCAAATTCGAAATATCCATTAATCAAATGTAAGTAAGTGTACGTACCTCGAATAAAACAATTTATTAGTCTTAAAAAAAGTTAACTCGCACAGAAAATTGGACCTAAAATATGAAAGTTCTCCAAATCACTGAGCACGCGAGCGAAATAAAATTAAAACTTGTTAAAAACTTTCAGAAGTCTTTCAGGCCGAAAAGTTTTTATTGGTGTTTTTGAAACTCTAATAATGTGCTTTTTGAACGAAGGTGAGTCGAAGCATAATGACTCTTTATGGTCTATTTGTTTGCTGTTGTAAATGTACTAAGTATGTTAAGTATTCGCTGATATTTAGCTTTATTATTAGACAATATGATAATCAATTACTTGACATGATTGTATCGTTCTATAAGAGTAGTCAATAACGTTTCATAGTAGCTCAGCAGTATTGGAGTCTGCTAATCAGAAGCACAAATGTCCCTAGGGAAGGAAAATTGTTATCCTACCGGGAATCGAACCCATCCACAGCGTAAATGTCAGATATATGTCTACCGCAACAACTAGGTTGACTAAAAATAAAATGAATACGACGATACGTGTAATATGAGACTTATAGGTACGAGTTAGAGTACTAATAAGTACTCTAACTCGTACATATAAGTGAAAGGATTATTTATTGCCTATAATAATCATTCCTAAAACTAAACTAAAACTATATACATCTATACAGCAACATACCTAAAAGGGACCGAGCTTATTTTTGGTAGTAGGTACGAATGCACCGAGGCTCTAGTTATTGATATAGATATCATACACCAATATGTATTTGGCCGAGCGAACGCGAAGCGCGAGCGAAGCGTCTCCGTTTCAGCTTAGGCAAAAATGCTTTCGTATGTCGGTTGTGAATTGCGTTTTCCTCTACATGTCGCATTTCCCATAAATTCTCGTGAAATTTTGTGAGCAGGTTCGACAATCATATGGATTTCTTTTTGCCGATTCAGTTTTTAGAAATTCTTCAAAATGGTGGAGATTAGGCAGTGTAAGTGTAGATAACAATATAAGATACGAGGGTTGATGACGTAAAAAAAATATATCAGCCATTTCGAAAATGTTAAAAAATTTCATAAAACTTTTTGTTACCCTTACGCAACATTTTTGTACGAACAACTTTTTCATCCAATAAAGTTTAAGAGGCCCAACCCCTCTTTTTTCGGTCTTATTGCAATGAGCAAGGTGAACATTGATTCAGTTTTAAGCTCAGAGAGCCACTAGTAATACTATGAAAGAATCATATATGTACATTTTGTTACATATTCACTAAACTAAACAACCTTCCCGAGAGGTCTGTACATGAAAAATTCGTTTCAAATAGTTTCCTAGCAAAGCAATTCGGTAGAACATCAACTTTAGTTGCCGGTAAACAAAAGCGCGCCGGGAAATCAATCATAAATCATGTTACAGAACACATATTGAAGGAAACAAAGTTGCCTGTCAATTTGTTTTGAAGGCTTTTGAATGTACTGTTTCTCAACGTACGAAGTCAGTTACTCACTCGCAAAATATTCTGGAAGTATGAGGCGGAAAGGTGTAGAAAATGTTGTTAATTTTTACTCTGTCCAAAAGATCGTTACCATGAACGAGATGTTAAATGTTCGTCGTTTTTCCACATGTGATTTCTAGAAACATAATTCCGTTCAATCTGAAAAAACAACAATGTTTGCAAAACTGCTTGGCTGCTTGGCGGTTGAATGACATAGGTCCCGAGGCGGACAATGCAAAAAGTCCTTTGAAAAGAGTTAAAATTACAATTTGACTGAACATTGCCTTTTTTAACTGACTTCAAAAAAAGAAGAGGTTCTCGATATAAAAAAATACAGGTGTATTTTTTTATGTGTGTTTTTCAGAACTTTTTCTAGGTAACCGATTTTGATGATTCTATTTTTACCGACTTCCCAAAAAAGGAGGAGTTACTCAAGTCGACTGTTTTTTTTTTTTTTTTTTTATTTGTGTGTCATAATTTCTCTCCACTTGAGCATACCTCAAAAATTTTTTTTTGGTTTGAAAGATTTTGCTTTCTAATTGGTCCCATTTAAATTTCATTAAGATCTGATTAGTAGTTCTTGAAATATCGTCAATAATGCCTATTATAAGACGATTAATGCGTACTTTGACGATGTTCTCGTTTACCCGACTTCAAAAGTTACCTCATAAATTCTTTCGTTGTGAACCGATTTAATGATTCTTTTTTTATTTGAAAGCTGGTCATGTAGTCTCATTGAAATTTGATCAAGGTCTGATTTCTAGTTTTTGAGTTATAGTCAATAATGCGTGTTTATACATTACATCTGATCAAGGTTCCGAAGATAAAGCGGTGAAGTCGGGTTCTTTAAGCTTTGCTTGCGTTTAATTATTATTTGAGAGCTGGTGCTTCCCTTGTGGTTCCATTAAAATTTAATAAAGATCTGAACAGTAGTATGGAGTTATCTTTAATAATGCATATTTATTTAAACTGAACAAGGATTACGAAGACGAAGCGGTGAAGACAGTTTTTTATCTTTGCTTGCGTTTAAATTACTTAGTATTAAAAAAAATCTCAATACTATTTTAATAATTTCATATTAGTTTTTTTTTTGTTTTGTTCGCCTTAACACATCTCCGAATCGAATAAAATGATTGATTGATGCGGGCAAACTCTACCAATAAACTAGTAAATATTTTTTTTGTCGATATGAGTCAAAATGATGTTATTTTTAATACAAAAGCGCGTGTTAGACCTAGTTTTCTCATAAAAACACGATAACAAAAAAATATTTTTTTTACATTTTGTAAGTTATAAGGTGCAGAACAAATAATAGCAGATATGTGAGGAGTCTAAACAATTACAAAGCATTAGATTTTTCTGACCATTAAATATTTTATTTTAAACGCTGTTCCTTACAGTGTTGCTACTTTACACCATTAGTTTTACACTAACGCCGATTGCGATCGGGCAAGTCGGACCACCGCACCGGTACATTGTTGTTTGAGTAGTAAACCAGTGGTTCCGTAAAGCCTTTAATGTCGTTTTATGGGCCATTGCGGGCCATAGCCACGTTTATGACGCTTGTCACTTTATAGCCTTTCAAATAATCACTCTGGAGGTCATCTAATATGAGGCTGGAAGATTAAATTGTGGGCCTTTACTGAAACACATTCCTTTCACACAATCTTTCATCACATCTATTGTTACAGGTTTAACTTAAATTTTGATTAAACATAAGCGCTTTCACACTCACAGCCCCACACTAAGTTCGATGGCTTGTGTTGGGCAATGAACATACACATCATTCACATAATCTCAACTAGAACCAGAAACACAAATTTTCCTTGGGGAGAAAACTTGTGTTTTCTTCGGGAATCGAACCCGACCCCTGCCTATGTCTATTAAAATTGGTTGTCTTTTGTTTATTCCACTTGGGCCGTATAAGTGTCGAAGATTAGTGTTATTTCTAAGCGGAAAAAAAGTTTTGTGTAATTCTAATTATAACGTTAATTCTTTTATGTTACAGAATTCCTTTGTTTATGTCACAGATCAGCAGATATTACAAGCTTTTTTAGTTTCACCGGTCCTGTTGTCGATCTGTCGGTCTGTTATCAAATCTTGCAAGCTTTATTATTTATCCTCTTCTTAGATCCTCTTCCCGATGCCCCATTGGACTCAAATTTGTAGGTAAAAAGTGCAGGTACTTGTGTATCTTTGATGACAATAAAATAATATGGTACCATATAGCTGATCTGATGACGGAGACGGAAGATAGCCATAGGAACTTCGGAACTAAACAAAATAATCCCATCGAGTTTGGGCTCGTTTGATTGGTATTGACAAGTTCTCTGGTTATAAATCTTTATTCCTTATTTTATTTACTAGAAGTACATAATTTAAAAGAATTTGTTGAAGTATTCCTTGTTTTACTTAATTTGGAATAGCTTTGTGATTCTACAAAGTACTTATCTAGCTAGAATACAACGTGGTTCCCAAGTCAATTTGTGAAAACTAGTTCCTAAGCTGTGGCAATCTGTTTGAGATTGGTCCATTGATTTCAGCACGATAAGCAATCCAGTAGACTTCCTGTTGTTAATTGTTACATCAACCGTTTAGACCATTCAGCCACATTGCAAATGAACTAATATGAATTACCATACCATGAAGTCATATTCAAATCAGTTAAGAATTAATTTGAAAGATGTAGGTAAAATCTTTAGAATTGGAGCAATTGATGACAATATTCTTACAGTGCTTTGCAATTTGGGTAAAAATATGTTTATAGCAGGGCTTGAAATACCGGTAAAATGGTGGTAACGTTACCGTAGTCAAACACGGTAGCGTTATTACTACATGTAACGTTTTATGGATTACCGTTAATCAATAGGCGTGTTACCGATATATATCTATAATTTGAGTTTGAAAACTATCGCGAGTGTTATTCATTATTAATGTTTACTAACCGGCTGGTACTCGCGGCGGTTTTTGTCGGATTTTCCGACTAGTTTCGGGCATGTATTTCTATAATGTTAAACGTAATTTTATCGGTAAATGTAACGGTAATTGATAACATTATTTCCTTCGACCCATATTTCAAAAAACAAATAAATTTTTGTTTGCTGCTTGATCGCGATTCACGTTTCCGTTCGTCGTTAAATACAGACTCCAAACAATGCTAGTTTAAGTTATTAATTAGGTAACTACTCTCAGATGCGATAACGATACTTTTCACTTCGTTACGGTATTTTATTGTTAATTGCTATTCATTGTTAACGTTATTTAATTGTTACAATACCCAGGTAACGATAATTTATATTACCGTTATACACGTATTATTGTGAAAATAACGGTAATTAACGTTATTTTTTAATGTTATTTGGTAACGTTAACAAGCTCTAGTTTATAGGCAAGTGTCCGCAAGATATACGTTTAAAAAAATAGAAAACTGATTTTATTTATATAGCATTAGCCATGCTAGGCAGAACTATAGTGATAAATTTATATCGACAAAAATAGAAAACTATTTTTTGCCTAGTTATGTATCAGTAAGCAATGTGACGACTTACGATTAATAATTTATTGTCAAAATCTTTTAATTTGATGCTATCAGTTTTAGTAGATGCCACTAGTTTTAGTGGCTCTCTGTGCTGAAGACCTCGCGTATTTTTCGAAATGGAAGTTTTTTTTTAAATCCAGTTTAGGCAAACATTTCACGAATTTCTTTGCTGATGGTAAGTGATGATGCGGTTGACGAAGGAGCATGTTTGCCTAGAAGATACCTGTTCTATTGAAAATTTTTCAAAAGCTGAATCGACAAAAAACATCTCAGTAAATACGGACATATACACAGCATGTTTGCTCAAGATGTAACGGAGACGCTTTGCGCCTACAAGTGCGATGTTTTGTCTTATTTTCTATACATATACAAACTTATTTTGATATCAGATGAGTGGAGATACACCAATGTTCAATTTTGGTATCTTTTTTATTCGCCAGAGTGGCCTCTAAGAAATTCACAACTAATAGATTTTTATGCAACTGAGACAAGACAAGTCACTTCGCTACTGGTAAGCTGCATCATGTTTGTTCAGCGGCAGCCAGAATTTTGGTCTTTTTTGTTTAGAATACTGCGCGTTAAAGTTCATGCACTCGTTACATTGCACGAGATGTTAAATGTTAAGTCGTTTTATAACTTGTGATTTCTAGACATATATTACCGTTCAATCTGAAAAACAGCAATGTTTGCACACTGCTGCTTGGCGGTTGAATGACATAGGTCCCGAGGCGGACTATGCAAAAATCCTTTGCAAGTAGTAGTAAGTATACTTCTTTTCTTAGATAATGTTGCAGTATTTTTTTTTATTCATTATAGACAAGCGTTTGAACACTATCCCTCCTGAGGGTAAGCGATGATGTGGTTGACGATGGAGCACGCTATACTAGAAGCTTTAGTACTAAGCCGTATGTGGTAATATTGCCTTCTTTTCTCAATGAATATTGCAGTATATCAAAAGCTTTCTCATGATCGCACTAAACACGTTATAAAGGCTCAAATACGCGTTAAAAGCCTGTTACTGGAGTGCTGTCCATTCAGGAGGCCATTGTTCCACGTAACTTACAGCGGTTATGGCCTTGAGAGCCTTGTTAACATTATGAGATATGGACCTTTTTTCTCAAGATTGTTGGTACAATGATATTATATTTTCATCGTCTACGGTTTAACAAGGACGTTCTTCTCGTGCTTTTTATAATTATGTACTTAACTTGTAACTGTAACCTGTTTATGAATACTAGGTACTTTGTAGTATCTCTATTATTTGCTGTGTATAAAAATATTTTTCGGCTATGTAATATGCACAGAAGGGGCATTTTTTATACTTGAATTGCAAAAAATGTTTTAATTTATTGCTGAATAAGTGAAATGATTAAATTAAAACTAAAACGGGAATTAGCGTGACTTACGCATTGTCGATGTCTAAATCGACAATTGTCTCGGCTTCATTCGGAAGTCTTTTTCAGGATGAGTTGATACGTTTTAATTTTAATTTATAGTTCAAAACGTGCGTGAGCTTTTATCAAATTATAAGTGAAAAGATCTTTGAAAGAAGAACAAGAAATCAATCAAGAACAATACTAACACCTATATTTTCATACTGAGAATGTTATATAATACTACAGATGCCTGCGGATGAAAAAGTTAACATATCCTATTTTATATTCTAGACTATGTATATACCTATCATATTTCATACAAGTCCGTCCCTATATAAAATAAAATTGTGATAAAAAATTTGGGAGACCAGTAAAGTTACCGTTTTTAGTCCTAATTTGGGCATACAACTGGAAAATAAAGTCTATTTGATTAATCTGGGGTTGCATGTTCTACATGTATAAGATCAAGTTACAAAACAAAAGTAGTTGCCGTGAACTAGTTGCATCGTCTAGATCCTGCTAAAGTTCCACCACCGAGGATGGTTCGATACCAAACTTATCGAAGTTTTTGTCGAGTTTTAGAAGTAGGCCTTACTTTGTACGTATCGGAAAACTAGGTCTAACATGTTCGTGAGAAGTCTAGGAAGAAGATCTATTAAGATACTGGTAAATATTTAGAACTAAACTTGTCTTTATTAACTTTTATAAGGATACGCAGCGGGTTTTTAAACAAATATTCAAAATGCGATCTACCTACAGATTAATTGTAATGAGATACCTTTCATCTTGGTTATTAGGAGTAAGTTAATCATTCTTTTTTATGCTGGATAAGTAAGCATTTAACCACTTCACCTGATGGAAAGTAATTATGTTGGTTTACGGTCGAAGATGTAGCATGCTTGCCTCGAAGATACCTATTCAATATAGACTTTAACTAAATCAAAATCGGTCCAGCCTTTTGGGACAACGATGCCACTACAAACTTATAACACCCCTATTTTTCGTCGGGGGTTAATAATAATGCATAAGGTCTCCTATATTATACCGTAAAGGTAAACTTCTTCGCCGAACGAATAATAAACGTAGACAAAACGCTTTGAGCAAACTGGAGCTATGTCAACCATAAATAGATGATGAGTGAATCGTTGCCAAGTCATGATGAATCGTTTGCCAGTTGGTCTTGTTGATAGTAATGTTAGAAATTCATATATATATCAAGTAAACAGATTTATCTACTCACTTATTTTTAACCCTCGAGTTGTTATTTATAAGAAGGTTTAACATGTTATAAGTTTGACGTCTATGCCTGTCTGCGTGAATGTATAACTGAATGTGGCACCGTTTGATAGATAGATGGATATACGAACAGAATAGAAAAATATTTAACGCAAGCAAAGCTTAAAAAAACCGACTTCACCGCTTTATCTTCGGAAATTTGATCGGATTAGATGTACTTAATACAAATTATTGACGATATTTCAAGAACTAATTATCAGATCTTAATCAAATTTAAACGGGACCAATTGGAAAGCAACATCTATCAAACAAAAAAAAATTAAAATCGGTTCACGTGGCAAGAAGTTATGAGGTAACACCATCGAGAGAGGAAACAAACCTACGGAATACTTTAGTTACAAAATTCATGGGTAACACACATAAAAAAAAAAATACTGTTGACTTGAGTACCTCCTTTTTTGTGAAGACGGTAGAAAAGTTATGTGAAATCATGTATTCTTGAAAGTTGGTGTATGTATCTATGCAAAACACGATGTCGCGTCGTGGATTATAATTTAATTTAAAAAATGTTACATTATGATAAAAATATAGAATTTGTCGTTCATTCGGTAGTTAAGTTACTGCGGGCCCCAAACTAGGCCAGGTCTGTATCTTGGTAGCCCAGTGACTCAGTTACTAAGCTGGATGTGTCGCGCGCGCGATTATGACTACTCATTAGTTTAGGGTTTGATTTCATTCAAGATCTTATCACCCACACCGGTTTTATATTTGGATTTAATTATTTAAGTATGATTGTGGTATAGACGGTAACTGGAACCTTATCAGCTTACAGTGCCTCGATTGCTCTTACACCCTACATCGATGATGTTTTAAAAAATCACCTTGTTTTCACCCGACTTAAAAAAAGGAAGATCTCAATTCGACTGTATGTTTATTTCTTTGAATGTATGTTACGCGTATCTACGCCAATTATGAATGGATTTTGATGATTTGTTTTTGTTTGGTAGATTATACTTCAAAGGTCCCATATAAATTTTATCGAAATAAAAAAATATATATAAGCCTTGAAGTCGGTTTTTTTAAGCTTTCCTTGCGTTTAATTATCTATAAATAGGTACTTTATTATGAATTGTCATAACTGAAAAACTATAGGTACTTAATAATGAATTGTGATAGCTGTAAAACTTTATTTAATATCATCGAATGCAAATCAACACCTTAAGATATCGTTCATAAGATTTCACTCATCAGCCGTTCTTTCTGTCTCTTCAACGCGGTAGATTTCCGCCCGCCTGCTCCGGAAACTGACTTAGCTTCCGGTACGCCAGCTTGTTCTACGTTTATCAGATGGTGCCTCGCGTGTGTTTATTTGGCGTGTTTATCAAGTGTGTGAACATTTGAACATGAGTTGTGAAGAACTAAATGAGTAAAGAAAGGGTATAACATTTACTAATTTAGCTTCGTTTCCCGCACAGATCGTAACAAATAAGGTCTATAGTTCCTTCATATGAATTTGAAACAGACGAATTTCAGCTTTAATAAATTAAGGACGAGATAATTTAAACGTAAACAAAGCTTAAAAAAACCGACTTTATCGCTTATATCTTAGTTTTACTTGATCGATTTCGATAACATTTATATTGGACCACCTCTGAAGTATTATATACCAAACAAAAAAAAAATTGAGATTCGGACCACAAATGGGGGAGAAATCGGTGAACATACACAAAAAAATACATACAGTCAAACATAGTACCTCCTCCTTTTTTGAAGTCGGTAAAAAATGTCCTTGGATTTAAAAACCGCTTCAAGATATATTTTTCCTGTAGAAAATGTACTAAATTAGAATTTAGCTTTACTTATATTGTGCTGTTTTTATGTAACGTGTTCCAGTCTCACGTGTGAACGATAAATTGATTCGGCACCAGATGGGCCGCTAACCAGATATTTGTGCCAGTTTTCCTTTACTTATTTGCCACTTTTTGTTGGTCAACTGGCTCCGTAATTAATAAGTAAACATATAAGTAATACTATGTTTTCTTGTTTATGAAAATAAGGTCAATATGGGAAAACGTTTTTGGGTTGACTTTTTCTTCGACATTAGTGTGGGTACTTACCTACATAGACTAGCTATTATACTTTTTAAAGAAATGTGAGTTTTTACCGACTTCCAAAAAGGAGGAGGTATGTTCGACTGTATTTATTTTTGAAGTGAAAACTTCTTTAGGGGCCTTGTGCATTTTTTGGTATGGGTAAAAAATTTTAAACTCACGTCAGGACACGTGACCTGATCGAAAATTCGTAAGACGGAGGGAGCGTAGACCGCCGGGCGCGGCGTAGGAGAGGAAGTAATATCCCCCTCTCTTTCTACGGCGCGGCGAAAATATATTCCTGCTCCTGCTGTTTACAACGTAAATGTTCAAGTTTTCACTTCTGCAGGAACTCCCGGAGTGCAACCCGTTGTTTTTTTTATGTAGGTATGTTCACAGATTTCTCCCCCATTTGTGACCCGATTCTCAAAATTATTTTAGGGTTTAGTAGATTATACTTTACAGGTGGTCCCAAATAAATTTTATCGAAATCGATCTAGCCAAAACCAAAATATAAGCGATGAAGTCGAGTTTTTAAGCTTTAGCATACGTTTAATTATTAAGCTCACTCTCACATAAAATATTGTGTTAATGTTCATGTGGTTGTATCAATGCTGAAACATTGGAAACTCAAAAGAAACGAAATTCATGATAAACATCCCGTTATTAACACACACATTTTGCATATTAAACAAATTAATTAATGAACAATCATATTTAATTATTGTCAGTTTTTTCACAGTTATTCCACCTTTATGAAAGCCATATCAGTCGCATGAAGCATAGCTATTGATGGTTTTTAAGTCCACACACATTTGTATAATCAATAAAGATAGAAAACCATTATATAATCTACCAAATTATCCAACCTAGACTTTCAAGGGCACGAGACGATCTATATTACCCTAAGCCCAGTCCGAACTGTATCTACAGTAGAATAACTCACGGTGAACCTAATCCAGCCAAATGGCGGTCTGTCCGAAGTTTTAAATCGATTGAATGGTACGCGAAGTGGTGATCCGTCACCGTCCCTGTATAATCCGCGATGGTCGAGCCGCTTGGTGGAAGCATCATCTATCACGGGAGGAGAATGCTCCGTCATCGGTCTCTAGCTAAACTAGAGGAACTTACCGATATTGAATGGAAGTTCTCTATCATGGTTGTGTTAGCAGCTTGTGCGCGTTGTGCACGTCGCTAACGGATGAAAGGATTTTTTAAATTCAAAATAGGCAAATGTTTGACCGCTATCTCACCTGATGGTAAGTGACGATGCAGATTTTATTTGAGGAGACTAGTTATTATTGGCGTAGTCAGGTTTTTCACGGCAACTACCTACTTCTGAATGTATTAATAGGGTAAAATTATATAAGTCTTATCCGCGCTGAAACTATTTTTACTCGCTAGGCTGTAAATAAGGATATTAGTCGGGTGAAACGAGGAGTCTTCGAAAACTTGGACACTTCAGCACTTTATCCTTCCGTTTGTCTGACAGAGGGTTTCTAAACGAAACAAGGCAATAGCTTTGACATTTTATAAGAATCCGGATCAGAATATCCTTATTTTCTCAGACAGTATTTAATAAAATATCTTTAATATTATATTTATATTTCTAACAGCTTGCCCATTTCGAATGACAATATTTAAAGATTTTTTTTTTTTAATATATCCAAGTTGGTACTCACCATCCAGTACATTTTAGACCTAGCGTACTCACGCTAGGTCTAAAATGCTTTCAATAATCGCTGCTGGAGGATCATTTGATGATTGACGACTGATTTATCTCTTGGAGGGTTGGTAAACAAAGACTGTAAGGTGTAAATGAAGTCTTACATCATTATTACACCGAATTTTTACTGAAAATCTTAGGCCGTGGTAGTCCCAATTGAAAATAAATATGGGCTTTGAAAATGTAGTAGATAATAATTTTACTAACACGAAAATAAGCACGACGGAATTAAACAAGTATACATTCTAATATAGTCCTTGGCCCCGTTGTCGCAAAGGTCACCAAACTCACCACTGTGTTACAATAGTTTGTCAAAGTGATTCAGCGTTATTGCAAGAATTAAATTTCATTTTGTGGGCTTATGAATTTATGCGAATAGTCAGTATTTCGGCAAACGCACAAACTTTGACCTAAAGGCGCGAAGTTTTCCAAACAAAATTACAATAGGACGCAGTTTATTGCTCCCGATCTTTTGGGAGTATTCGGGTGTTCAACAAATAAATACCCAAATGGGATCCGCAATTTACGCTACACACCACTCATAAAAGTTGGAGAATGAAATCAGCGAGCCGATGGTAAACGAGAAGGTATTTTATTTGTATGTGGTAGGTATAGGTTTAGTTTTTTAGATTCGGAATCGAAATAAAACTGGCGAACGCTGTTCATAAAAATAGTTACGTATATAAACCTCAGACTAAGACGAATCAGAAGTGACGAGCCTTTTTCAGCCACCCTGTTTCAAATCGTTGGCACTAAGTGGTAAATAGTGGTAACGTGGTACTATTTTATCTCTATAGGCTAGCGGATGACTGCTATCTCACCTGATAATAAGATATAATACGGTCGAAGGTGGTAAACACGCTAGGCTTAGAATAAATATAATACCAGAAATATATTTTTAATGTAACTAACATGCAAGAAAAAAAAGGTAACCTCGGCAGTGGTTACATATTTGAGTCGTTTAGTTTACTACGGTATAGGTGCCTAAAAAAACTCTTATCATATTATTATTATAGTATTATAAAATTATCCTCATCAAGCCACGTAAAAGTTGAACAAGAAATAAAATCCAAATAATTGTAGAAGTGGTTCAAGTACTTCCATAACTCAGCACAGGCTCTGCCTATTTTATAAGCTTAGAAGTCATAACAAGGAAAAGTTAACCGATTTATGAAAACTCGTTACACAATTCCATAAATTAAGGACTCCAACTAAAATTACGGATTACGAACCCAAGCTTTATTACAGAAAAGTTGCCTTTTTTACAGCTGTTGTAAAAATATAGATAATCTAGGAATGTGACGTGTTTTTACACTTTTTACGAGAAGCCGCGATTCATGTGTCAACACAATAAACTGTATCGGAGCTATGAAAACTGTTTTATTATGGAAACTGGGACACATGAAGGAATATTTTAAAATGTGGCACGCAACGCTCGGGGCGAGAACGAAGAACTTATGATTGTTGCAAGCTGCAACGGGACTAATAAAAAGTCGCTGGTTGACGGGAAACTTTGTCCCGGGACAGTACTTAGTGACGTTTTTAGAGTCCCAACTTCGGGATTTGAAACGAAATTTCATTTTGAATTTACGTTGCTTACTTTTGGTCTGCGGGCAAATATAAAGTACAATGTCAATTTAAGTACTCTACTTTATTTGTAGAGTTTTATGTTCGTCTATGGTCTAGTCTCTAGGCTATATTATATTTCCAGTATTAAACTTAGTAATGAGGGTACCTAGTACAAACATAATATAATAATTGTAATTTTTAAACTTTCGCGATTCGAACACATAGTTTAGGTAATATCTCGGGACTTAATCGCGCTAAAAAATAAAAATAAAAATAGTTTTTTAGCGCGATTAAGTCCCGAGATATTACCTAAACTATAATATAATAAATATATTAAAAAATATCCAGTGATATTATCAAACAAAAAATTATCACTACAGATATCCCTAGGTTTTGTAGTACTGAATTAAGTCATTCGGGACATCTTAATTAGCTAATTAAACCGTTAAATGTTTAAGTTTTCTGGTTGATTCGAGTTTCCGTTAAGTACGGATGAGACATTTTAATTCTAATTGTTAAGTCCAGAGACTTCATTCAAAGTTTTTACCAGGAACTAATGCTTTATCTAATGTATTGCTATCGATGGAATACAATGTAATTAAAAATTATGTAAATAAACTAACGAAATTGGTATCGATGTCTCTAGGCATCGACACCAATACCTACTACTACCACGGTATAATCTAGTCTTTAAGTTACAGTATATAAATATATTTTAGGCAAGCATGCTACATCTTCAGCCGCATCAACGCTTACAATCAGGTGAGATAGTGGTCTAATGTTTGCCCATCGAACATAAAAAATAAAAAAGATATGTAACATTAGTTCGACCAGCTCTAAGGGAAATAATATACAAAGTGCCCGAGGCGCGCGCCCTGTACTGCCGTCATAAGGAAAAAAGACGTAACTGATATTTTTGTCGTGGGCGATTGGTATATCAAGATCCTTTATGCGCCATATATTTTACCTTTACAGCGCCAGGGGCGCACGCCTCTGCCGCTTTGTATATCATGTCCCTAACCCTCCGTTCATAAACCTGCGTAACACAATTTTATTTTTATCGATGCTTCGATTATTCAGGTCAGTGGTAGTTAGAGGCCTTCCAACTAGATTTTATTTCGTTCAGAGTCATAACGCCTTACTCAGTTTACGATGCAATACGCACCGCTGCCGCACTTTGCTTGTAATTGAATCGCAGCCGCTCGCCGTAAATGTGGATTTGTTGGCAACATCAAGAAACAATGCCGTGGAGTTTCTACAAAGTATCAAGATTGTGTAATCCTTGGTTTTGTCTTTTTGTTAGTCGGCCAGACCGGTCTGGAATGGAACTATGAAAATTGCATAGTGACAAGTGTTTTAAATCTACTCGTATTTATCTATCTACGTATAATTTAGTCCAGGATCTTGAATTCTTTCGAGGCGGGGCAAAAATTGAAAAATGCCGCCCCTAACCGCCTTTATTTTGACCTTTATCATTTCAGCCATCAGACGCCCTCTGATGTACCTACATAGGGCTCCCGGAAAGAACGCCACTACGACCTGGCGAAGTATTGTCGAAGTTGTTAAAGTTGCGTTAATGATGAGTTGTGTATTCGTCTGTTTAGTTTGAATTGGCCGCCCTCTAAATATGGCGCCCGGGGCATGACCTCCGGCTGCCCCCTAGATCCGGGGGTGATATAATTTGGAGTAGTCTAGTATTATAAATACCTACCTACCTATGAATATTTTGCTTTCATTTATGAACAATCGTATATACAAGTACGATCTGGAAGTCTACAAATTTTGAATAAAACAGGTATTCTTTAGGCAAGCGAGCTTCATCCTTGACCACGTCGTCACACTAAATATGGTAACTGGAATGTTGTGATTTGTTACATTCCATTTCGTAATAGTGGTAAAAGAAAAAAGAAAATTTTCTATCGTGGTGATTATACATTTTTACCAGTATCTTCCCCTAGGAGAAAAACTTTGTCCCAGTATGCAGTAGGAATAATATGTAAACCGACCAAAAATCGAAGTGGTTCTCAATTTGACTAAAAATATTGAGATATTTAGATTGCATTTTTATATAGTTGCATTTCGCATAACATAACACACTCTATCAAGTCACCTTTCAAACCAAAAACTAAGTAAATTAAATTTAACCCAGTTCAGCCAATTGGGAGCTAAGATGCCTACATCATAACACCCCCTCTTTTTGTTGTCTATCGTATTAAACATTTGTAATGAATTTTAAGCCAATGCGACATCCGATTACAGTAATATTACTTTTGATTGATATTACTATACCAAAATGGTGTCTTGAATCGGGTCGGATGATAAAGCTAATTTTGTAATTAGCTTACTAAACATAAAAGTATCATAGAAAATGATACAAAATATATTATTTCAGAAATATCTTGAGTTGACATCGATTGGCAGGCCGATCTCTAACCATGACAGCCATTTTACAAATCTATACCTACATATAAAACAAAGTCGGGCTAGTTACACCTTATAACTTAAGAACGGTTGAACCGATTTAAAGATCTTTGATTTGTTGGATTTGTCTCCGCACCGAATAGCAGTATCTATTGAACCATAAGAAAAAATCACGAAAAATGTTTTAGTGATAAAAATAATTTTCTCATACATTTTAATCAACAGGTTTTTTAAATTATTTCTAAAACGGTTTTTTTTTTAATTTACGCAGGTTGAACCGCGGGGAACAAAGTCATTAATCATTTTATGTATTTGTAACTGAAGGTTTTCAGGTCAAGGTGACCTCTATCCGACAACCTTAAAGACACTCGTTTATATTTTCAACGTGTCACCGTAAAGTTGTTATGTTTGTCTGCTATTCGGCTCACGTCGGACGCTGAATCAATTCAGCGTTCGCCGGCTTGTAAGCTCGACAGTGGACGGTATTCCGTTATTTCAAATTCGCTTAGAGATCTTGAAAACTCTTTATACTACAAGATTGATGTTGAAACAAAATCAACAACATATTTTCCTGACTGCGCGATGCAAAGGAGGGTAATGTATTTTCAACTGACTTCAAAAAAGGAGGTTCTCAATTCGATAATTCGACTGTATGTTTTTCTTTTATGTATGTTACGCGATATCTCCGCCAATTATAAATCGATTTTGGTAATTTTTTTTTGTTTCGTAGATTATAGTTCAGAAGTGGTCCAAATATCAATTTTATCGAAATCGATCAAGCCAAAACCAAAATATAAGCGATTAAATCGGTTTTTTAAGCTTTTGCCTGCGTTTAATTATTTAGCCTATGTATGTTTATTTCTATGTGGCGTACCAGAGACCAAACTCGTAGCCCGATTACTGATGATTCTTTGATCAATTGCGAGTGTCAATAAGACGTGCGTGACAGTAATCAAAGTTAAAAAATAAAAATTAAAGTCGACGAACTATCTCACCCTTGTCGTTGAAAATCGTCTTTCTTTTGTCATTCTCATTTCGAATTACCATTTTATAGGATATAACGATTTTGTTGGTTGGCAACAATTCTCGCATAAATTATCAAAAGTTAAGGCATCACTTAACTAAAGACATTATTTTAGTAATATGTTAATAAATAAATAGCCACGCGTCGCAAAAACCCCTCTGTAGCGCCAGGAACTAAATCCAATCTAAAAGACCTGCAAACAATGCACTAGGAGCCATGAGTAGATGCATTCGTATGTAAAACATACGAATTTATGTACATTTAGTTGTTATCGTACGTGCACAATAAGAACTTCCCCTAGGAAATTCATAAGTATTGCACACGCGAGGGAACATACGGGCTTACAACTAAACAATGCACGTCATCGCAACCAGCTCAAGTGTCGAGGGTATTAATATGCTGCATGGCAATTAGCGTCTCTAATGAATGTTTTTTTTCTGATGCATAAAGAGTTGAAGTCATAAATGAGAATGGTTTTAGAATGAGGTTAGAAGGCTTTAAACTTATTAAGATTTGGTAACAACTTGTGATAGTATTATAACTAGTCGTTTGCGCTGAACTGTGATCTCTCGCCTACATTTTGCCTCATAGAGAAAAACTTTTGAGGTTACTTGCTTATAACTTTTTTTATAAGTATATAATAATTGTTTGATATCTGTATTTGTAGTTCAAGTACAGGATGTAACAGATATTATACGTAAGTTTCAGTGTTCAGTGTGGAGCCGTATTTGAGATAGACCCCGGGACAAAATAGGTCTAAAAACAGTGATTTTAGTGGCCTACCAAATCGTTATATTCAACATAGGTTTTTTTAACCCGGTTTTGTACTCTTCAAGCCATTTTCAACGATACTCAAAAAAATTTGATAAAAAATAAAAAATATTTTTCTCCCCACTTACATACTTACTATTTTCATTTTTATAATTTTAAATGTCATTTCTGGCTTTGGGCCGTAGTTTTCAAAGAGCTGAACTATCCAAGACAACATAGAGATCTAGCTTCGCTTGATTAAATATAACTTATGCTTATGCATGTTAATGCATCTACTTAGGATTCTATATTAAGAGTTAGGTTTTTGAAGTAAAAACTTCTTTAGCGGCGTTGTGCACTTTTTTGGGATAGGTAAAAAATATTATACTCGCGTCAGGACACGTGACCTGATCGAAAATTCGTAAGACGAAGGAGAGGAAGTAATATCCCTCTCACTTTCTACCAAGCGGCGAGTTTTCACTTCTGCCGGCACTCCCGGAGTCCAACCCGTTGTTTTTATTATTTAAATTAGACAAACGTTTGAAGATAGCAGCTGGAACACGTATTTGAGGCTTATCAACCGATTTCAAAAAAGGAGGTTCTCAATTCGACTGTCTGTTTTTTTCAGTGTCTGTGTTACGCGATAATTCCGCCAATTATGAAACGATTTTGATGTTTTTTTTTATTTGGTAGATTATATTTCAGAGATGGTCCCATATACATTTTATCGAAATTGATCAAGCCTAGACCAAAATATAAGCGGTGAAGTCAGTTTTTTAAGCTTTGCTTGCGTTTTGATTATTTTGCTAGTTCAGAATAAGCGTCAGATTTTTTTTTCTTAACTTTGTTAGCAGGAATGCATTATGATACAATGGTAGTGAAAAAAAATAGGCAGGTTTTTAATCTTTATACTAGATGAATAAATTTCATAAAGATCAAGATACTATCTTTCCCAAAAAAAATTATCTGCAGTAGGGTTCGAAACAGCCACCGCCCGATCACAGATTTCTATCAATTAATCTTCAGCAGCATCTTATCAACACAGGAGTCAAACACAGGGCGCGCTAGGGCTCCCCCCCAAGCGTCGCGAGTAGCCCACTTAAGCAAAATTAGCTTCTTCTGTGCGCAAAGAACACTATCGGATGTTTTGTGCACGTCTAATATGGCTCCCGTTTGACGACGTGATGAAAGGAGCCGGGAGACTAGCTCGATTCCCAATCCGCGGGGTGTTAAGGTGTAGTTGTTGTGGAGTACCTACGAATACCTTTATAGCGAGGAGGCTTAGATGTATCATACGGTGTATGTTCATCAACAAAAAGCTGTTGACTGTCCGAATAAGTAGGTTATTGCTTACGGCGCGCGGCGTCTATGTCAGAAAACTCGTGCTCTAATAATTACAGTAGCCTTATTATATTATTATTATAATAACATTATAAACGCGAAAATTTGTAAGAATGTATGGATGTACGGATGTATGTTTGTTACTCTTTCACGCAAAAACTACACAATATATTTTGATGAAAATTTACGATAATATAGCTTACACATCAGAATAACACATAGGCTATAATTTATAAATATATAGTGTGAATATTATAATATCAATTGAAAGATTTCTATTAAATAAATACATTCATGATTATTAAAAATACAGATTTAACTAAACTACTTACCTAATACAAAAAGTCATTGGTCGGCAGTGTGCCCAAAATGCTGGCTGCGTTAAGTCTCGCTGTGCAACGAGGTAACGCAGTGTGAATTTTCCAAAATATAACGATAAGTGTCAAGTAAGTAGGAAAAAAATCTGCCATCTACGAGCTATTCTGGCGTGCGCCGCAAAAACCGTTGGAGTTACACATATATCCTACTAATATTATAAATACGAAAGTTTTTTTGTAAGTGTGTAAGTATGTTTGTTCCCTCTTCACGCTTTAACGGCTAAACGGATTTGGATGAAATTTGGAATGTACATAGATTATACCTAGGATTAACACATAGGCTACTTTTTAGCTTGATAATAGCGGGCGAAGCCGCGGGGCACGGCTAGTAATGTATAATTTTAATGATAAAACTATCGTGAGTATTACACATTATGTTTAAATGTTATATTCGGCTTAAAACACGAAAATTTTGACTTAAAGTAAGTCGAAATGTTCGTGTTTTAAGCCGAATATAACATTGAAGCATAATGTTTATCTTAAATAGTCCTACAAAAAAGCCCGCGACAGCATATATCTATCTTTTATGTGTAAGCCATTATCGCCAAAATAGTGAACCATAAATACGATAATTTCATGATTTTTAATTTGTTGGATTTGTCTCCGTCCCGAATAGCAGAATAATATAAAAACATTAAAAAATTTACTAAAAAATAAATTACTTTCTATCATCATTATCACAATTTTCCATCACCACGCGGGTGAAATCGCGGGACGCAGCTAGTTATACATATATATTTAAAAATCAATTGCCGTGAATTAGTCTCGCAAAAAAATAAGAATAGCTCAACATTTTTTTTTGTTGAGTTCGCAAAATTTTAGACCAAGGTTTGTATAAAAGAAAATAGTTCATGGCTCAAAAAAAGGATGAAGAAGCAACTGTTTATCTGCGACTATCACCACGGGGGTTTCCACCAGATTTTTCAAATACATATCAAAAAGCGATTTACGTTTTGTCTCTGAATCGATGTAAAACGTGGCTTAGTATCTTTGTAATATCCCAAGGCTTAGATTATCTACATACTATATTTCATAGAAATTCGTCCAGCTGAAGGTGCGCCACATTGTTTTTAATTGTACCTCACTCTATCATCTGTTGAAATGCTCCTATTTTTTTATTGCGTTGACTTATTAGCTTGAATTTTTACAGATCTAAAGTACTGTTAGACCTAAGAATTAAATATTAAGTTCAACACGAAAAAGATGCGTGCACACGCGATCCTGAAAAAAGTGTCTTGATAGACTGTAAGATGAACAACGAAGTGATACTATAAGTATTCCTTTTTAATTTTGAGACAAGGAATCTTAAAAAAAGATCATATTATATATGATCGCTTCTCATACTATCGCTTTCCATCAGGTGAGATTGCAGTCAAATGCTTGCCTATCGAGCATAAAAAAAAAGAAACGAAATAGATTTATTTTTCAAATATTCTTCAAATTATGTTCTATCCCAGACGAAACCCACTGTAATAAACATGACGTCACAACTTGGGCCACTATTAATGCCAATTAAGACTAATCTTCGCTTAAATGTTAAGTCTCTAGTCCCAGAGGGAAGATGTTACTATCACAAAGCTTTTGAGGTACCTACGCGGTTTGCGGGTAGAGGCAAATAGCCAAGTACCCGCTGGGGTAAAATAGAGGGCGCTACTTCACCGCAATGGCCTGTCCTGCCAGGGCTTTTATTATAATTTGGCTGAATATCGCTTGAGTCCTGTATTTGTATGATAAAATAGTTTTATTACAAGCTTTTTTTTACTTTCACTTACTGTCCCGTTAGCTATCGTTCTGTAATTACATTTTTCAAGCTAAATTAGACCCACTTTCCGATGTCCGATTGGACTCAAACTTGGTGTAGGTACTTGTATCTTCGGTAACAATACAATGATATGGTACCATGGATCTGCTCTGATTATGGAGACGGAAGATGGCCATAGGAACTGCTGAACTTAACAAGTTAAACACAACAATTTTGGACTAGTTTGATTTTTTGACAAGTTCTCTAGTTATATAACTTTGTAGTCTTTTTTTACTTATAACTGGTAAAAGATTGATTAAAAAAAAAAGTATTACTTGGTTTCACAAGCTTTTTAATAACATGCAATGTTTGTAAGCTAGTTTAGGTCAAATCTTGCAAGCTGAAACTAGTTCTTCGTGTTTTATGAACTTGAATTTTTACATGTTGGTTCAGTTCTGATGACAATGCATTTTCATGGTAAGCATGTCCCTAATCGACATTCAGGATTAGATCCAGATAAGGGAACTCTTTATGAGGGGGTTTTGCTTACGATCAAACAAGAGTATTATAATAATAATCTATTTATTAAAGGTAATTTAGAAAATAACGTTGTTCTTTAACCCATATCTTATGAATATCTTAATAATTTACATTATATACTTAATTTTAAAAATATTACACTGAGCACTACACTTTTGTGGAAAACGTCTCGTTTTACTTTTACTATAAAGGCAGTAGACAACTCCTTAAGGCCAAAATTCCGGTGTAAGGAGTATCTTCTTTTGTATTTTTCGTCTTCAGTCATCATAGGATAAAAATGTTAATACACTTTCTGGAGAGCTGGTTGACTAGTTACAGTCGCGCGCTATACTGGGCCTTCAATTCCAGTTAAACTAATACAATTACGTCCCGTCATTGTATTACCCATGGAATCCTGGCAGCACTAACCATATGCTGCAACATTTACCGTGTTAGTTTGTCATAATCACGTCTTTGTATTGCTGCCGCGGTCGCTAGACACCTATTCTCATGCATTACTGAACTAACGATGGTGCACTACGAAGTGCATTTAGAGCTTGGAGCTCGCTGACTGTCACTTTAAAATTACTTTAGGTACTTTACTTGTTTTAAGTAGATACAGACGGTATTGTAAATTTTTAGTAACTTGGCATAGAAATAAACTAAGATAACATGGCGCCCCTTTAAACTAATAATAATAGATTATTAATGACATCACTAGTCGAGCAACAAATCCTTGGATTTGTTTTTGTTAGACAGCCGTCTCAGTACGCACACATGCATTGTGATCTCATGCATCATGATTGTGTCTTGGCGGCGCTTTGTAAATACCTTCACAAAACACTCAAACGTTTGGCATTTTGGAGGGGCGCGCCATATATCGTAGTTTATCTCTACTTACGAAATGTTGAAAAAACTCAAATATCAACGCAAGAGAGTATAAATTTTTCAAATGCCTTACTGTTTTACGGGTTACTACTAGTAGAAAAAAAGGCTCCTATAATTTATAAGTAAATAATTTAATCACAAGTAAAGCATAAAAATTGACTTCATCGTTTTATCTTAGGTACCCTTGATCAGTATAAATAAATTAAATACGCATTATTGAAGATAACTCAAAAAGTCAGATCTTGATCGAGTTTAAATGGGACCACATGGTAAGCACATTGCAGCTTTCAAATAAAAAAAGGTTCACTTAGAAAATAGATCTGAGGTAACACACATAAAAAATCTGTATATATACCCAATAATAAATACCTAATTTTATCGAAATCGATCAAGCCAAAACTAAAACATAAGCGGTGAAGTCGGCTTTTTAAGATTTGCTTGCGTTAAATTATTATATTTCAAAACCTAGAGTTAATACAAATTCACCATTACCATAAGAGTTTTTTGTGATTTACTTTTTATTTTTTCGGAAGCTACAATAAGAGTCTTTGAACTTTAGTAAATTTTATGTTTTGATACTGGAATTCAATAAAGCAGAAAGTTTTTAGAGCAGTTATCAAATACCAATTGAATATTGTGAACTCTGATAGCTACTTCGTAAAGGTTAATGTGTTTTGTTTAATTTTCTTTATTTAATATTTTAACATAGAATAAAACTGTTGCCTATGCCGAAACTAAGATGTGTTCTGTTACGCTCTATATATTTAGTTACCAGAAGCTACTTAGGATATAAATGTTAAAGTAACACTCCAATAGAAAATAAATGTAGTAAAAGGTCCCCAAGAAATAGACACTATTTCTGGCACGCTATATAGAGATCATTATTTAAGAAATATCGGTTGGAAAAACCATCGTCAGCTCTACATTGTTTTCTAAATCGGAGGCATAGTGCCTGGCGCTTCCGTTCATTCGACTTGTTTGGCGAGAAATTCCGTTTTTTCCCTTTTGATATCTTTTCCCCTTGTTGTAGCTGAGAAAGGAATGCTACACATTTTGTAGGTGGCAATGAGTTTGTTTAGTGCTGTTTATTTATCATTAGAAGTATTAAGTGTTATAGTTACTGTTTATTTTTTTGTGAACTTAATCTTTTTACCGTCGAGTTATTTTAACCTGATTCCGGTGAAGAAATGGAATGGTTTATGATTTTAGCATCGTATTTATGTACGTATATAGTTAAGTATGTTAGTAATATTAGTTTGTTCCCTCACAACGTCCAAACGAATAAACAGACTGTTACTTATAGGATATCGTTAAATTAGCCTCAATTCTACGGGTGTCATAGGATTAAAAAAAACAACGGGTTTAACTCCGGGAGTGCCGCCAGAAGTGAAAACTGAGGGGGATATTACTTCCTCTCCTTCGTCTTACGAATTTTCCGTCTTACGAATTTTCGATCAGGTCAAATAGGAACCGCGTGCAACGCGAGATGAAGTAAAGAAAGCTGGAGCCATAAAAATATACAATAGTCTTGTGATAATTATAAGGAAGTTAACGATATAAATTACCAGACTTTTTCGTATAAATTAAAGTAGAAGAAAATTATATGTTGGGTTTCCGTGTTACGCCAAATTGTGCATAATTATGAATTAATATTGTGTTTAATTTTTTTATGTCATGTAATTTGTATATACTACATAAAATATTATTTAAATACTAGATATAACTGGCATGCGTAGCAATGTCACGTAAAGAAAAAAGCATTTTACCCCTTTCAAGTTTATGGTTGCCTAGTTCTTTACCAAATCCGAATGACGTATTCCTATCCACGAGAAAATGATTTTTATACATATATTTTATATGAAGATAACATTTTTTTATTAAATGCTTGCAACATTTCCACATATAGTGAAATAAGGAAGTTTTACTTGTTAACACACTGCTTATACGACGACAGTCTAGTTACTAGCCTAGTTCTCAGGCTTTCAGTTAGTTATTCTTGGAAATTTGTAACAATTTGTGCTCTAAAACCCTCGGGACCAGAAGACTAGAAGTAATTCAAAAGTTTTGATTGAACAGGATGCAACTCATGGTGTCTGAGAGTCCTAATAAATGTAAGAAGCAGTTTCTATTCTAGGCCTAGAAACCTTATTAACAAATAAGATATTGTTCAAGTGTTTTGCCTAGGATAAGTGGAAAATGAACCTTTTTAATATAATAAAATAATTTCAACGCAATAAATAATTTGAACCCTTGTATGACATGGAAATTTGAGTAATTAAATACTCATTATTGAGTTATAACTCAAACACCACTGGTCAGATCTTGATCAAATTTAAATGGGACAACATGGGAAGCACCAGCTTTCAAATAACACAAAACACAGTGGAATTCGACATCCTCCTGCTTTTTTGAAGTCAGTTAGTATAAAGACACGGTTATTATTATTATATCAGTCATAAATAGTGGCTTAAGTAGAAAATACATTCTGGAAAGTAATATTAATTATAAGTAATACTTACAAACTAAAGGATAGGGCAAATTTTTGTACTTTTATTTTTAAGATAAACTTGTGCTAAAACTGCTACAATGTAGTACTCTTCGCTACAAAACGTTACCCTGCTTCCATATCAGCTTTACCTATTTCTCGGGCCGATGTAAAACATGTTACCGATCGGTGACGAGCAGCCTTAAGTGCATATATCCATTTCGGTGCGACCTTAATGGATGCTTTCATCGTTCGCCAGATAAATATGCTATACTTGCAATTTGCTTTTGAACTTTGCAACGTGACACAGTAATGCACTATGGCAATATTTTAAGCATTCAGATTGAGTCTATCAATCGAGCACTTTAATATGACGTGATGGTATGTTAGGACTTGACTGTGTAAGACAGTGATCAAGTTATCTCATGAACAATTAATCACTCTTGTCAAATACTACGTTAATCTATCTAGCATTACTTCGGATTTACTACTGGAGATACATTTGATGCAGCTTATAATTTCGTTCTTAAGTAATTACGGTTTACCAAAATAATTTGTGATTTACGAGTAAAGGTTAGTAGGTACCTAATGCATGCCTTTCTTTTTTCTGGTTCAAAACTTTAAAGCCAATCTAGATACTATTGAAAGTAAATTAAAAGTCTCGATCAACACCTCAAGAGGCTTTCGCTAAATGGTTGGTTCAAGGGTTAGATTCAGAAGGCAGTACTCGTGTACAAACACGGCACGTATTGTCAGGAGGTTCCTCACTCTGCAGCACTGACCTACCGGTAGCTTGGGCCCTGCCCCGCTGCTGCTGGTGCATACTAGGTTTATGTTTTTTTTTACGGTTTTCTTTATTTTGTAATATTGTATTTTTTATTACTTTCATAAAAATATTTAAAAAAAAACCTTAGCTAAAGAAAAAATAATAAATAAAGATAATAATAATTTTAAAACGTTTATTAATATACATAGGGGATTGTAGGTATATATAAACAAGTATACATTTTTATACTTATGTGAAATAACATGATACACGAAAATCGTGTATGTTTCTTTATTATTATCAATCAATATATATATATAGATATATCATATTACTACAGAATGGTCTGATAAATATTAATTTATCATTCCTTAAGACATATTGTCAATTTTCTCTTCAAAACATTTTTTTGCCTTAATTATATAACATTTTGCAGCTATATTTAGCCGTTTTAATGGGCAGGCTACCCAATAAGACGGCTCTATTTCACAGACACAGGACGGTTTACACACGGGAAGTAAGGTGGAAAAATGCAAAAGGGTTATAGACAAACGTATAACATATTAAATCAAAATCCTACTTTTAAAATTCGTTATATGACGACTAGATCTTGGACACTGTTTCATTGTGTGGGGTAACATATTCATTTAAACACCGATGTAGCTGCTATTGACATAATGAATGGCGACTCTCGCATGCATATTAAATGCACTAGGACACAACATTTTGCGAAGAATTTAGTGCTCTGGACTACACCTGTGTTGGCTGGTGCATTTGGCTATGCCATTCAATGTCCCGTGAAGTTTTATGTTCATAGTTTATTATTTTGAGGTCCGAATACAACAAAATATCGGCTTAAATATTATTTTTGGGATGCTTTCATCGCTAATTGACATAAAACGAATACTATTATATAAATACAAGATGATGGTCTTCACCTTTGTTATATCAAAATAAAGTTAGGGGCTGAGTGTAAAAAAAAAGACGTGTGGCACTCGGGGACTGCCGCGGTAAAGCTATTTGCATAGCATTTTTTATCAACTTATGCAATTATAATTATTTATTTATTTATGTAGTATTTTTTCCCCGCCACCTAGAGGCGATTTGCTGAACTAAAGAGACAAGCGTGATATTTCAAAAAAGTCATTAAAAGTTCTGCTATACATCAAAACTAAATAGTATCACCGCTGTGCCGGTCGGAGTGGGGGGTGTTAGGTTATTTTCGTTACGGAATTTCTGGATTCGGTCTCCACGCTCAAGGCCCGCGATAGAAGCTATGCAATAGCTTTATAATTATGTTTATAAGTTATTATATTTAGAAGTGTATCACTATTTAATTTGAGTATGTTTATTATTGTTAATTACCTGTACTAAATACGAGTTGCAATGCCACTTAAAAAAGTTTTGATCTCTTCACGTCTAGGTTGAGCTTATTACTATAATATAAACTATTCCTGTTTCATGTTTATGGTTGCGTAGTATTTTTTTTACCCAGCCACAACAGATACAATAATTACAAAAAAACTTTTTGCAAATTTGTTTGATCAGGTGCCTAAGCTGGACCGCGCTAAATAACCCCACCAATCTTTAATCACAATAACATAACAAAACTCATGCTATCTTAAAAAACCGCACACAAAAAAAACTGGTCTATATGAGATAATAGTCGAACGTTTGCCAATTTTGGATTAAAAAGTAAATATATGCGCTTATAAATTATAGTTTACGTGGTGAAGATATAAAGATTTTAACAATAACAAATAATTATCGTTCCAGTCTACCACATAGTGTTCTTAATACGCACTTAATTCATTACGGACAGGAGCTAATGTTAAACAACGCAACACAAATTTTCAACAACTTATCTCTATCAGAAGTTGGCCGCCAGCAAAAAGTTTGCGGAACGTCTATGGCTTCTCTGATGGAGTTCCTTCTAAATAAGCGAGTAAGGACGCGTTCAAACTAACGTGTAGGTCGATAATTTTGTGTAATCGGCCAAAAACGATCAATTTTTTTTAATACATGTTAAGAATGTAAATAAAATATTTCAGCCATTTCGAAATTTTCCCTTAATAAATTATTCAGTTTTAAGGTATTTAATGACAAAACCACTAGTTTTATCTAATAATTAAAATAATTATGTCACTCGTACGCCATTTTAGATAATGGTATTTGTATAGGACCGTGTCTATGTTTTTTTTTTTTTTTTTTTTTTTATACTAGATAGGCAAGCATTTGATGAATGATAAAATGAATGAAATGAATAAATACTTCAATTTAAACAAACTCACTCACTCTAGTATTATTTGTAAATTGAATTATTTCTGTAGAGTTAATAGCAATAATAATAACGTTAAAAGCTAAATTACATAAAAATGTGTAACTCTTTCTTTAACAAATAATTAAAAAACTCATGGGATATTTAAATTAGCAAAACGCTATTGTCTAAGCTGATTTGTGAGGTTTGTTTTCACATTTTTGGTGTCAAATTTATCTCAGGGCAATCTTAGGTTTATGGACTCTGACGCCACAGAAAGAACGCCCAGACATACATTGAGCGAACTAGTTTACAGTTTTACGAATTGTAATATTTTAATGAGTACTATTTTGCTTTAGGCAATTTAGCAAAAGCATTCAGTGAATTAGAAAAAAAAGCAAACAAGATTTTCTTTGCCTTTCTTCTATAATATCTTCTTTTATATTACATTAAGAATGTACGTTAATTGTTACACATTAAAATTTTGTTTACACTTTAAAAGTTTACACTTAAATAAAGAAATCATGCACCATACAACTAGTTATATGCTCCTATTTTCATACATTCAAATTGTACGATAGAGGGTGAGCTAATGTGAATGTTTAGTCTTTGTGTGAATGTTTCCCAAGATACATTAGACAACTTTATAAGATTGGTGTAATACAAGCTCGTTACTTAGTTTGCTCATAAGATTTTAATAGTTTTCTTCATCGCGGTGGTTTCTTTAGCCGTATAGAGTTCGCGCTGCTAATAACTTGCTCGAGATTAGCTTTTAAACAATTTGTTCTTTAACAAGCTCTTACAAACCATGGTATAAGCCATGGTATTAGTAATGGAACCTTTCCTAAAGATGATTTATATAACGATGCAGCTCAATTACAAGCACTAAGGTTTATGACAAATTAATACCTTTATTAAATAATGGAGTAATTAATTTTCATAAAAACTACAAGTAATTATTCTTACATTATCTAATTTCTTTGTATATTATTAAATTACCTTTTTTTGTGAACTGATTATTTTTTCTTTCCTATTAAAGGCACAATTTTAGGTCACAGTGGACAATTTTCACACAGCCCACACTGAGTACGATGACTTGTATAGTGAGTGCCGGCAACACACAACACACTGACAGTCACACACAGATACAAAAATACCCTTGGAGAGAAAATATGAACCACCACCAAACAACACCGGGAATCGAACCCGATTCCCGCTGCTTATAAGGTGGACGAGCACCTAACTAATCTCAAATACCTAGGTAGTGTATATTTTCGGAAAACATCATATAATTCGTTCGAAAATATCCCAATCATACACCTTCTTAAACAAACCTTAAAATTATTGCAACAACATTCTGTAGCCACGTAAATAAACCCCTAAAATAAAATAAGCGAGTGAGTATTCGATTTACAAATTCAATTCAAATCATTGGCAATTCTAACGATATGTTGCAAGTTACACCAGACGAGTTATTAGAAAACCTGTAAAAATCTGTATAACCAGTGAAAACCTGTGAAAATCTACAAATACCTGTGAAAATGGTTATTAACCGGTGCCGTTTTATATCGCCCGTGATTCACGGGGCACGTGGCATCGCAAATCGTCGCCAGGACGGGAAATAAATTCAAAATCGCGTTAGCGCGCGTGTCACACGAACTACGATTAGGAAAGGTGCTGCTGGACGAATATGTTACTAATGATTACGATTGGCACGTTTGTTAGATATACAGTACTTTGGACATCATCACACTCTTTCCTTGTCGTATGGTGTAGTGGAAAATTGGGCGTCAGATTTTTTTATATCTTCTGAAGGTATCCAACATAGCTTAACAACTGATTTTGATGATTTTTTTTATTCGACAGCTGGTGCTTGCCAATTGGTTCCATTTTAATTTGATCCAGATCTGACCAGTATTGTAGGTATTCTTAATAATGCGTATTTAATTCATTTAATCTGATCAAAGGTTCCGAAGACTAAGCAGTGAAGTCTGTTTTTTTAAGCAATGCTTGGGTTTAGATTATGTATATGTAGATGCGCCCCGCGTTTTATCCCGCATAAGTCCCGGACCCGCCGGAATTTTGGGATATATAGCCTAGCCTGTGTTAATCCAGTGTATCAGCTATTTCCATACGAAATTTCATCAAAATTGGTCCAGCCGTTTGAGCGTGAAGAAGTAACAAACATACAAACACATTCACAAACTTTCGCCTTTATAATATTAGTGTAGTTATGGAAGGATTAGGTCGTACTCAGGTACAAAGTAAGAGTCGACAACAGCTGCTATACTAAACAGCGTTAGCTAGTTAAAAATATTTCTGTATCGCCTTTGGGCGTGAAGCGGGGCGACTCATGCGATTTTCTTTTCACATATCGCGTAGTCGATTTGTGTATTAGATTCTATAGGACGAAGCGCATAGGTCTTTAGCAGTGATATGTAGCACTGGGGTTTCTAGATAGTTTATCTGATAGGTAAGTGCATTTGACTAAATTGTCCTTTTTCTTACGGTATAGTTTCTCCAACAACATTTAGTCGATTTCCGAGAGAAGTACACGATTTCTATTCCCACGGGAAACTTTTGTTTCAGATTCTGTAACTGTGACTATTTTCACCTTACGTGATTTTTTTTTTGCTGCTAACAAAGTTCTCTATATAATATTTCCGACTTGTTGTCTGGGGTTGTCTCCTTAGACTGTGATTTGTGAAGTGTTTATTATGCAGAAAGTTCTCACAAGTCGAATGTGGGTACTGAAACTTAATTGATTAATAAAATTTGCGTATTATTATTTTATTTTCATCCAATCCTATTTTTATCTCTCATAAGCTACCCAATGACCAATTTTGAACTGCCTGTTGGCTTAGTCAGGCACGTCTGCCTTCGAAGCATATATCACGTTCTATTCCTGGCGGTAACGAAAGTTTTCTCCCCAAGGAAAAATTATGTTTCAGGTTCTGGTTGTGATTGTGTGTGTGATGTGAATGTTTTCGGCACCCACAACACAAGTAATTGAATTTAAAGAGGGTTTATGTTCTTATTAAAAAAAAAAACTCAAATTAGTTAAATATACTTCCGTCTCTTTAGCAGAAGGTTGATGAGGTTGCCGCCTACTGATGAGTATAATAATAATTATGAGCATATTCATATGATTAGTCCTCGTCAGTTAAAAAAAACGATTTATATATCTGAACTACTTCTGTCACCTGGCACTTTTCTATTGGTTCTTCGCAGCAATATTCTGTTAATCAGCTGAAAATCATTCATTGACTATTTTCAGCTTTAGATTACTAGCGGCACATCCTAATGTTGTTTTTAAGAAAAGCTGGGGGATGTAACACACTTGTCGCGAGATTGCCGTCTCTAGGGCTGCGTCTGGCGTACTTGAGGGAAATTACACTGCAACGTGTCACTATTGGGTAGGGATGGGAATCATGACATATGCACATTAGTTGACAAATATGTTTTCCTATAGAAGAATCGGTGTCACCATAGTAGAAATATATTTCTACTATGGTTTCACTGTCTTAACTTTAGTGATATTGTACTAAGAAAGCGGCCGTCAATAATATGTCATCTCATGGACTCGTGTAAAAAGTACAAGCTTTCGCACTTGAAAAGAACTGAAGTCTAGAGGGTTCTTACATTGTATTGTACTATTATTTTTTCGGTGTTTGTTTATGATTGCTTTGACTTATTATTGACATCTATGTCCTTTCGTCAGAAAAAAGAACAAAGTGATTCTATTAAGCTAAAGATTAATTTTCAAGGGACGGAAATTTAGATATCTGTAACTTTTAGTTATAAAATAAAAAATATCTCTTAAGTTTGCGACTATTTAAAAAAATAGAAACGAATTTCACCTTCCATTTCCGTCTACCATGTCCTACCTAATACAATACTTGCATTATGTTACGGGTAATAAGACTAAAGTACTACGTAATTTAGCATAAACCGACTTCACCGCCTTATCTTCGGAACCCTAGATCAAACTAAATATGCATTATTGAGGATAACTCAAAAACTACTAGTCAGATTTTAATCAAATTAATACAGCCGAATTGAGAACATCCTCCTTTTTTTAAAGTCTTAGTGTGAATATTTGTGATATTTTAACAAAAGATGTATATTTTAAACAGAACTCTGACCAGATTAGACTGTATGTGGTAACGGTAAACTCTGACATAATTTAAGGCCTTTTACCAAAATGTCACTGTATGTCGATAATATTTCACCTTTCCTCACTATCACTATCAGATATTTTGTGTGCCGCGACCTGCGCCCCGGGTGCAATCTACCCGCGACTTTACGTGATAGTGCCTATTTGTTCAGGCAGTACACAATCTTTTAGTATCTGTGAATTTATATACGAATGGCTCTGACAGGCTAGCGTTTGTCCTCTATTCCACATGTTGATAAGTGATGTGGTCAAGTGTGATTAAAGAAGCTAGGGCACAGATTACTAAATAGTGATACTAGGCCTATAATGTGATTGTCTCACAAGGACACCATCTTTGTAAAGGGAAATGCCTACAGCTTCCTCTCCTTACCAGAGGTGAAGGAAAGGGATGTGTGGGGCACGAAACCTCTAAAAACCTCCCATGTGAGCAGTCCCTCGCTTAATTAGGGCAAGAGAAGGTCGCGCTGGTAGTCACTATCTTGCCCCAACGGAACCCCGGCGGAACTGTCACAGTTTTTCTAATTGAGTTGTTAAATTATGTATGTGGTAAACAAATTTACATGTAATTACATAATTGTCAAAAATATTTACTATTGGACTGTCTACGATCCAATTGCCTATATAACTATATACAGCAAAGAACTAAGTAACCTACAAGATATCGAGCTTATAGGTAATTCAAGTGCTCAAGCCTACTACCAGTGGGTAGCGTTCCCATCATGCTGGCATTGCCTCTCTGAATTGCAATGCTAATACGTTGATCCAAATAAGTGCCAGTATTTGATCAACCAGGTGCTCTGATAGATTTTTGAAAATAGATTAAGCTCCCGGTCCCACGGGCCCAGTGTCTCAACACTAAACGGCTCAAATGTGTAATCACTGCCGAGGTTTCCATATTTTCGCCGTTTAAAAAAGTGTGTACACTGTATTTCAACTACAGGTTAATTGCGAGCATATGAAAATGCCCTATCATCAGGGTTTACCTTTACCGGAAGCTGAACACATTTTAATATATAGAGACTGTTCCACTTCGTCTACTGCCAGTTGATTGTCTTTTCTAGTTATTTAAATACTGTCATAATCGTATCATAGGTAATTCAAGCTTTTTTCTTATTAAAAAAGCTTATAGTATCTACACATTTTGTTTTAGAACATCATTAGTCTATTTCTACAGCAAATATCCTACAGAAAATTTTCTGGTACTTATTTATAACATCTTAAACCCATTAAGACTACCGTAGTAGTGAGAGTAGTCTACTGCTAGGTGCTTTTAATAGCACATAAAACTTATTTCCCACATTTTTTTTTTGTTACAATACATATTACTGTTTTCTATTGCCGTCGTGGTGGGGACTACGACACAGGGACCGAGTTGCGAGGAATACAAATATCAGGGAGAATCCCATTTTAAAGGGAGTATTCGATGGCATTCAAAGGGAGCCCTGCGTCAATGTGAATGAGTAATTGACGCCTCGCTTAGTAGCTGGTGCTTGTTATGTATACGTACCGCGTTATGTAGATGTACTTTGATTACGAAGATGCAATATTGAGGACATCAGCGAAATCAAAGACATTATTTCTGATCGAATTGTCATCTTAACTTTATCACCATGTGAACGTTGAGGCAATCCAGCTCGATAACACAAACTTATTGAAAAGACTCAAGATAACTAAAGCTTTTGAGTTAGTGTAGTTATGTGACAGTGTAATATAGTAAGTACTATAAAACAAATAACACAAGCAAAAAAGTTTCTTACCTAATAGAGACAGTAAGAAAAGTGTTATAGAATATATTCTTAGATATACTACCCTACCTAAGCAGTTTAGGTCAAAATTAAATTACTTATTAGTCTTAAGGCTATATAGATCGTAATTCCAATGGTGTACCAAACGAAATTGGTATGACAATAAAAAAATGCTTTGTAGATATTTTGTCTCACATTGAATTGTGTTTTAATATACTATTGAAGCGATTGCGATGCTGTAAGTTTCTGGTATTTTGATTTTTACTTCACTCGTATGTAACATGAGCAGCTTCAAGCAGCTGTTTGTACAATAGGAAATAGTTTAGACCTTAGAGGCTAGGGCTGACCAACAGCTGGTATAAAATATTTGATGCTGTTATAAAAAGTATTATTTCAATATATTTGTACAGACACGATAATCAGGAACGAATCGTGGGTGCTGGAAACATTCACATCACACAAACAATCACAACAAGCACTAGAAACAAAAATTTCCCTTGGGCAGAAAACTCGTGTTCCCACCAGGAATCGAATCCGATACCCCCTGTTAAGAAGGCGAACGCGTACCCAAATAAACTAACGAGCAGTTTGTTTTTTTTTAATTATGTATACGTACATAAAGTGATATAAACAAGTAGACGAGGTCATTAACCTTTTGAGTCGTCTATAACTTACCAAAAATCTGAAGTACAAGTGTGACGAATAGTAGGTACTAATTATGCGGAAACTTTAGACAAATCATGTGTTTCGCCCGAAAACGCTTATCTTCGGTTTGAAAACGGTCAACAAGAGAGAGATATATGTAAATCCATGTATGTAAGTTCAACCATTTTACCCACATAAAGGATTTTTTAAGTGCAAACATACATTGTTCATGATAAACGAGCTAACATGTCTCCAAATGTATTCTCATAAAGATTCCCCGAGGGATACTTTTCCCAAAAAGGAATACATGTCATGTGAAACGATAATATATCAACAACATATCATTATATCATTGCAATGATAAATATAAGCTTTGTATATTTTTATGTCTGAGTGGAATATTACTGAGCGCTGCCCTGATTTATAGATCTTTGATGAACTCAGTAAAACTGGCATTTTGTAAAATGTTGTAGAAGTTATCCAACGTCTTATTTATCTAATAATTAAACGCAAGCAAAGCTTAAGAAAGCCGACATCACCGCGTTCGCACTATATTTAGAAACTTGATCAGATTAAATGTATTAAACAGGCATTATTGACGATAACTCAAAAACTATTAAACTACTGATCTTAATCAAATTTAAATGGGACTAATGGGAAAGCAACAGCTTTCAAACAAATACAAAATTCTAAATCGGTACACGTGTAAAGAAGTTATGAGGTAACAAACTCAAAAAAACACAGTCGAATTGAGTACCTCCTCCTTTTTTGTGAGGTCGATAGAAACAATAAGTGATATGTATCGTAGCACGTCGTGGTATTCTGAAGCTTGTTCATCATCAGGCGAACTGTAATGCTGGTCACATAATATCAAAATTAGAACAATTACAGGAAAAAAACACTATAGCAAAAGAAATATGCAAATAATGTCAAAATTGTTATAAATCGAAATTTAACTTTCCCACCGCTATCTCTGGAAGCCTATATCCGATTTTAATTACTATTTAATGAAACCAACTAGGCACTGTATTTGCTTAAGATTAATATTGGAATCATAGAAATCAACTAACGTAATACATTTTACAAGTCACACTTTTGTGTAAATACGTAAGTGTGTAAGTATGATTGTATTCTCTTCATACTGTAATGGCTGAGCGGTTTGGATGAAATTTAGAATATACATAGCTTAAACCTAGCATTAACACATAGGCTGTTTTTTAACTTGATAAACGCGAAACAACAGGGCACGGCTCGTGTCATATATATAACATTACAAAAATATCTAAGATGAAACTCAAGGTGATGTATTTCAGTCGAACTAAAAATGTAATATTTTGAGGAATTTTCTTTTTTATTATTTTTTAATAATTTATATATATATATGTATATAAATAAAGTAAACCTTTTATAAAAACAACCTCGACAGTAACACATACTTCCAAACATATTACATGCTCTCGGACATAATTTAATTCTTTATCCACTTAAGATCCGATATCAGTATCTTCCAAAACTACTAAACTGACACTAATTGGTAATTCAGAAAAGATACTACGAATATCCCGATAAGAAACAGCTATACTGATGCTTATGAGAATATTAACGTCATATTAAATTAACATAAATATGACACCTAGGATAGGATTGCATGGAGATTTGAAAATTATTTGAATGACCTGCTATATTGATACTGGTGACACAGTGCTCTCAGCTAACCAATAAAGTATGTTATTTTATTATAGTTAACCATATCTTTTCTTACATCTTTAGGCTCTTATTTAGTTTCACTTAAAGTACTGTTCGTTTTTCTTAAGCAAATACAGCC
This sequence comes from Lomographa bimaculata, assembly GCA_948107665.1. Lineage (NCBI taxonomy): Eukaryota > Metazoa > Arthropoda > Insecta > Lepidoptera > Geometridae > Lomographa > Lomographa bimaculata. The sequence continues at coordinate 10,787,781 of OX403597.1, read as the reverse complement.
TAATTATTACGTAAACTTGATTAAAGGAGAATTTGTGTTAAAATACAAAAGACTAGATTCATAAAAGAGACAATCAGACTGGTTTCTTCGGAAAATGTAACGGCCAACTGTTTTTGACTATATTTATATTTGAATATATTTTTGCAACTGATTACACATTTATTATTAATCATAATGATACAAAACAGTCAAAGCCTCAGAATGGCTCTGAAGATCTGCCTGTTGGCTAAGTAGGAGGAGCGTTCGCCTTCTAAGCAGGGGTATCGATTCGTTTCCCGGCGGGAACACAAATTTTCACCTCAAGCTCAAGCAAGACTTGTGTTTCTGGTACTGGTTGTGATTGTGTGATGATCTGGTGTGATCTCTTATGAAGAAAAGTTATAAACAACTAGACGTGCCCCGCGGCTTTGCCCGCGTTTTAAGTTAAAAAGTAGCATATGTGTTAATCCTAGATATAAGCTATGTACATTTCAAATCCGTTCAGCCCTTACAGCTTGAAGAGAAAACAAACATACTTACGCACAAACTTTTAGATTATTATTATAATTATATTAGTTAATAGGTAAGCATTAAATAAGATTTATGTGTCATTATCATTCATTAAATTATTTATTAATAACGGATCCACTAACGTAGGTATATGAAAAACATAAACAAATCGTTATTGTGCCCAGTAGCTCGTGTCAAACGTTGATTTTTAAAATTTAAATAAAAAAGCTAAATTTACTCATACAGTGAAAATTTGCAAAATAATGTTGTATTGTATAAAGTGACATTTTAAACCTGTGCCTTCATACTTCGCTGTCCATTTTAAAAACTTCTTATTATGAATGTTGAAGTCATTTAATTATTTAATAGATTTTTTTGCTTTAATGTACGAGTGAATACCGTCAATTGCGTAAAAGAAACTCAGCCAAATACAAGAATGTTCCATGCATTTCAGCTTCGCCCAAATTTTGATTATCTTCACTCTTATACATTTTATACAAACATTGTAATAGTGAAAACAAAAGTGTTCACGTTCCGTAGTGCGCTCGTCCAGAACATGTAATCACTGTTGAAACTACCATGTATAAACGCTGACTGGTGTGAAACTTATGAAAGTGCTTCGGGCATACACGGTGTTAGTTTATCAAAGTTAATTTTCCAGTTTGCCGAGTTAGTTTACTTCGTCAATCAGGGTTCAAAAGTTTTGGCCATTATATACCAGTACAATTGTTTAACAGTAAGGAAATATTGGTTTCGAGACAAGACTTTCGTCGTAAAAGTGGTTTATTTTTTTTACTCCTTAGTATATGAATCCTATAAAAATATTGAACCGAATGTATCCTTACAAGACGAAAGCTTAAAGACTAAAACTTGATTATTAGCCCCACAAATTAGTTCCCTCTAATTTAAAACAAACATTACAAATTATTCGCAAATATTGGGTGCATACAAGCAAAGTCCCGAGCAATACCTAGCTATTATAAAATATATAATATTTTTGGTATGTCCATTAGGACATACCAAAAATATTATTTATAATTATTTACAATTAATTATAATTAAGCCCTTTCTTGAGACACTTCAAGGCATCATTAAAAAAAATCATGACTTTAATTATGGCCGTAAAGTAGTGGTCTGCTTTATTTAAACATATTTAAGGAAAATAGAATGAAATCATATAGACAATTAAAAAGGATAAGTCGCAACATGAAGTATCAAGAAAAAAGCATTGAAGATAAAACTATGGTAACAAATACAATGCTAAAGTGTATTCCAAAGTGTACTTCAATAAAAACACATTCTAAAAAAAAACATGCGGAGCAGTCTTTGGGGACTGCCGATAGAAGTGAAAACTGAGTAACTTGTGAATTGTATCGTCGAGCTATTAGAAAGCGTTTGGTGACGATAACGCGAGTTCCATGATTTTTGTTTACCCAAAAAGTGCTCAACGCGCCTAATTAAGTTTTTTTCTTCAAAAACATAGTTTTGTCTATGAAGTCTTTACTGTATTAACAGACTACAATCACGTAAGACTAAGTCGCGGCATCTCGATTATTACTCGGAATTCGAGTCAAATTCGACTCGTTATTGCAAACTTAATCCCGCTTTCCCTTTGTGACAAATTGAATTAGTTAACTAATTATGAATTTTATTGAAGGTAGATTTGGCAGCCTCGGGAAAGTGGGCTTAAGGATTTGAAGGGACCGGCACTGATGCTTGAAATGCTCTGCGCAACCTTCATTTTGTAATTAGGAGTCGGATCTTTATTTTATTTGGAATCGTAAACTAGGCTCAGTGAGTAATGCCTAGAAAATGTATCCAAGGTGAAAAACAGGACAAACAAATACTAGTTTATTCAAATCAAATCAAAATCGTTTATTCACATGGGCCTCAAAGAGGCACTCATGAAAGTTAATGAATCTATTGCCAGATTCGCAAAATTATAGCCATCTCGAGAAGAACCTGGCAAGAAACTGGGCGGCGCATTTTTTTTTCATTAAATTTTTTTTTTTAATTTCTTAAGTTCTAAAACATAATTTTCTTAACCTAGGTGTTATTATGGTAGTCGCTAGAAAGAGCCTGTGCAGTTTAGCTCCATGCATCCTTGTCATTAATATAGTCTGTGGTCTTATAATAAGCTTTCTTAATTAAGGCCCGTTTTATTACAGATTTGAACTTTCCCAGTGGTAATTCAGTTACGATTTTAGGAATTCTATTGTAAAATCTAACCCCATTTACCATAAAAGATTTATTCGATTTGCTTAATCTAAATAATAAAAAATAAAATTAATGAACCTTTGATGAAAATACCTTTGCGGCAGATTCCTAGCATTCCTTCACTATTATTTCTGCTTACAACTTTAGTTACACCTACGTCCTAATACATAAAAAATTACCGTTTATCCCATAAACATGTTTATTAATATCAACTAGCAATCCGCCCCGGCTTTGCCCGGGTGCAATTTCTGGTGGATAAAAAAAATTTACATACAAACCTTGCTCTGACAATTACCAACACAACAAAAAAGAAATAGCTAAATCGCTCAAGCCGATCTCGAATTTTTGTGAGACTAACAAGCGTCAACAGAATTTTATATCCTATCCTACTATAATATTATAAATCCGAAAGTTTGTGTGTAAGTGTGTAAGTATGTTTGTTCCCTCTTCACGCTTTAACGGCTGAACGGATTTGTATGAAATTTGGAATGTACATAGATTATACCTAGGATTAACACATAGGCTACTTTTTAACTTTATAATAGCGGGTGAAGCCGCGGGGCACGGCTAGTATATATATATAGACTAGTTATAGCCAGATGCGTTGTAATGCCACGAGAATAAAACTATTTTATCTCTTTCACGTTTTTAGCTGCCTAGAGTCGTAATCATGACAAATGACAAATGTAAATTCAATAGGCTTTGATATCAACAATCCAAAGTTTTGCGATTACAAAAAGTATTGCTTGGATTACAGGTGATTTCCCAACAGGCTTTATCTCTATAAACACTAGACTTAGTCCAGGTCTATATTAATGTTGGATTCTTTCGAAACCAGGCATCCCCGGGGCTTCAATAAAAAGTAAAAGAGCTTGGCAGGTATGAATTAAATAAAAAATGCTTTTTTTCAGGAGACACATTTTCTGTTTTGCTACAGTCTGGATTCAAGAAATTGGAGTGCACAGTTTCTTTGCTTGCACAACCTTCTACCTATACGTTTCTGAACTAAGTAAATGCAAACAATCCTAAAACGCTAAACACTTTCACACTCACAATCCCACACTAAGTTCGATGACTTGTGTTGTGGGTGCCGGAAATATTCACATCACACACACAATCACACCCAGAATCAGAAACACTAAATTTCCGTCGGGGAGAAAACTTGTGTTTCCACCAGGAATCGAACCCGATACCTGCTGCTTGGGAGGCAAACGCGCACTCAACTAAGCCAATTCAAACGTTTATGGTATAACGCGACTGATTTCTCGTTTTCTCGTTACTTGAAGTCGCCTTTGTCGTACACCAGCTATTTACATACCAAACTTCATTAAAATCCGCTAAGAATGTATAGGCATACCTCGGTTTCAAACAAATCCTTACTTAAAGACACACGCACACACACAATCTCACTAACGCACACTCTCACTATAATCCTACTAATATTATAAATCCGAAAGTTTGTGTGGCAAGTGTGTGTATGTGTGTGTGTGTGTGTGTGTGTAAGTGTGTAAGTGTTTGTTTCCTCGTCACGCTTTAACGGCTGAACGGATTTGGATGAAATTTATGTACATAGATCAGGAATGTACATAGATTATAACTAGGATTAACACATAGGCTACTTTTTGACTTGATAATAACGGGCGAAGCCGCGGGGCAAGGCTAGTAATAATATATTATTAAGAGTGATGTAATGGTACGATCTGACCCTATCTAGTCCAGAAAAAGAAAAAAAACCTTCATATTATACTTAACTAAGCCTTTAGAGTTCATAGAGTACCCTTCTATAAACTCAAGTCATAAGCTATATTATTACACGTACGAAGAGAGGCTCTAAGCCCTCCATGTCGTCATCAAGTGAGCCCACGACGTCATATATAAACGAGGCCGACCTAATTCGGGAAACTCGTTATAAAAATCGTCTCAGCGCTGCGAACTCAGCATTTTTTCATATTTTATCTACTGTTCAGTAATTGGGTTACAGCAGATTAAAAATTTGATTACCCGCCGATTGTAACTCGATTTCCATTTTGACTGAAATTGGTATTGCAAACTTTTTAATAATCTCGATGCTTAAATTGGAACGTGATTATTCAGCTCGTTTTCAGTTATCCACGTAGGTTACAGACATCGTTCGTTACACGGGAGAATTATGTATCTTTACAGATCGTTACATGTAAGGATTTGTTAAAATAGATAAACATTTAGATAGCACTGTTCTCTTAATAAAAGTCAATCAAATTAATTCAGAGATGCAATGCCGCCAGCGTGATGGGCACGGTACCCACTAGTAGTGGACTTGAGCACTTAAGTTACCTATAAGCTCGATGCCTTGTAGGTAACTTGGCTCTTTGCTGTGTTATAGCTATAGCTGTATATAGTTTTAGTTTAGTTTTATGAAATGTAGGCAATTGGCCCGTAGAAAGAAGATAATTGCATCAAATTAAAACAGCGCACTCTTTAACAATAAATCATATTCATAATAGTACAAATAATATGATATAATGTATAGTATAAGTATTTTTTAAGCTATTGCATAGCTTCTATCGCGGGCCTTGACCGTGGAGACCGAATCCAGAAATTCCGTAACGAAAATAACCTAACACCCCACAGTCCGACCGGCACAGCGGTGATACTTTTTAGTTTTGCCATCTATCGATAAATAGCAGAACTTTAAATGACTTTTTTAAAATATCACGCTTGTCTCTTTCGTTCAGCAACTCGCCTCTAGGTGGCAGGAAAACAAATACTGCATAAATAAAAAAATAAATAATTATAATTGCATAAGTTGATAAAAAATGCTATGCAATAGCTTTACTGTGGCAGTCCCCGAGTGCCACACGTCTTTTTTTTTATTGGCTCGTAGATAGATATCTTAAAAAAAAATACTTATTTTCCAAAACTTAAACTTTATACATCTTAGCAAAGACCTATGTTACCTACTATGTGCATTCCTCAGTACTTCTTTGATTTAACACTGAATAGTATATTAATATAATGAGAAAATTGAGACGTTTTATTTGTTAGATTATATATATTTAAAGAAAAGATAAGTTTTTATCAATGGTATACGTAAGAAGATTTATTTTAAGTTACGTCGTAGGCGAGCTTTGTATTATAATTACACATCTCTTCGAGTAGCAATATGAAATAAAAAAATTACAGATGATTTTTCTATGTATAATTTATTTATACGTACAATACATGTGGCGAAAATGTTTTATTTGTATCGTCACGGTGACCAAATCACAATGTTTTGATATTTTTTTTAGAATATTATTGTTCTCTAACCATAAGCCCTTATACTCCCAATCTATCAAAAATGTGTATTTTTTTTAATAACACAACCTCGATCTGTTTTCTACGATCCAGTAGAAGATTAAGCAATCTTGTTTAGTTATGAACTATTCATTGTACTGTTCTCGTTGTTGTTTGGTACTTCTATATTGTGTGTCAGTATAGCTCAATGTTCCAGATTTATATTTTGCTTGAGATCTCTGAATGTTTCATAAAACGTTTGTAAGTTATGAGTCTAGAAACTTCCATTTGAGTTTTGTTGAAAGTTTGCAACTTTTATAACTCTTGTCGATTTAATTTTAAAATGAAATAGAAATGTAACTTTTTTATGTCTATTTTGTATCTCAGGAGAAAAAGCTTTGTGAAAATTAAAAGTATATGCAGTAGGCTAAGAATATTTAATTTTACCAGGTATTATTATATTTTAAGGTACTTTCGTTGGGTCTTACCCACTGCCTGTATTATGATGATTGTTCCCGTTGAATTCAATATACAATTTCTTGGATAACCACGAAAGTGTATACTGAATTAAAAGAAATCCGTTTAAAATTGGTTATTTAATTATATTTCATACTGGAATGTACAGTAGACATTGTCCGGATTGTCTATTGGAATTATTATAAACTAGCCGTGCCCCACGGCTTTGCTCGCGTTAATCAAGTGAAAAAGTAGCCTATGCATTAATATTAGGTATAAGCTATGTATCTAGGAAACCAACATACTTAAAGACAAACTTTTGGATAAAATGTAAAATATAAGTACGATATTGTGGAGATGATGCTTATAAATGATAAAATAAATACAAAATTGATATTCTAAGCTTTTCAGCAAAAACTAGTTGGATTTAAAACGTATAACATATTATTACAGTGATAATAAAACAAAAGACTGTTAAATGTTGATACGTTTCAATTTAAGAATACCGTACAAAATTGCTTATTTAAATGAATTGAAATACATTGTAGCGCAAGCGTAGCACTGCTACATGGCTTGTCATTAACAGCTACGCGACCACTGAATGAAATGACAGGTAAAATTATTGTTTTCATTTCAAAATCTATAGAACACGTTTAGCGAATGAATTATCTAATCTAATACCTTTAGCAACTGGACGTTTTGCCATTTCGTTGTTTTAGCAACTGGACATTTTGTCGTTTTATCGACTTGGTATTATATCATAGACATTTTAACACCTTGGACGTTCTGACATTTGGACCCTGGACGAGTAGTTTGCTTCGAATTCCTCGTCAAGACGATTCAAATGGGCCCAAACTCGACGAGGCTGTGTCGTTTCATTGCAAAGTTCCTTTGTCCACCTTCCAGCTCCATCAGATTAGCACCATGTCATCATAATATTGCATTGTCACACGCTTTACACATGTATTATTTATTTAATCATTTTTCACAAATCAGAGTACAAGGAATGGCCTAATGCCAAATAGCATTCTCTACCAGCCATCCTGGCCGTGAAAGAAAAGCGGTGGGTGTGCGGCAGAAACAAAATGTATGTATGCTAATTAAATAAAAAGTTTGTAAAAATATATAAATGTATGTATAGCAATGAAGTATGACGTAGAATATTTTTTTGTTTTAAAGAACATGAAGCTTTTAGTATTATAGTAGTCGTGTTTTATTTTTAGAACGTTCGTCTTGTTCTGTCTCACTATGAGACACAAAACAAGCGTAAATCAACTTTATCTACCGACTTCACAAAAAATGAGGAGATACTCAAGTCGACTGTATTTTTTTGTGGGTGTTACCTCTTTGCTTCGTTTCACGTGAACCGATTTTGATTTTTTTTTGTTTGAAATATGTTGCTTCCAATTGGTCCCAATTAAATTTGATCAAGATCTGATCAGTAGTTCTTGAAAAAAATATTTTCAATAATGCGTGTACATCTAATCTGATCTAAGTTCTCAAGATAAAGCGGTGAAGCCGATTTTTTTTAAGCTTTGCTTGCGTTTAATTATTATTTAAGTTACCTATCAAACTAGATAAAGACTCCTGTGCCTATAGCACATTAGTATTGTAATAGCCAAAGGAATAAACAGACGTGTCACAGAGATTATAATATTCGTTTTATTGTCTGCAATACTCCAGCGCCTTATAAGGATAAGACACCAAATAAGGCACAGTGGTGACCCCGACGTGAAGGCACACTCCTATGAACTGTTTGTTGTCGTATAGCCTTTTTCTTAGTATGGCACCCTATAACCACTTTTTACCACAAAGTGTTTTTTTAACGATTTGTTTTGTCTGCAAACAGTTTAGTAGCCGTTGCATGTCGATGGAGCCATAATTTCCACAACATATCACTTTATCGACTTTAGGGTTGTACGGATTTTAATGACGTCTACGCGGGATAGGTTTTATTATTATAGACATTTTAATGGTACCTACATAAGATGATAGCGCATGTAGTAAAAAAATGACAACCTTTTTATCGATATTTTGTATTAGCTACCTAAGTACATTCATATTGTAATTGTTTAATAATTTTTGTAAGTATTTTGGTCTAAAAATTAATGTTTTTATCAATCTTTTCACATACCTATTTGTTTGTTAATAAAGTTCTATTCTATATTATTCTTCTATTAATTCGTTACAATTTTGGTGGAAAGGCGTTTTTAGAGTGGAATATGCAGCCCTGAAATATAAGTTTTATTATACAACGTACTATTTTCAAACACATATTATACATCATATCTACCAGAATCACCGGATCCAGTCGATTCATTTTTACTTAACTCTTGTAAATACATTTTCATATCTAGTAAAGAAAACAAGGAAAAGCTTTTAGAGCAAAGATGAGAATATAGCGTGTCTCTATTTTAAGATACAACAGTATACAACATAAAAAATAAGTTTTTGTGTGTGTATTTGTTTTAAATTTTGTATCTCGTTAGGTTAGATACCTAGTCATAAACTATACCTATATACACACCAGACGTACCAATTGAACTGCCCATTGGCAAAGTTGGGTGAGCGTTGTGATTGTGTGTTTGATGTAAATGTTTTCGGCACCCACGACACTAGTCATTGCACTTAGTATATGAAAGCGTTGATCAATCTGGATGGGGTCTCGGTTCGAGTGGGGACCCAGATGTATCTGGGTCTTATCCTAGACAGAAGGTGGGCTTTCGGGGCCCACTTTTCCCAGCTTGCCCCGAGAGTCGTGGGGGCTGCGGCTGCCTTGGGAAGGCTGCTGCCCAACGTGGGTGGCCCAAACGCAACCTGCCGTCGGCTTTACTCCGGGATAATCCGGAGTATGGCTCTGTACGGGGCACCGGTATGGGTGGACGCCCTCAACCGCGGCAACAAGACTCTGCTGCGACGTCCGCAGCGGGTCATTGCGACGAGGGCGATACGCGGGTACCGGACAGTGTCCTGGACGGCGGCGTGCGTACTTGCGGGTGATCCCCCCTGGGAGCTCCAAGCGGAGATCCTCGCCGAAGTTTACCACTTCGTGGCGGCAAGGAGAGCTCGAGGAGACTCCCCAGCGTGGGAAGAGGCCACCCGCATGCGGTGGCGGGCGCGGGCTGCCCTGTTACGACGTTGGACGGAGGACCTGGCTCCACCAGTCCCTGGGCAGTGGACGGTGGAGGCCATCCGCCCGGTCCTTCGGAGGTGGGTGAGGCGACGGTTTGGGTCGCTGACCTTCCGATTGGTGCAAGTGCTTTCCGGACACGGATGTTTCGGAAAGTACCTGCACCAAATCGCGAGACGGGAGCCGACCCCGGTCTGCCATGAATGTGGGGCGCCTGAGGATACGGCGCTCCACACGCTGGGGGTGTGTACCGCATGGGGCCCACAGCGGCACACGCTTACGGCGCTTATAGGCGGAGATCTCTCCCTGCCGAGCGTGGTAGACGCCATGCTCGGCAGCGAGAGATCGTGGCAGGCGGTGGTCTCCTTCTGCGAAGCGGTGATGAAGCAGAAGGAGGCCGCGGAGCGGGCCAGAGAGGTCGATCCTCAATCTGACCCGCTCCGGCGCAGACGAACAGGAGGGAGAAGGAGGCAGTTCGCCCGCCTCCTCTCTCCTCCTTTGTAGTGGGGTCACTAGTGGAGGGCCAGGGGGCTCTCCACCGGCTTGCACGGCTCCACATGTCTGGGGGGTGGCTTTGGTGAGCAAGGTCACCCCCTCCATGGGCGCAGTGGCCCGAATCGTATCCGGGCCTACCGCCGGGGCAAGATAGTGACTACTAGCGTGACCCTATCTTGCCCCACCTCGGCGAGGGACTGCTCACGGGGGGGTTTTTAGTGGGTTCGAGCCCCACATTCCCCTTTCCTTCACCCCTGAGAAGGAAAGAAAGTGCTAGGCATTTTCCCCCCCAAAAAAAAAAAAAAAAAAGATACCTAGTCATAAACTATACCTATATACACACCAGACGTACCAATTGAACTGCCCATTGGCAAAGTTGGGTGAGCGTTGTGATTGTGTGTTTGATGTAAATGTTTTCGGCACCCACGACACTAGTCATCGCACTTAGTATATGAAAGCGTTGATTACGACCAGAAAAATGTAAGTTATTTATTGATTAATTAATTAATTAAACGTCATACACAAAACAAACATTAATAATAAAACTAACGGATTTTTTTTACATTCACAAGTCACAAATCTTGCACATATCCACTAGTTCCTATTTATAAATTACAAAATATTTTCATACTATAAAATATGATCGTATAAAATGAAAAATAATTTCCTAATCTAAAATGACAAATTCAATATGAAATAACCACGTGTAAATAACTATGTCAACATATTATACTAAACAATCAATTAAATATCAGCCTGGTTCATTAATATAATAATAATAAACTTAATTTGAATTTCTCATAAAATCAACATTCTGCCATGTTTTTTTTGTCGTTAATAAAGTCATGTATTGTGTAATAAGCTTTCTTTATAAACATGGCCTTAACTGCAGACTTGAATTGTTTCTCTTTCATTTTCGTTATCCATTCCGGAAGGATATTAAAAAATCGAACGCAGTTTACAGTAAAAGACCTGTTTATTTTTGAAAGTCTGGTAGATGGATGTATAAATTTATCTTTATTTCTTGTGTTATAAGAATGGATATCACAGTTTTATCTTTATTTTACTAAATTTCTCCCTGCATAAACAATGTTTGCAAAAATGTACTGACATGGCATGGTAAGAATATTTATTGTTTTGAAGCAGTCTCTGAGGGATTCTATCGTCAGCAAGTAACACAATGTTTTCATTTTTTTACGTAGAATGGTAGATCATTTATGTAGATGAAAAAGAAATGGACCTTGAATTGATCCCTGAGGAACACCAATGCTTACAGGTACTGTATTAGATATCACACCATGTATATTTACTTTCATTACTCTTTTGTTCAAGTAAGACTGGATAAGCTTAAGAGCACCGTGGCGAACGTGTTATGTGTTAGAACATCATGGTGGACGCATTCAAAAGTTTTGGACAAATCGCAAAAGAATTATTCAGTACTTCATTGACGGTTAAAATCAAAGTAAAATTTAATAGTTCAGTCACGAATTATAAATAGATCATATTGGTATATTGATCTTGACACTGACACTATGTAAATAATTAGAAACAAGTACACAATAACACTATGTAAATACTTAAAACATATTTTTAACATTATATTATGAAACCTGTTTTTATATATTAATAAAAAATGGACTAAAAGTTATATAACCAGAGAACTTGTTAAGACGAATCAAATGAGTCAAACTCGATGAGTTTATCTTATTTAGTTTCCTATGACCGTCTTCCGTCTCCATCACCAGACCAGCTCCATGGTACCATATCATTGTATTGTCACCGAAAATACATGAGTACACCAAATTTGAGTCCAATCGGACATCGTTAATGGGTCTAATTTAGCTTGCAAGATTTGATTACAGACCGGAAAATAGTCAACGGGACAATGAGACTCAATAAAAGCTTATAAGTAAAATTACATACCTTGTTCTGTTTACAGTAGCTATATTATATTATTTTGATATTTGTAAGGATTTTGTAATTTCTGTAAAGCACTGTAAATAATCATTTGTTAGTGTATGTACAAACTATTGTTACAACCTATTTCGTAACACCTTACTTCTGCAATATAATGTTTTTTTAATTTTATTTGATGAAAATAAAACCTGTTTATTCATTTTCAAGAGTGCTTGAGTTTAAAAACCATTGACCTATATATTCAAGAGTTTTTCTTGGCAGATTAAAACAAAGCTAAAAATAGGTTATGCCAAGAAAACGTTGTATTTTCATTTTCAAAAAGGAGGTTCTCAATTCGACGGTGTGTTTTTTTTTGTATGTATGTTATGTAATATCTCCGCCAATTATGAATCGATTTTGATGTTTTTTTTTGTTTAGTAGAATATAATTTAGAGGTGGTCTCATAAAAAAGTTATCGAAATCGGTCAAGCCAAAATCGAAATATAAGCGATGAAGTCGGTTTTTTAAGCTTGCGTTTCAATTATCTAGCGTATATTTAAATGTAATAAAGATAATTGCATTTTTTATAAAATAGTAACCAATTTTAATATCGAGCTATAACGAACTTGTTTTTGATATATTTTTTTGATACAGGTGTTTGTTAAAATGTAAATGATAGTAAATGCTTCTTTTAAAATAATATTTGCTCTTATATTCAGCATACAATAACAAAAGTAGATATTATTATATCGAGTGATAATACTTTAACCTAAAATAAAAGCTAAATTTTTCTGTATTTCGTCACCTGCACATGGTGTATTTGCTGATCGAAAGGGGCTAACGTTAGACAGACAGTCGTTAAAACTTGTCGCCAATTTTTCTACTACGTGAATCCCATAGTATTCGTGGGAATGGAGATTCGATGAGAAAGGATAAGGCGATGATGATAAAGTCTATTTAAAATAAAAATATTTACAACTATTAACAAATACAGTTACAGCTTTATATAACAATAAACCAGCAATAGTTCGTTCACTTGAGGTAACAGCATAAATTCCAACCCATTACCTAGAACAACCGGAACGTAAGTCAGTAAAACAGTTTGAGATCCGTCGTCACAAAGAAAGAGCCCCTTAAGTATATTATGAGGCACTACGTCCGACGAGATTGCTGAATTGCCTTCAATTTCCGTTTTCAAGGACCACTCTCTTCCCTTCGGCATAGACTGGGAAAGCATTCCAGAATTATGTAGGAATGATGTTTTAGCATAGTTGTTATAATTTTGACTTGTTGGCTAAGTTAAGTTTTTTCCATGTTAATAGAGCATTAACATTTTCTTGTACTTGCCTAGCTAGGTACTCTGTAGGTACTATACGTCAATTGTAAAGCCTCAAGTAGAAAATCTTTGGAATGGTGTTTCAGCAGCCATTCTTGTTAGCCAATGATGTTTTAGGGCGACCGCGTATTAAATGTCAACACTAATAAATTATAATCTATTTATCATATAAAATTTCAAAAAAATATCAAATATATATTGTAAAAAATTTTACTATATATTTTGTAATACACATTTGTGCTTACCACTGTCAGCCACATCACAGCTAAGGTACTAGCTTGTAAATTATTGGTCAAACGCTAATTGATCAAACTAGATACTTATCAGAGGTAAATTATAAATTTAATTATCTGTCTTTCTCCTCCACCTTGTAGTAACTTTGTACTAAAGTCTTGTACCTTGTACAGTGAGTGCCTTTTTTGGGCCTATGTGAATAAACGATTTTGATAAAAAATCTGTGTTCCGGCTAGTCTTGAGATAGAGGCATTCTAGGTCTGTTCTAGTGTTAACCATCCACCGCATTATTAATTTTAGGATAGATAGTGGTATAAATAAAACAAATATTTGACCACTACAAATAATCTAAATATGGAGTAAGTGAACTCCATATTTTATTATAATAGTTACTAAACGACAGTACATATAAGCTGAGCTTTGTTGATATGTTGTTTGTATTCTTTGGCTACAGTAACAGCTTACACGGAGAAAAAAAATTAGAACAACTATTATTGAGTTACTTCCTACGGGCCAATTGCCCTATATTTTCTAAAACTAAACTAAAATTATACATCTATCTATACAGCAAAGACTTAAGTAACGAACTAAAGTGTAATGTGTGTGTGATGTGAATGTTTCCGGCACCCACTATACAAGTTTTTGAACTTAGTGTGGGGCTGTAAGAGTGAATAAAAAAAAAAGTGCTCAAGCCCACTATAAGTGGGTAGCGTTACGTTACTACTACATTAATAATTAGATACAATCAGGTAATACTTACCTCTCTTTCTGGTTGGATTTACAAAATCTCCTCATTACAAAGTTACTAGACTTTCATTTTATGAATGCTATTAGATGATTATAACTGTCACAAATAGCACAAGAATTTAAGTAGCAGCAACGTGTCATTTTTCTCTGCGTACGTCCACACTTTACGCTATAATTTAAAAGAATCTACAAAGATCCGAAAGTTGTGAGTGTGTCTATAACGATGATGTTAATAGCTAGACGGAATTGTATAGAATTTGGTAAGAAGATAGTTGGAATTGCAAGTACATAGACAACCAAAAATAAGTAGAGTAATGTCTATAACTTTTCTTGTCTATGCTTTCCAATAATGTCATGCACGCATTCTATGCAAAGATGGGCAAAGTGCATCAATGAGTGGGGGAGCAAACGGAATTTATTGTTATAACCGCTCTACAATATGCATATTTGTGAATCCTTTGTCTGTTATATGAGAACACAGTCATGTGTTTTATTACGGGTTAATAAGTATAGCAAATTGCTGTGAGTGTGAACTTTGCATGGCGTTAACATAATTATTAAAAAACCAGCTGTTGCATGCAGCTTCACCCGCATTTATCGAGTTAAGTCTAGGTAAAAGCTATGTACATTCTATATTTCAACAAAATCCGTATAGCTGTTTTTTATGTTCGAAAGGCAAGCATTGGAACACTATCTCACTTGATGGAAAGTGTCACATTATGAAAAGTTTGCTAACGCTAATCTACATACAGAAAACAACTATCAGTATTTAAAATAGATTGAAACTGGAATCTAAAGCTTACACGTTCTCTAGATCGACAATATCGTCGACTTCATTCGATAGTCGCCTTCAAAGTGCAAAGCGCTCGCCGTCGCATCTCAAATTGCCAATTCCCGTAATTAAATAGATTAAAAGTTCAAAATGTTAATGAGTTTAATCAAATTATCGGCTTTAAGATTTAGAATTTGAGAAAGTTGGTTTAGTGCGACAAATACGATATCCTACGATAGTAGGCATTTCCATTAGATTCACAAACTGACTATTAAATGAATGAATACTAGAATTATAAACCATTTAGATTTCTTTTTTAAAGCATTATCTTTGTATTTTTTAAATGACATCATTCGATTTTGCGAAACTTTAGTCCAACTATAGTACAAATAGGTATCAAAATATACAAACTGAATTAATATTATGTATTATTACTTCTAAGTTTGAAGTTAACTCTAAGCTTTCTAAGTTTTATTTAATTATAGATAGATAGATCAATTCTATATTTGCACACCAAAAAAGAAATCTTAAATTTAACATAGGAACACAAAGCGCGGTCTTATCGCTCAAAGCTATTTCTACCAGACAACCAAAGGGAGATGATATTTTTTTTTACAAACAGGGACCTCAATTAAACCTTAACCTTATTAATGCCTGGAGTTTGAATATAATTTTGATAGACTAATGATATTATTATAACAAAATGTACATTCTTATTTAAAGTACGTCAATCAACATTTAACAAATGGTGTTAATTAATAGTTTGTATTTGTAAACTTTATCCCACAAACTAGCAGACTTAAAAGCCTAAATCTGGTTAAAGAAAACATTAAACGCAATCACCATTCACTATACAGCAATATTTTCAAAGGTTCCAAACGTTTGTCAAAACCAGAATAAGCGTTCGCCAAAACGATTCGTCGTTCGCTATCCAATAGGTACCACAATTTATTCCTTTCACAAACTGGCTCTTGCCGATTCAATATTTACTCTAGCTCGGGCTAGCCTGCTATTCCCTAGCGTTGAGGTGCATTCTAACTTTCGTACCTACTCTACATCTCTATCAGGTTTGGAAACTAACACAACTGGAACCATAGGATAACTATAGTATTTAAGTACTGAAATGTAGTTGTGTTGTGGCTGTGATAACGCCACAACACAACTATTCTAGGTCTAACAAAATAAAAATAAAAAAACGTTTTGGAGAGTGTGCTCAGGAATTACGTGATATAATTTCTCTATGCCCTTTTTACCATCTAACCCCTATAAAATTGATGTGATACATACACTATGTGACTATAGATGTATAGTCCCATGTGCAATTAACCCTTACCAAAATCCTGCCGAAAAAAATAAACCCTGGTTTAATGAGTTAATGGGCCACAACGTAAATTAAATCAAATAAAAAAAATCGGTTACGTCATTTGTAGTATCTGATCAGCCGTAGGGAAAACGGCGCCCATCGCTCAAAGTCAGCGCTAATCCTCCAGTAATGAGTTCACAGCGATTGTTGAGGCTTAATCAGGCTCAGCCCAACCCTTGCTGGCTATCGAGGGCACTGTACTTAAGTTCGAACCTCTTAGTTCATCATGATAGCCTGGTATTTTGTGTATACGATTATTGTACTCTGTCGTTATTTATTTTGTTATATAAGTATACCAACCACAAAATATCCGAATATTGTAAAAAACACATGATTAATCTATTAATTAATATAACTAAAAAGCTGTGCCCCGTGGATTGGCTCTTATTAATCAAGATAAAAGTATAGTATCATTCCAGCAGCTAGACTATCTACATGCAAATCTGTCCAGCTGTTACTTAGATGCCTTGTCGTATAGTCTAATGGGCAGTCTTAGTGTAGGATTTTTCAGGCCGCCTTTAAGCATCCGACATGGCTTAACGACTTTTGTCTTATGACTACGACAGCCAGCTTAACATGTTACTTAGATAGTACTATAATACCGCAGTATTGTTCTACCTTACAAAAAATAGTATAATTAATTATTTCGATGTTTATACCTAAAGTGTCACAACAGGCTGTCTTATTACTAAAAGAAATCTGTACCAGACTGCATAAACGTGTTTAGTAGGTATCTTGTTTCAAGCATACTTATACAAACATAGTTTTTTAAAGTAATACGATTAATACGCTACATATAATTATGTATATAGATTTAAATGAAGTTATTCGTTTACTTATCATATTTTCAACCAACAATTTTGAGTTGAAACTTCGTTATGTATTCGAGTGTATTTTAACAAATAAGAAAATACATTAAACTCAACAGATTGAGATATCAAAGCCCCGGGGAAACGTAACCCGACAAAAGCTTTTTGTACTTCCGGGCTCCTTCGAAATTAATTTTAAACTACAGTCAACTTTGTAAGTAAACAAACTTTGTGAGTACAAACAGAATTCGTAACACGCGTCCGCAAAATGTGCTCACATGAACACCAAAACACGTCTCTGTACTTGTCACTAAAACGTGCCCAAAGCGAAGCTACATAGTACAAGACAGTGCTAGAGATTGCGAGAATTATTATAAATGTCACGTTTACGTATCTGTTAAAACGTCCACATCATATTCGAGGCCGGCTGTTCTAGAGAATAGTTAGTCATTAAAAGAACTTACCTGAAGAGAAGTTCTATATAAATTATACGAGTTGCTTTGTCCGAGAGATGTGTTTGCCATAAATTACATGTTTTTATTATATTGTTAGTTAAACATAGATAGTAGTAATTACTTTACTACTATCTATGTTTAACTAATCTCGAAGGACGAAGCAAGGATGTATAATTGCATTAGGTGTTACATGTTACATAAAAGCAATCAAGAACCACAGCGCAGAGGGCAGACCTGAATTCCATATCTGACATGGGCACAAAATACAGTCAAATTGAGTACCTTCTTTTTTTATGCACGATAGGCAAGCATTTGACCACTATCACACCTGTTGGAAATTGATTTTTAAAACCTTTTTTGTGAAGTCGGTAAAAAATATGCGACCTCGCGTACTGTCACACACGGACATACTTTCGCCAAAGTGCGAATGTCGGCACCACGCCAAAACTGCATTAATCATAAGGAAGGCAGGACAATGGAGGTTTTTTATCAGTACCCACATCCTACCCGCGGGACGGCCACCGCTCCATTTCACATTTGTCACATTTGGTGCCGGAATCGGACTTATTTTGCCTAAATCCGTGGAAATGTACCTGAGATAAAGTCGGGTTTTGCAGGACGGTTGAAATCAGAACGTCACGTTTTTTTGGGTTCCTTCAGATAAGGTATCAAGAAGCAATCAGGCGGTTCGTCCTCCATCCATCCTTAAAGTTATTGCAGAAGTTTACTATGTTAGTATTTTTTTTATAATTTAATAAGTCTTTTAATATAGTAACCTTTTTTATGTTATAAGCTTATGAAAATTAATACTTCTAAGAAATCAATTATTAAGAAACAGTTTTTGTAAATTTATCACAAGGTTTTTATGTTGTTTTTAATTACATTGCAGCATGTATGAATGATCGTCACTTGAGAGCTTGATTTGGCTGTTTTTTTTTGTTATGGTTTGTATGCGTGTAGCACGGGACGCAACTAGTTCAAATTAACACGAAAATTCAAATTACTCTATGGAACTCTGTTAATTCAAACAAACAAACGCATTCACACTCACAGCCCCACGCTAAGTTCAAAGACTTGTGTCGTGGGTGGCGGAAACATTCACATCACACACACATTACACCCAGAACCAGAAGCACAAATATCCCTTGGGAAAGAATTTGTGCTCCTGCCGGGAATCAAACCCAGAACCCACGGCGCAGAGGGTGGATGTCAATTGCGACAACTGGGTCATCTTCATCCAGCTCAGTAAGTAGAGATCATCAGAATGATAAACGTCACGTTTGTCTGTAACATGTTACAATTACAAAATACGTAGCATTGCTTTATTCCTCAGTTCTCCGTTTACATCTCTGACATCTTATATATTATGATCGTAACCTATACTGCTTAGAATGTTTGTTATAATATATAATGTTTGTATAAAGCAATGGTACCAGCTGGACTCGTTACAAAGTGTGTCAATTGAAAAAAAGTGATAATACAAAATAAAGATTATTAGTATTGACACGACATTTAAGCATGAATTACCTCTAAAATATTCTTCATCTTCAATCGCTACATCACTTTTGACAATGAGCGAAAGTCTTGTCGGGCCCAATAAAATTACCCTAAATAAAAGGATCGCTAACTTTGTGACTGGCAGTAAAAACAAATCTTTTTTCCCATAAAAGTTACCGGAAAGAGTAAAGTCACTACATATCTCTGAGTTGGCTTTGGAAGGGATTTCTGTACATTGTTTATCTTAACTCCTGAGGGACGTTTAAAAGAAAAAGAGGGAGTCTCTATACAAATCCGCTGTGATTTTAGAACCTTGAAAATATATACGGGCTTCTTAATGTCATTTATCGATTAATGAATTTGTGCAAAGATCAGCACGCTGGTTTTTTAAAAAATTAATATAAATAATAGCCAACACCGAAAATTTTTAACCCAAGCGAAGCTTGAAATAATTAAACGCAAGCAAAGCTTAAAAAAACCGACTTCACCGCTTATTATATTCGGAAATTTGATATACTAAACACGCATTGTTGACAATATTTCAAGAACTACCGATCAGATCTTAATCAAATTTATATGGGACCAATAGGAAAACAACAATTTACAAACAAAAAAAATATTCAAAATCGGTTCACGTGGAAAGGTAAACTCATAAAAAAAATACAGTCATCTTGAGTTACCTCCTCCGTTTTTGTAAAGTCAGTAGAAAAGGAAAATAATAAAAAAAAAAAAATAGCACTTAAATTTTTTTTAGACCGGTTGTTGAAAGAAACGTTCCAAGAATACTGGCTGCGTTCCCATTTTGAATAGAAATGCAATTTTTTTGGGCTAATTTCATTCTGGTCACTTGTCACTTCGGCCAAACATTTGGATAAATCTTTAAAAAAGTCTTATGCACCAGGTGCAGTCCCACAGTCCCAAAATTTCTAAAACAAACGGTACAAACATATAACTCACAAACATATAATATAAGTAAGTATATCCCTCGATCTCTCGTGCAAACTAGATAAAATACAATGAAGATTCAAGTAAACTGGATTATAGGCACTTTGAACTACAAATTAGCCCCGAAGCAATATATTCCCTTAGTATCATTGTTTCACAACAGCAGGTACTCGGGCTTCAATAAATATCTAAGTGCATCAAAGGCTAAAGCTCCGGCGTAACTTCACCCGTTGAACTCAACTCGCAATCTATTTTTGTTCAAAACGTCATAAATTTTAGACTTTCGTAATGCAGTTTCGTGGAGAATAGAATGAGAGATGCGGTTACCTTTGATGATAAACTGTTTTGATATGACACCTTATCTTTTCATAATATTTATTTAACATAACTCAATTTAAATATTAATATTTGTTTCCTGTAAATGTATTATTATAAGAGTTCGGGACCCGTAACAAAAATCAAAGAGAAGCATTAATGCAGACACTTAGTTTAGGTAAAAATGATGTCGGAGTGTTTACTGAATTGTTAAGTGAACCAGCATCTGAGGCAGCATCGCTCCTTATAGATATGGTTAAGCAATCATTAGCACAAGTTTTATGTTCTATAGTTAATAAGTTAATACATTGGTTAAGTTACGATGGGACTGGCTTGCCTTGTGGATAAAAGTCCCCAAATAAATATTGATTAAAAAAAAAAAGAGTTCGGGACTTGATATACAAAGCGTCCTGTACGCGCGCCTCGGGCGCGTTGCATATTTTGTTCTGCCGTCATAGGGAAAAAAGACGTATCCGTAATTTTTGGCAAATTGAGTTATATGCATCAGAAACATCTTTACTATTTAGTATATGTTATGACTTGTAGCAGATGCGTCTAAATTAAAAGTAAGATTTAGTAGGCTGCGTTTGAATATTTAAAAATATAATAATACTAGTAGATACTTCTATTTTTCCTGATTCCGATGATGTTTATCTCAATTTTGATAACTCAATTTTGCCAAAAATGCATATTCGTCTTTTTTTCCTTATGACGGCAGTATACAAAACGGCGCAGCGCGGAGGGAAGCGTCGCGGGCGCTCGCCTCGTATATTTGTATCCCTTGGAGTTAAAGTTTTTCCATCCCGAGTAACATTTGTGTTTCTGGCTTTGGGTGTGATTTTGTGTTTTTTAGATGTTGACAACTTAATACAGAAACACATTATCTAGTCCTACAGTCAAAAATGTACAGATGTTTCATTGTTGCTGTCACCGGACGTATTCCAACAGAATTATATTTTAGAAATGCTAATATTTTTAATTTACCTATCCACGGAAAATAATACCGTCCTTTAGCTTACAATCATTATAGGTTGGTCTTTTGAAATACCTAGTTACAATCACGTTTATATTATTATTAAAACGATCGTGAGTCGTATTCATGTTGATTTAGTTCCGGTTGTACTCACGTTATTTTTGATGTACGCGCCAGGCTCTCGTTGCCGCTACAGCCCATGCTCCCGAGAATGAGCGTCTATATCGCTCGAACACTGGTCGAGTTTCTCGATTAAATAAAAAATAACGTGAGTACAACCAGAACTTAATCAGCAATCACGTTTATGAACATACGTTTTCATAACTAGGTATGCTATTAAAAATCTGGTCTAGGTACTCTACACTACACTGTACTGCTTAATAAATTTATCAAACAATTGATTTTCAAATATTGACAATTCAATTGGCGCAGCGGGTAAGTCCATGCTTTCTACGCATGGGATCCTGGATTCAATTCCCAGCAGGTGCGGACCATATTTTTTTATTCTGTCATCGTCAACAGTTGTGTCAATGTCAATAACAACTTCCTAGTTGTAATTGGATTCACCCCTAACTCCCATACTAGTGTTATAACCCGCCTGAGTAGTTGTTGATTCGACAAGTGCCGTGGTTTAGTGGAAAACTTCCACCCTTGCAGTGGCAAAACACCACTTGTATTAGTTCGATAAAGATTGATTAGCGGAACGATAGTTCTTTCAGAACAAATTGCTTTTCTTCGATGTTTGATGCGATTGCTCTATATAAATAATAGAAATGAACCTTTTCAGAAGAAATTGATAAATAAGGTGCAATTTCTGGACTCTTGTTTGAAGGTTTTGTTCCCATGATATGAGTATCGTGTGGTTTGATACTTTTCTAATTAATTTCAAGCTTCTTCGATGACAATACAATGATATGCTACCATGGAGCTGGACTGATGATGGAGACTGAAGATGAGCATAGGAACTTCTGAACTAAACAAGATAAACTCATCGAGTTTGGGCTCGTTTGATTCGTCTTGACAAGTTATCTGGTTATATAACTTTTTAGTCCTTTTTATTAATAACTGGTAAAAGTTAAATTTTTAAAGTATTTCCTGTTTTAAGTATATACCACTGACAGTAAGTAAGTATAAGGACTTGTATCGAGGTTGCGACAAATATTCATATCACACAAACATAATAACTCCCAGAACCCGAAGCACTTATTTCTATGAAAATTGGCCTCCTGCCGGGAATCGAACCCATGTTGAATGCAAGGACATGCTGAGTATGCCAACAAGGTCGTCGCACTTTGATGGTAAAACAAATGTATATAGAATATTGATCTTTCAAGACAATGAATCAAACAATAAATAAACAACGCTTTAAAACTCACAAGTTCGAAGACTTGTATATATACCGCTATTTAGCGGATTTTTTTTTTCAATAGGTAAGCATTTGACTGCAATATCACCTGATGGAAAGCAACGATGCGGTCAACGGTGAGACATGCTTGCTTAGAAGATACCTGTTCACTCTTGACTTGAAGAGGCCTAAATTACACTTATCGGGAATCAATAACGAAGGCAAAGTATTTCATTCCTTTGTACTTCGCATAAAAAAACTTGGCGAATTACTTGGTTCGTAAAATTTAGCTTCAGGAGAAAACTTGTGTTTCCCACAGGGGGCGAATAGTTTTATACATTAAAATACTTCAATGCTTATAAACAATATTAGTGTGCTATCCACTTCACATTTATAGCTTTCTACATTTACAATCTGTTAACAACAGATATTATATTACTAATCTACGAATACACTAAAAATAAAATACAATACTTCCGTCAAAGTACATTACCTGGCAGGTCAAAAATAATACAAATTTACTTTACTGTCATAATTTGAAGGTGGCGCAAATATGAATAATAGTT
Organism: Lomographa bimaculata; assembly: GCA_948107665.1. Taxonomy (NCBI): domain Eukaryota; kingdom Metazoa; phylum Arthropoda; class Insecta; order Lepidoptera; family Geometridae; genus Lomographa; species Lomographa bimaculata. The sequence continues at coordinate 10,764,486 of OX403597.1, read as the reverse complement.
ATGTATTAGGTTTATGTATTCTACATCATAATTAAGGTATATTATTGTTTATGTATGTTTATTGTATTTTCTATATTATTACGTCGAAACCACCATCGAGTTGAAAGTCTGCCGCCAAGCTAAATACGGTGTTCCGGCAGTTATCTTTGAGAGCCTGCGTATTCCAGGTCTAGTGTGTTTACCAGCTTCGATCACTTCGTCACTTACCATCAGGTGAGATAGTGGTCAAACACTAGCCTGTCACAAATAAAAAAAAAAAAATATACAAAACACCGACGTCCAATTTCATTGATTACTCCTCTCCATCCAAAGGTTGTCTGCAAGAGACTTTGCTATTATAGATAAGACCGCCTGTTGTTACACTTATTATCTAGATTACTATTCCTTGTCATCTATTTGTTAAGGAGTTCAATAAAGTGTTTATCTATTTATCTATCTATCTAAAAATACTCCCTGTTCTGTGCTCACAACCCACACAAAGGAAGCTATGATCAATTACATCAACGTCCTTGTCATAATTATTGATTAAATTGCCGCTACTAATTAGTTAGTAAGGCGATATCATCGTTGTCCACTTAGCGGAGACAAATAGTATGAAATAACATTGAATTTAATCGAATTGTTATTGATAGGTTAGAAAATACCTATGAATTGCTTTTTGCTTTTACTCGACTGCGCGACGCAAAAGACGGTATGTATGTTTGTTTCTTTGTGGAACTCTAAAGACTAAACGCATGATGCAATTGATTTGTATTCATCGTGCCAGTGTCACTTAAGATATTTTTTTTGTTTTTTTTTCGTTCCGCCTTTTGTTTCCCTCTAACACAAGTTGGAAACCTTTTTAAAGCGGGTTTTGATCTGTTAACAAGATGCAATGGCCTTACTGAGCGACATGCATTTATAGTAAACTAGCCGTGCCTCGCGGCTTCGCCCGCTATGTGTCGCCTATGTGTTAATCCTAGGTATAATCTATGTATATTTCAAATTTCATCCAAATCCGTTCAGCCGTTAAAGCGTGAAGAGGGAATAAACATACTTACACACAAACTTTCGGATTTATAATATAAGTAGAACTATTACGATTAGTAGTATTGGTATATGTTAATGTTTTTTATTGTATTGTGTGATCGTGTGTAGTTGTTTTTTCTTATGATGTGTTAAGTCTAAACATTGCTTTTGTTTTTCTTATATGCAATGTTTTTTTCCTTTTTTTGTACATATTTTTTTGTATGTTTTTGTATTCATTTTATAAAGATATTATTATGACAGTTATCAAAATTCAATATGGCGACCGGCAGACGCCATATTGAAAATAATTAAAAAGCATTTGAAGAACTGTGTCTAGTGGGGTATAATTGAATAGGTATTTAAAAATCATATCTCAGGTTTCGGTAATCATTTTTCATTTTGAATGACAATTTAGGACCTACAACGATTTAAAGTTGTTAAGAAGCCATTCTCATTAAATTTTTTAATGCTTATAATAAAACTGTTATACAATTCTTATACAAACGGTTCACCACTATCTCCACTGATAATAAACGACGATGCGTTCGACGATGGGGCACGTTTTCCAAGAAGATACCTATTCACTCACCTATTGCTTAGCCGACGACGTCTGTGGATGTTCGATGATAGAATGGGGATTGTGTAATTCCGTGACTTAAATATTTCATTGCCCGCGTCTTTTTTTTTTTTTTTTTTTTTATTTATTTGTGACAGGCTAGTGTTTGACCACTATCTCACCTGATGGTAAGTGACGATGTGATCGAAGCTGGTAAACACACTAGACCTGGAATACGCAGGCTCTTTGTTCCACAAACGGTATAATCTAGAAGTCTTCAAGTCAAAAGTAATAGGTATCTTTCAGGCAAACATGAACAACATGCTTAAACTTACTCTCCGAAATGTATCTGATAAAATAGCGAGTAGCTCGCCACCTTGCAATGCCCTAAGCTGTGTGTCATTAAGCATCAGTCAAGTGGTCGCATCTAATAAGTCTTTTAGCTTTTCGCTCAGTAGTAAAAGTCTCAAGCTGATTTATTTTTGTAGTTGAACCGTCCCAAAGACAAGAACAGTATTCCATAAATGATTAACTGAGAATATTCAAGTTCTTTCCTACAATATTCTCTTTTACCTTTTAGGTACGAAGTTCTAAAAAGAATTTGTTCTTATCCTATTTTCAACGAGTATTCATCTGTCTACACAAGTTTAACAAAACCAAAGCACTGAAACCTTTCAAAGAGTTGTATCAAACAAGACACGCAAAGACAAATTACATCGCTTTGGAAACGTTGTAAAAATATACGCAGACAAACTTCACTGAGGCCAAATAATGGAGGACCTGAGCGTATGTGACGTTATTTATGTGTGAAATTTTCTTATAAAAACTTTGCCCGTCCTGAGGTTCCCTTTTCAGGCCTTTTTGTACTTGAGCGTCTGGTGTCTGAATTTTAAAGTAATGAGTTTCTTTATTAACTAAACTTTATCAGTGTGGGTGCTGTTAATCAGGAGTGGTTCCGCCTTATTACAGATATACCAAAAATTATTACTTTATAGACGAGAATTACTTGACCGAAATTGTAATTGGAACGTTCGAGTTCAAATTATTTTAAAATAAACTATCATGTACCGTTGACGCCATTTTGTTTTTTATAAAACAAAGTGGCATCCCCAAACCCTAACCAATATTCTTTGGTTATGTGATCAGAAAGTCATATAGGATAGATAAGTAAAAACATAAACATAAACACTTGCATACTCACAGTCCGACACTAAGTTCTGTTATCGGTGCCGGAAAAATTCACGTCATACACATGCACAATCACAACCAGAAACACAAATTTCCCTTAGGGAGAAAACTGTCTCCACCGGGAAACTAACCCGATACCCTTGCCTTGAAGACGTACGCGCACCTAACTAAGCAAAGGAGCAGCTCATGATGATTTTAGGTAATGTCAATGCCAATATTTAAATATTGGCATTGACATTACCAAAACCGCTTAAAAGCGTGATTGAGTAACAAACATGAGCGTTTTAACGCTGAAATAATTTGGTTGCAATTTAGTTAAAAAAAATAACGTATAATTAAACGCAAGCAAATCTTAAAAAAACCGACTTCACCGCTTTATCTTCGAAAGCTTGATCGGATTTAATGAATTAAACACGCATTATTGACGATATCTCAAAAACTAGTGATCAGATCTTGATTAAATTTAAATGGGACCACATGGAAAGCACCAGCTTTCAAATAAAAAAATAATCATAAAAATCAGCTCACAACGAAAAAAGTTATGAGGTAACTTTTGAAGTCGGCTTAAAACGAGAACATCATCAATGTAGTCCACACAATACGCATTATTGGGGATAACTCAAAAACTTCTAGTCAGTTCTTGATCAAATTTAAATATGGACTAAACCAGCTTCAATAAAATAAAAAACATTAAAATCGGCTCACAACGAAAGAAGATATGAGGTCCTTCTTTTTTGAAGTCTGTTAAAAAGTAGGTACTACCACGCACCTACTATTTTTTAATTACTCAGAGTTAGTTTAATTTTTTTAATTCATGGTTAATATAATAATTTGCGTAATGGTTGCTTCATTATAATACTTAATATCACTATTATATTTAGACATTCGATTATATAATGCAACGCATGTAATGCAATACTCGATTCATATTCTTTTTTTTTATTTATATAAAGGCAAATACGTTTTTAAATCTAAGCCTTTAACAAATCGTTTCTTTTGTAGTGACTTCATTTTACCGTTCCCTAAACACTCCTTTGGGAAATTGTATAATGGCTTAAAGAAACGTCAAGTTGTATGTTCTTAGTCCTTATACCTTAGAATATACAACATGATATTTCTTTGCTCACTATTGATTGCCCCACCTTGTCATTATTGATTTCGAAAGAACAATGGCGAACTCCCATACATCATTTTAGTTGAAGTAAAATAGCATCGTATATAGATAAAAAAATATGTTACGTAAGGCCGGTTGCCTTCTGAGCTTAATTTTAAAAGAATTGTCGTTTTAGAAGGCCTAGTTATTAAGATATTAAACAAAACATATTTGTAGGTTATGGCTCAGCACACTTTGCCGATCTCTTTTTGAATACGCCAACAGTTCTGACAGTCGTGAATTCGTGATAAAAGCCCATTCCAAAGAGCCACCACTACGTTTAAACTTGAAATATATTATTACTTGACACTGGCTAAATGCACAAGATTGCGAAGCTAATATTAAAAGAAAAAAGAAAAAAAAAACAAACGTCAAAAGTGAAAACGTCATTCATATGACAGTTTGGTATTGCCATGACATTTGCTTTTTCCCCTTAAATGTCGATGACTGCAATAGCAACCGCAGCTATTTTTAGAAAACCTTGTGAATGACAGACGGATTCTAGACAGCTGATGGTTATACATAAGTTACCATAGTATTTTTTGTTTTATGGATACATCATAAGCATTAGCATTACGGCTTAGGAATAAAGAGATGCACTAGGGTAAGGCAATGGACATGGTAACATCTTATTATATAACCACAGTATAGACAAAATCAGAAAAATGAAAAATGGTTGAAAGTAATCGTTTTGTTTCTTTTAATGTGTATTTTTTTACCTGGCTTCGTCTGCCTTTTCTGTTGTTTTAGTAAATCTTTGTAATTTATTTGAGTGAATTTCGTTAATTTCACATTTAAATACGATCAAACATAGGCCAACTAAAATTTCGCCATTGTTCTTTAAGATTTGACATCTTAAAATTTATAAACCGTTGAATGAAAATGCTTTTTCTTGGCTCTATAATTACTTCACCTTGGCGTCAAATGGTATATCCTCATCTTCACAAAGCATTAATTGCTTTTTCTTCTCCAATGTTATTACCTTAATTTTGCTGAGAATCAACCAGATACGGAATTATACTTATCTACAAGTACTTATATCCGGAGAATTTATTTTGACATAGATGTTTTGTGGAATCAATCAACTACCTAGGTAGGTAGAATGTTTAAAACGAATAGCAACAACAGAAGCGAAAAATTCAAATAAAATAAAAGCAAACGCATTCACACAGCTCCACACTAAGTTCAAAGACTTGTATCGAAGGTGCCGGAAGCATTTACATCACACACACACAATTACACCCAGAACTGCATGTGTCCCGTGGGAAGGAAAATTGTGTTCCTGCCGGGAATCGGACCCAGGAACCGCAGTTCAGAGGGCAGCGACCTGTCCACTGCGTCAGGTGGGTCGTTAAAATATATAGACTTTGAATTTAGGTTCAGTAATATATAATTAAGTTATTAATGCAACGCATACTTAAAGAAAAAGGAAAAGGCTGGTTATGATTTCCTCATATAAAATTATGTTTACCTATAAAACAAACAACTTATACATAGCGTGTCAGATTTGCTACGTAGGTAATAAAAATAGACCAAACAAGCTTGGCAGCTTCCAATCGACACTATTACCTACTTTACAAAAAAGAATGTATCGTAAGTACGCTTTGATCTAAAGCAACCCGATCAGATAAGTATTCGTGACTTTAAAAGCAGTATGAGCAGTATAAGCAGCTAGAGAAACTGAGTTAGGGGTAAGCTCGATTATATAAAATTAGGTTTAGACCCAGTTGCTGTAATTTTGAAATATCGTTGTAGTTTACTGGGCCATATCCTGTCTAAGACGGGTTTTTAAAAATATATTTAAAAAAAAAATACAACAAGAGATCTCGTTCTAGCGTACGGCGATTCAACAACTCCTGAGGATGCCTCGTGTAAACACGTGTCGAACAGAGTCCGGCGAGACCAAAGGATTCGGCGGAGTTCCCACGATACAATAACTTAAAGCCTTACAACCTTATCGGGATTAACACTAAAAATAATAAATTAACTTTTTCGTTATAGCTATCCTACGTAAAGTTACGCCTAATTCAATTAATATAGTTTTAACTCTTTCCCAAAACAAGAGAATAAGCAAAAAAAATTAAGATGAGTTTTTTCTTCGAACTAAAACAACATGACTTTAACTACTGTCCTACCAGATGTATTGTAGTATTGTCACAGTTGGCTGCTCGACCGACTCTCTTGCCAAATATGTCGGAAAAGATAGCACTACGTTGCAACAGCAGATTTACTGCTGAAATTCTGTCACACTAAATGAACTAAGAGCTGACATATAACTGTGAAACTCACTTTAGTATGTCTTCTCAATATGACTCTATACTTAGATTTATCTAATAAACTTCCAAGCATTGCGACAGAGTTCTAAATTTCTAAGTTATTAAGTCGTACTGCACTTCCACTTGTATCTTGTAGCTCTGTATTGTAGAAGTTTGATTTATGTATGTTTTGTAATAGTATACATTTTCAGTCGTTTATGTGAGAATTTCTTAGCAGTGCAATATTTCATGATAGAATTTGTTCGGATATAGTGAGTGTTGTTTGCTGTGTTAAAAATTTTTGACAGACATGTTATTTGCTTTTACCGGAAAATACTAGCTTTACTCGGATTATAATCAGGATATTTTTTATTTGGATGAATTGAACTATTTTTATAGCAATCCTTTTAGCCGTTGGCGTTATTGAGTATAAACAAACAATTGGTAGAAATTTTATGTTTTAGTTGTTTACTGGATTGGTTGAATTAGCTCTGATATAAATAATTTTATTGTTATTACTAGCCGTGCCTCGCGGCTTCGCCCACGCTAATTAAGTTAAAAGGTATCCTTTGTGTTATTCCTCAACCTAAACTCTCTACGTTATACATTTCATCAAAATCGGTTTATTCGTTACGGAGATACGTGGTAACAAACATTCACACACACACACGCACTAATTTTCGCATTTATATTATTAGTAGGCTTTATGGTTTTTTGTGTATGGCGTTTATGTTTATGTTAATTTACTGAATTTAGGTGTTGCTGTATAGATGTTATATAGTTTTAGTTTAGTTTTAAGAAATATAGGCAACTAGCTGCGCCCCGCGGCCTTGCCCGCGTAAGTCCCGGACCAGCCAGAATTCGGGGTTAAAAAGTATAGGCTACTTTTTAACCCCGAATTCTGTCCTTTCTCAAGCTCTAGACTATCTGTGTACCAAATTTCGTTTAAATCGGTTCAGTAGTTTTAGCGTGAAAGCGTAACAGACAGACAGAGTTACTTTCGCATTTATAATATTAGTAAGGATTGGCCCGTAGATAGTGGATACTATCATACGTTTAATATTACTAACGATAGGTAAATACTACAAAATTAATAGAATCTATAACGTGCCGACTTTTATCTCCGATTGACTATTGACGATATGGCAACTTGTATAACTATAATAGTTGCTACATTCAAGTCTCATAGTATACTTCCATATGCTTATTAATGGATAAATAATTAAAAGTCTTAAATCGAATTATAAAAACTCAAAGCCGAAACTCACTGAAATAAACCGAATCCAACAAGTTAGCGAACGGTGGTTTTCAATTCGAAAACCCCGAAAAGTTTGCTTATAGTCCGAAAGTTTTCGTTGCGTTTTCATGCGATTTTCTAAGCGCTTTTTCGCGGAGGTGACGAAATCATAACATTTTCTGCTCAACTCCTGAGCTATGGTCGAGGGAGCGTAAAAAGCGAGAGCTAGCTTTGCAAGCAACCTTATATAATACAGAGACAGTACAGTAGAATTCCTAGATCGGTTTTAGGAAATATTTGAGATGTTTGAATTTTTTAAACTAATTTAAATAACAGAAGAGAAACATTAAATTAAAATTCAAACGGGAATTAGCGTGTCACCATTAACGTCATCATGACTGCTCCGCACTCAGCCTGAATAAGACTTCCGATTGAAGCCGGAACGATTTTCGATCTAAACATCGACGCGTAATCACGCTAATTCCCGTTTCACTTTTAATGTAATAGTTCAAAATGTGCGTGAGTTTTTATAAAATTAAAAAAAAAAGTAATACTTTCAAATGTTTTTTTAAAACCAAGCTTTTACTAGTTGTATATAGAAAAAGGCTACAAAGTGATATGAACAGAGAAGCTGTTAAGACGAATAAAACAAGCCCAAACTCGATGGATTTATCTTATTTAGTTCATAAGTTCCTATGGCATCTTCATCTGCATCATCAGAGCAGTTCATGATTCCATAAGCACACCAAGTTTGAGTCTTATAAGATTTGATTACAGACCGACAGATAGACAACGAGACAGGTGAAACTATATAAAATCTTGTAAAATGGATACAAATTCGAAAGTATGTAAGTGTGCTTGAACTCTTATGTTTAAATGAGGCATATATATATATATGTAAAGGATTTTGACGGATTGGATAATGTATTAATATTTTAAGTTATACTTTGTTAGCACTATTATTTTCTCGGAGATAGTTATAAAAAAAAATACACTCGTTTATGCGCAGAAATTTGTGAAATTTATTTTTTTTGCTTTTGTTTGATTCAACGTAACCCTAGAGCGGTGAAATGAATAGTACGTAGGTTTTAAATTTATGAGCAAATCATAACAACCACAAAATTTATCGAGTTGATTTGATTTTGCTATTTGATACTCGTTACTCATTTTAATGCGCAGAAGATAATCGGTACACAGCCCCACACCTAGAAAGATGACTTAAATCGTGGGTGCCGAAAACATTCACACCACAAACACAATCGCACCCAAAAACACCAATTTCCCTTAAAACTACCTTAGTAACGGTTGAAAAAATCAACGAAAATTCTTATAATTGCCCCTTGTACAAAAACTTTTTGAAAGATTAATCATTTTATTATGTATTTTACGCTCGATAGTCAAGATTTAACCACTTTCACACCTAGTGGAAAGTGATTATGTGGCCGAAGATGTAGCATGCTTGCATTATACCTATTCATTCTTGACTTGAAGACTCCAGGTTATACCGTTCGGGGGAAAACGCGGGCAATGAGTTCCACTCCTTTGCAGTACTGCTGACGAACATAAAAGTGAAACGCTTTGAGCGAACTGGAGGTGTGTCAAACATAAGTGGATGAGATTTGCCAGATTTTTTTATGCTGATTAGATAATCATTAGACCGCTATCTCACCTGATGGAAAGTGACGATGCGGCCGAAGTTTGTCTTTTTGTTAGACGGTAAGCCGGGCATGGGGGAAATTAACTCATGTAATACCTGCGCATATTCACAAAAATGTTAACGATAGAACCGACAGGCTTGCAACCTTACGTCGCATTATAAGGTATAGGTACTTAACGCAGTTTAACCATTTGTCCCGAGCTTGGTCTCTTTTCAACGCGGCTCCGTTTCAGACATTTCTGCAACTCGGACCTCGCTCCGTGGTAAGTTCACGCTCGTTATTTCGCTTCGACTCCACCTTCTAAATAAATGTTATTAAAATGCAGAAGTAATATTTTTAAAACGAAGAGTGTAAACGTTTCGTTTCTGCAATTAAGATCCGCACGTATTCCGCAATGAAATGTGTTTTACCGTTTATGCATTGCAAGGTTTTTAATCTCGACTTTTGCGTATAGTTTAATCACTTTGCAGATTCGTACCGGGAGTAATGGGAGAATTATGTGTGGAATATGTTTTGGTTTTAAGTAAATGAGAATTAGAAACCTTTGCGACTTGTTTGATGGCAGACTGCAATTTTTTTAAATATATTTATACTGAAAAAAATATTAAAAATGAAAACAATTTCTTGCGAACGAAAAATCTATAAGCATGCTTATATTTAGGATGTATATTTTTTTGTTCTTGAGAGACTAGACGAGCAAGTCGCTCGCCTGTTGGCAAGTTATGGTCAAAATTCAGGGCGGCACGCGCCGGAACTGCGTTCGTCGCCCCGGAGATATTAGATAAAATATAGTGGCTCTAAAATTAAACTGAAGTCTTTCAACGCAAAATCATAGAGGAAGCTTTTAACACATTACAGCCCCACACCAAGTTCAATGTCGTGGGGCCGGAAACATTCATAAGCAATCACATCCAGAAACAAATTTTCTTTGGGGAGAAAACTTCTTTTCCCGTCGGGGATCGAAAATACTTAGAAGGCAAACGCTCACCCAACTAAGCCTACGGGCAGTTCACAACAGTTCTTGGTTATTGAAAGGCAATAATTCTAACAATAAAATAACATATTATTAAACATAAAATAACGTAAGAATTTGCTTACAATCAAAGATAGTTATGCAACATAAAAAACAGTGCTGACCTAGCCTTAGCCCTATATTATTTTTTTCTTGAATGTTCTTAACGCATAATAGACTTTAAATTTCCCTCCGAGTTTCCAAATAGCTTTACCATAATCCAACCACTAGTATGCAAACTCGTAAAACGATTCTAATTGAGATAAAACTTTAAAACAGTAGAAAGGCAATTAGTTCTCGTACCCAGAAAATTCTAAGATTTTCATTAAGGGATAACTTTAATAAACTTCACCGAGTTCCACTGCTTTGGAACAGTTATGGGAAAGTAGGGCTGGACTTCTGGAGTTCACAAAATGTTCATTGTGTTCGAACAGAATTCATTTCTGAGAAGAAATTATAAAAGTCGTAAAATTTGTAGTAAAAAGCTTACAAATTCAGCTGTGAACATATATACATATACACGGAAAGTTTATGATTAAATGTTTATATCTCAGGGAAATGAAATAAGGGATTTGATGGAATTCATATTACGAAACAGCAAAAATATGTCAATGTCATTGGTGCAACGACTTACAACGAACCAGTGAAAATTAAAAAAAAACGTACCTATACAGCAGACTATTTTAAAATACCTACTTGATATCTTGAACCTAACCTGAACCTAACCTGAACCTAACCTGAACCCAACCTGAACCCAACCTGAACCCAACCTGAACCCAACCTGAACCCAACCTGAACTTAAACTGAACCCAACCTGAACCCAACATGAACCCAACCTGAACCTAACCTGAACCTAATCAAACCCTAACCTAAATTTCGATAAGATTTGGTAGATTTGATAGCTGTGATTCTGGAATAGGTCATGGGCTACTTTTAATGTTGAAAATCAGTGCAGTTCCTGTAGGAGAGGATAAATTTGTCGATTGTTTGAAATTAGATATCTCAGTAACCATTACTTTTATTTTAGTAAAATTTAGTAGGCAATAAAACACAAAACATTGGGTAGTTTTGATTCCAAAATCAGCATTTTTCTTGTGTGTATAGGGCAAATTTGTTTAGTTGTTGGTCGACTTTTGAAAATACTATACATAACTTATTGAAAAATGTATCCTCTTCAACAGAAACTGAACTGATTTTTGACATTAAAAGTAGCCCAAGTTCTATTCCAGAATCACAGCTATCAATCTACCGTAATTTATCGAAATCTGACCTTCAGTACTGTATTTCAAACAACTTAACAAAATAAATGTAAACTAAAATAGATAAAAGCAATCAAAAGTAGTCTTCTAAAATTATTATAACCGTCTGGAGACGGCTATAATTATTTTTAAGTTTTAAATAACATATCTCTGAAACCGTTAGTTTGATTTCGGTAAGATTTGGATTTTAACAATCATGGAACAAAACATCGGCTACTTATGATGCTGACAATTCGCAAAGTTGTTGTGGGGTAGGGCAAATTTGTTTAGTTTTATATCTATTACAGTTTGTCGGATTTTGATAAGATTAGGTAAGGTAACATCTATTATTCTAGAATTGGGACATTAACTTCTTTTGATCCCCAAAGTCAGCAGAGTTGAAATGAGGTATTTGTTGGCCAGATTTCGATAAAATTTGGTAAAAATATAGCTGTGACTTCTTATCCTAATAATCTATGTTTAAATTTAACCAGGTATATCCATCACCACCCTTTCTTAGATTGTAAAACCGGAAATGTGTATGTATGTTACTGTGTAAGCACAAAATGTATATTTTAAATGCTTATAACTCGCGGGTACTAGCTAAATAATAGAATAATTAGAAGCATTTGCTTTGGGGCATCCTGATTCCCTGAATGCATATTTACAGGACCTGACTAGAAACAAGATGGCGGATAGAGGAACATTCGTTGGTTGCTGAACTTCCCTAAGATAGGAAGAAAATAAACTTCTTTCCAATAACCAAAACTAGATGAATGAAACTCTGTCAACAAACGTCATAACTATATTGCAACGTAATAACGATTTCTTATCTTGTAACATAGATAGCATTGCATTTCTGTTACCAAGAAATTATTCAGCCCTCAGGTCCTAACCCCGATAATCAGCACTTAGCCGATAATTAACCGAGTGCCAATAAAGGCTCGATCAGTGTTAGCAGATTGACTGGTGACCGGTCATGAAGATAATTGACAACGGGAAGCTTACTACTGCCTACATACCTTTACACTGTAATCTGTTACGTTACTTAACAGTTACTGTTCAGACTCTAAATGCTATATAGTGTTCTGCGCTTCAGTTAATTACAAGTACTGCTGTGCTTAGTGATCTCCTGTAATTTTGTATACAGATAAGTTGCTCTACTCTCTAGGTATTTTTTATGGCTGAATTAGAAACAGTTTCTCTTATTTATAGAAATATATTTTTTATTGGTTCAGTTTCAAAACCAATGCATGTTTTAGATAAGCATGACCTGAATAGACATCAGGTTTAGAACCAGAATAAGGAACTCTTCAACGGTCAACAGCACAGACGCGAAATTTTATGTACTTACGCGCAATAGCCGGTTTAACCATGACATGCACTCAGAGTTGAGTCTTTATTAGGGAACTTCTCAATGGCTAACAGCATAATATGAAGGTTGTATCATCCGTACAGCGAAGAAGTGGAACTCATTGCCTACATCTAGGCACCAATGACTTATACGAGTATACTCGTAATTTATATAGGGTATCTATATTTATAATAGCTAAATATGAATTTTATTAAAAAGGCTATTGCATATTATGATTCTTTAATATGTTTGTGCAAAGCCTGTATGCAAAGCTCAATATCATTTGTTCAATTTTAAAGTCCAATTGTAAAGAAATGAAAGAATATCAAAAGTAAATAGAAAGCCGATATATTATGCACCATGATCCAATAGAACTAAACTAGATCAAACAAGATCCCGTTGAGAACCGATAAAGGAAACTTTTCAAATAAAGATATCTGCTTCGGCACAGATGACCTAATTTTTCAATTCTTTTGAGAATTTTATTTGAGCACTGCAGTAAAAACTATACTTATGCTATTCTTTGGTCCACTTTGGAGACTATCCATCAAACTTTATCCAGTCATGTTGAAGGAAGCTTTTACATTTTCAGTGGTACTTTAAAATTCATGGGTGATGTCGGCGGATAAATTTGATGCACGTCGTCGTCAGCGATTTTCTAGTTAGTCGATACTTTAAAATGAATGTTCTTTTAAATTATAATTTTAGAATTTCAAATACGAAAGAGGGACGATGCGGTGATTTTGGGACTATCCGGTGTATGAATATGGGATGTGAGAAATAATCACATTAGCTTATAAAGCTGTAGACACCAAAATTACTTGGTACTCGTGCTTATGTGTATGTGTCGATGCAGGTATACCCATTGTTTTTTTTATGCTACATAGGCAACCATTTGACCAATATCTCACTTGATGGAAAGTGAAGATGCGGCCGAAGATGTAATTGTATCGTGTACTCATATAAAAATCAATGCACATACTTAAAGCAAGTACTTACTTTACCATTAAACATTGATTTAAGTAGCTATTATATAAATAGCAATCACAACTGGCTTTCGAACATGTCAAGTTATGTTAAGTTCAATTTTAAACAGCTGCAAAGGAAACAAAAGTAAAAATCAACGCATCCAAATTTAAACCGTATTTCATCCAAAAAAATACATGATGAATCGTGCATTATCAACAATCAGGCTTCAAAAAACTCGCCGTGTCTGCGAGCGTCCATTTGGAACAAAAACCGAGGCTCTGCTTCCGTTAGCCGACAAAAGGAAATTCAATAAGAACGAATTTCCCGTGATTTACGACCACTATTTTCTCGTTAAAGCCCCGCTTTAGGTGTTCCGTACACGAGGTTTTATTGTAAAGACAATTCAGTCTCGAAGTGAGGAATTATAGTTTAAGTTAATTCATGTTTACTTCGTTCAATTCTAGGTGTTAACATAAAATGTTGCAAACTTCTTGCTCAAATAATATAGGTATATATAATAACAAGCAGATTAAATCCTTAAATTTGGGTAATATTGTGTTGTTAGAGAATTATGCGAGAATCGTTTTATTAACAATGTATCTTTATTTACCGTGACGTTTTTGTCAAGATACATTGATCATGAAGACTGCAGATCGCGGGTGTCAAGCAACTGCAAGATTTTTATCTGTAGCTTCACAGTGTCTTTTCATCTCTTAATAAAGATCAAGTGTTGTCACTAAATGGATACCATTATAGTTCCCTAACTTTGTGTTCGAATCGCAAAGGATTAAAATTGTGTTGAAAACTTACAAGAACCCAGCTAAGTTCCTATTTAATAAGTGGTTATGAAATTGTGAAAATAGATTCCTCTATCGTAGCTAATTATCAAAATAAACCAAACCTAAGAATTGTATCATAACCATGGTAATCCATGGTTATGATACAATTCTTAGGTTATTACTAAAATCTTTACTAATGTAAAGATTTTCCCAATAGTATGTACTTTAATTCATAATAGTATGTACTTTAATTTTTTTAACAATAGTGTAATCATAAATGTATTTCTATTCCAATAAAGATAAACGTATGGCTCTTTTAATTAAACAAATAAATAATATTTATTCAAAGATTTTACAGTTACAAACAATACGTTTGTGTCTTGTCACGATGTAATCATGATCAATTCAAATTCATTACTAGTGGCACGAAATTTCCCTAATCTATGACTCGCATAAGCACAAAAGGCGTAAGTCGGGAGGAACATTTCGCCCTGCATAGTTAACATTCCGTCAATTCGTGCCAAGCGATTTGGCTCACCTTCGTAGTTCCGTATCAGAGAATGAAATTCTTCAGCCCTTTTGTTTCCCAACTATTATTATCAGGAGATACGAATGATTCCTATACGTATACAACGCACATCTAACGATAGGTGCTATAATGTAACATTATATAAACCATCTGAAGTTTTATTTATCTTTATTCTGTGAATATACGATATCTAGATAATACGATTACACTCACATCGTTTTCATCTTAATCAGATACTGTGTAGATATAGCCTTGTGGGTGCCAATTTTTTTGTCGGACCGGAAACTCATTCTAATTTCAAAAATCCATCAGAGCGCCTGGTTGAGGCGACGCGTGATCAAAATGATGGCACTTATTTGGCTCAACGTAATAGCACTGCAATTCAGAGAGGCAATGCCGTCAGCATGATGGGAACGCTACCCACTGGTAGTGGGCTTGAGCACTTGAGTTACCTATAAGCTCGATGTCTTGTAGGTGACTTATTTCTTAGCTGTATATAGTTTTGGTTTAGTTTTAAGAAATATAGGTATATATATATATATAGTTTTTTGTATGTATATTATGTATGTAATATTAATAAGTATGTATACAATACAATACAATACAATACAATACAATAATTCTTTATTGCACACCAAATAAAAGTAAAATTGTAGAACTTAAAATAATAATAAGTACATTTATAAATTTAAATACGTGTCGAGGTACACCACCGTCCCTGTTTGTAATATTTTTATCATCTCCCTTTGGTTGTCTGGAAGAAATCGCTTTGAGCGATAAGACCGCCCTTTGTGCTCCTATGTTATATTTAAGATTTCTTTGTAAATGTTATTTATTTTGGTGTGCAAATAAAGAATTTATCTATCTATCTATCTATAGACGAGTGGCTCAGACATATGGAAAAATAAAAATGTGCTTAGTAGAGCATAACTTTTCGTTACTTGACTGCATCGTAACTAGCTAGTGTAGATGTCTAACCTGCTATGTATGATTGATCCTACTTTGATTAAGATTACACTTCGACAGAAACCATTAAAAATTAGAGGGTGAAAACTCCCGTTTACATATCGAATTTTCCGTCTTTAACTATAAGGCTTTCGATGGGGTGAACTATTTCTAATAACTCGGTCATTATTATCTGAGTAAGGCTGCACCAATTTTCACTAAACATCCTAATAAACAAGGTGTGAAAAAACTGCACTGAAATTGGTTTATCCATTAAGGAGCTACGAAACAGCATACTCGTCGATTTAATAACATCCCTTTTTTGGGTCGAGGGTTAAAAATACTTAACACAGCTCTTGAGTTTACCGTAGCAACAATCAGTGTCATAAAATACTTCCATGACAACATGAAAGGGTCTGTGATCTTTGGTGGAAACATATTGGAACTGTTTGATATGTGGAGTAAAAATATGTGTTTTGTAACACCAACGTTCGTTTTTCATTAAATTAAAACTGAAAAAAAAACAGAACTAAGAAATAACTGCTAGTATAAATTTTTATATCATGATTGCTAATTAAAGAACATTCAATGAACTGTCCGTCGGCTTAGTTGCGTGCACGTCCGCCTTATAAGCTAGGTATCGGATTCGATTCTCGGCGGGAACACAAGTTTTCCTCTTAAGGGATATTTGTTTTTTATCCGAGATATGTAAGCATTAGTGTTTCTATGATTGGTGTGATGTGAATATTTCCGGCACTAACGACACAAGTCTTTAAATTTAGTGTGGGGCTGTGAATATGAAAGCGTTTGTTTATGTTGAAATATGAGTGAAGTGTGATGTGAATGTTGCCGGCAACCACGACACATGTCAGTGAAGTTAGAGTGACAGCATTTATTCATTTATTATTTATATGAACTAAAATTAATACTTGTATAACTTTTATTGTTATAATGGTCAATTTTAGGTAGTAGGTTTACAAATACATTTGACATACATATAAAAGTTATGATGCCAATAGTAATAATAATATGTAAACCATGCAGTGTTGTGATCCCTAGGGCCCACACTAGGCTAGCCTGTATCGCCAGATCCTAATAGTCTCTTCAATTTGTCTATAATAAATATATAGACGAGTTTGTTTAGATTGGGATATGTGTCATGTTTTAGTCCGCAAGTGTCGTGATTGAGTGTTAGTCTTCAAGTGTCATGATTGAGTGTTAGTCTGCAAGTGTCGTGATTGAGTGTTTAGTCTGCATGTGTCGTGATTGTGTGTGTGTGCTTTATACAATGATTGGTTGATGTTTGTTGCTTATATGGTTGTGACCTCTCAGTTAGATATTAGATAATTTTACAAACAATTATTATCCTAGATTTTTTATAACTTCAACTGCAGTAATGGTGTAAAATTTCATCGCTACTCAAATAGTTTTTCATTATTAACCCACATTTTAGATTGATTACGTGATCGTGCTAATAAAAGAAATGTGAAATCAGCATAAAGTATAACATTTTCCGATACCAGCTCCGAAACTTGTTTTCCAATACATTTTCGATTTACAGCTAATACAATAAAATGGTTGGGTTTCGCACAATAGGAATTGATGGTAACTCCGAATGAATCCAACGGTGTTTCTTCAATATTTAGCCTGAAAATAAGAACAAAACATTGACCCTGACATTCCGTATTTGTATTTGTGCATATGGTTAGCTTTATTGCTATATAAACGGTTAATACTCCAGTACTAGCATTATACTAACGTAAGTTAAACATCACACAAACCACATAATCAGAAATACAAATAACTTTTGGTAAGCAAATTTATTTCTGCTCAGAATCGAACCCGGTAACCACAGCGAACCAGACCAAAGAAGAAAATATATGTCATTGAGAGATGTATTTTTTTATAAACTTTCTTATATATAAATATTAACAATTTTGCCGTTTATCAAAGTTGTATCTCGTGATTTTTGTGTCAATTTTTTCTTTGTAATCATAATAAAAACATAAACGGTTTCACTCTCACAGACACACACTAAGTTCGATGATTTGTGTCGTGGGTTTCGGAAACATTCACATCACACACAATCAAAACCATTTTTTTCTTTGTAATCATAATAAAAACATAAACGGTTTCACACTCACAGACACACACTAAGTTCGATGATTTGTGTCGTGGGTTTCGGAAACATTCACATCACACACAAACACACAATCACAACCAGAACCAGAAACAATTATTCCTTGGAGAGAAAACTTGTGTTCCCGCTGGGAATCCAACCCGATACCTACCCCTGCTTAGAAGGCAATCATGCACTCGGCTAAGTCAAAAGACAGTTCTGCTTTATTATAATGTAACCTCCAGTTAAGACGATGAAATACCATAATGAATACTTACATACAAGTGTCTGCAAAAAGGTTCATAGACTTAAGTTTATTTAAAACTCTGGTTCATGATTCAAAAACTCAGTCAAAAGTGACTTGTAAGCTTTGCATGATCCACAGACTCACTAAAAACATGTTATTAGAAGCTTGCGCTAAACAGTCATGACATCGTATGTATATTAAAATAGTTATAAGTAGGTATAACAAAACTCTAGATGTACGTTGTTTCTATTTTTGATTAGTCCCGCAGCTTCGCCCGTGTTAATTAAGTTAAATATTGTGGGTGTCCTGGTCGGTTGCACTCTGTCGTCAACAGTTGACGATCGGGAAATAAAAGTTGCGTTCGTTCACAGTTTTGTGAACACTGCTTTTTATTTCCCGATCGTACCATAATCTAGCACAGGAGTCAAATATGGAAAAGTACATTTCAATAAAAGATGATACGGGTTTTAAATGTTTATTTAGGACCTTCAGAAAAATCAAAGTATCAAAACGTTTGCCTATAATTGATAAATAAAACACGCGGGTCAGTCTTTGGGGACTACTAGAAGTAAAAACTATATATAATATACATAATTATGTAATATACAGTATACATATAGCTCATGGGAAGCGTGCGGTGACAATGACGCGAGTTCAATGATTTTTGTTCAACGCGCCTAAAGAAGCTTTCACAAATGCACGAAGCACTTCAAAAATGTTGCAACATTATTACATTTGTAATATTTAAATTATTTAGTGTCTTGTTATAGTCCTGGGTATAAACTATGTATATTTCTTTGACTCGAATCTGTTCAGCCGTTACAGTATGAAGACATAATCAACTTACACATTTACATACTTAAACATGTGATAGTTTAACATTTGACCTTTTGACATGTGATACATCTTCTATCTAAGAAAGACCAGACGCACACACTATGAAATAATCTCCCCATCAGACTCTCAATAAATATGCGTAATCTGAAATGTAGGCCAAAATAAACCCCATAGAGGTCAAATAAATAAATGTAAATAAGCAGACGTCGTAGAATGAAGTATTAAAAATGAGCGATAGAAGGAATTCATATTAATAGTAAAGCTAGAAAAAATAACTCAATGAATGAGAGACGGATCAAATGTTGAGTCCGTTATTTATTTTTGTAGCGTGACACAAAATCTTGTGTAGGTATGAGTGTGCAGTAATAGTATGTTTAAAAGTAAGATGTATTAATATATAAAGTCGGAACACATTAGTATGTAAAATGGACGCTAATAATAATAAGTCATACTACTTCTAAATAAATGATAAATATGTTTTTAACTAATACAATAAATCGTTTGTGTGAGTGTGAATATTTTCAACACGAGGTACCTTTGTGACTTAGTGACGGTTGATCATTGGTATGTAGGTAAAGTTTCTACAGCTTTATTTAATTTATATTACTTCTAATGACAACGGAAATGAAATTGGTTTGGATGGACGTTATCAACATAATGAGTAGAGATTGTCTAAGCTGAAATGACGCGCCCCACCTTCGCATTTACGCACACAAGCGTGGTCGGATTTATCACCCGACTAGTCGACCGTCTTGTACACATGCAGATCCATTGTTCACTGAACAATCGACGCTCCCATACAGATGAAGTGTCGTCATTAATATTTGCACTCACACATCTAAATAAACTAATTAAGTAGTGGGGCGCGTTATTTCAGCTTGGACGAGCTCTACCTAACTTGAAGGTTAGAGTCGTTGGCTGTAGTAGTTCTTTAAAACTTCGCAATAGTTCACTATTACGATAGGCGGCACACGTTTCCATAAGACTATAATAATAAGGGCTATAACGTCGCTTGAAAAAAAATTCATAGCTTGAAGTATATAGGACTTCGGTAGCTCAGCTATTAGAGTATTCGGTATGACTGCCTGTAGCCAGCTCCAAGCGATATTATTTTCTCTTTAAAATGTAGATAGATAAACTCTTTATTAAATACTTTAACAAATATATGACAAGGAATTTAGATAATAAGTGTAAAAATAGGCGGTTTTATCGCTAAAAGCTTACAGACAATCTTTAAATTAAAGCAACGGTGATTTGTAGAAATATAAGAACTGTAGTACATGTTAAGGTTTACATATCTGCTTATTATACATTACATTATTAATATATAACACAAATAAAACAATAACAAAACATAAAAATCCTACTAATATTATAAATCTGAAAGTTTGTGTGTAAGTGTATGTGTAAATGTGCAAGTGTGTGAGTATGTTGGTTTTCTCTTCACGCTTTAATGGCAAAACGGTTTTTGATGAAATTTGGATTGTACATAGATTATACCTAGGATTAACACATAGGCTACTTTTTAACTTGATACTAGCGGGCGAAGACGCAGGGCACGGCTAGTGAAGAATAAAATGTTTACCTTCAAGTTATGACAACTAATTAAAGTAAACTTCTACTATTAGAGAACTAATAGGTATCTTCTAGGCAAGCTTGCTCCATCGTCGACCACATCGTCGTTTACCATCAGGTAAGATGGTGGTCAAAAGTTTGCCTATCATGAATAAAAAAAAACAGTAATGTTTTTTGACGGAGTCTTTAAATACTGCTAATGATAGAGCTCTTTAAATTTCAATAGAGAGCTTATTCCACAGGCGAATATAAATATAATTATAGAATGTGGTGTAAATGTGAATTGTGTGTTGGAGAATTTTAAGCTTAAGATTTTCTGACGACCTTAATGATAGAGAATTGTACTTGTAGTGTACTTAAATAACTTTACTATCATTATTTGTTACAACATTACTAAACAAATATGCTGTTAAGAAGACTTCTACAAAATGAGATGGCTTCTTGGGGACAAATGTTTCATACTTAGTTCCAGTACACTTTCAGTATTTACATACAACAATAACAAACATTACAAAACAGTACTTGCTCTACAATTACTCTTTGATAAACGATTAACTTGGGGATAGCTTTATCCATTTACTAAGTTTCTACAGAAACAAACTGAAAGGACGATATAATGATTTCATAAGCGAGAAATTGTTTAACTTAATAGGGTTGTCACAGAGCAAGTTTTAGATTATAATGATTATGGCCGAAGTTTTAGAAGATAAACATAAATAAGACGTGGTGGGGCTACTAAATGAAATTGCAAATAACGAAAATGTCAAGTTATTTGAAACTTTAGTGCTTTTCTCGCAGTTAATAAACACACAAATAAGGAAAGTTGGGAGTTTGCTTGCTTATTCTTTTGTTCGTCTTCTATAATATAATATTAGAATAACTTGAATCAATAATTTGTGAGTATAATGAAGTTATTGGATATGTCAATTCTGCAAATTACTTTGTGTTGTGGAAACTTTATTAAGTTCTAGAAAACAAAAGCTATTTGAAACTCGAAGAAACGGGAGGTTCAAAATTGTTGGTTAAAATGTATTAAAATCTTTGTTTTTGGGTATGTTATCTTCAACGTATGTTATATAGAAGATGATATAGAAGATTTCCTTTTTGTTTGAAAGGTAAAGTGTCTAGTTAATCCTATAGGCATTTGATCGGGTGAAGACTAACAGAGTCTTCTATGTTAATATTAAGTTATAAGATGTAAGTACCAATTTTAAACAATAATGAAATTATTGATTTACATCGAACAGTTTAGTAAAATCTAGAAGTCTAGGGACTTTAAGCGGTATAAATATTTTAAAATTATTTTTATGTGCTTTCAGCTAATTTCAGTAACATAGTTACATACCTATATTACTGAAATTGGCCTTAAGCAGATAGCGTAATAGACATCTATTACGCTGTCTAGTATTCAATATTATTAATGTTAGCGTTCTGCTTTAAGTAACTGTTAGTTAATCTGTGAAGTCAAGTTCACAGCTCTGTAAGTAACTAATATTTGGTCTTTGATATCAGTTTCTTAGAAACTGTTATTAATTCTGTGGAGCTCAAGTTTTCAGCCCTTGTGTTTATATTCATGGCGCTTGCGGCCGCCACTCATCCCAGACGTCGGCTAAATTGCTTTATTGCCAGTCGATAGGTAAATATGAGCAAGTGTCGAGTTCAGGAGGGCTTTTGATCACTTTAACCCCAGATGCCTTTCATTTTGTAGGTGTTTGTATGATGTAGTTTTTAGTAAGTCGTTGTAGATACAATTTTTCAAGAAATTAATGGTTTTTGCGGTAGAAATAATTATATTTTTACACTCTATGGTTACTTACGACAAAATTGCTATAACTATATATAATACAAAATACGGTATAGTTATCTGTTCAAAAAAGTTGTAAAAAAAAACTACCTTATTATTGTACAGAAAAACAAACTCAAAATACCCACATGCACAAAAATTTTAGATTAGCATAAACGTTAATTAGATACTTCTATCATATTAATTATAAAACAATATTTTTTTTATTTAGTTTTTTATAAAGGCATTCACGATTGCATTTTCGATAGAATTGTATTAAACTTGATAGTCAATCCTACTAATATAATAAATCCGAAAGTTTATTATATGTAAGTATGTTCTTACACACTTACGTGTGTAAGTATGTTTGTTTTCCCGGCACGCTCTAACGGCTGAACGGATTTGAATTGTAATGGATTTGGAAATTTGGAATGTACATAGCTTATACCTAGGATTAAAACGTAGGCTACTTTTAACTTGATAATAGCAGCCGAAGCCGTGGAGCACTGCTAGTTATAAATAAATAAATGATAAATAAACGCTTTCACACTCACAGCCCCACACTAAGTTCGATGGCTTGTGTCGTGGGTGCCGGAAACATTCACATCACACACACAATCACAACCAGAACCAGAAACACAAACTTTTCTTGGGGAGAAAACTTGTGTTCCCTCCAGGAATCGAACCCGATAGAGCTTAGAAGGCGAACGCTCACCCAACTAAGCCAACGGGCAAATATTATGTGATTATATTGATTTCTATTCCCAGATCAAAAAAGAAAATATGATGAAGATTGTACAAAAATCCAATCAAACAACTATGCCCATTTCCCGATACTGCACAAAATATATGTTGGAAAAATCAGTTTCATAGTGAAGTTAAAAGCAGGCATTTGAGAGCTAAAACTCTACCTATTAAGAACTCTAGTACTTATTTCAAAAGTTTTGAAATACACATTGCCTTTTTCGTTATTCCTTAGTAAAAACTTCTAAAAGTTTAAAATAAAAAAATACAAAATATGTCTTATTTGTCGGGTAAAATGTTAAATAAATAATGACTAACGAAAATAGTGTATTTTGTAGCTGACGCTCAAACGGCTGGACCAATTTTAATGAAATTTGGTATGGTGGTAGCTGACACTCCGAAATAACACATATGCTACATTTTTATCCAGGAATTCTCGAAAGTCCAGAACTTACGCGGGTAATACCGCGGGGTGCAGCTAGTATATTTATGTATTTAAATGCAAGCAAAGTTTCATAAATCCGACTTACCGTCTCCGTTTTTTATTCATCTCTAGAACCGATGATCAGATCTTAACAATTTTTTATGGATCTAACTTAACCCTTTCAAATAAAAACATAATTTTCCAAATCAATCCAACCGTCTTTGAGTAATAGCGTTACAAACATACAGTCGAATTTAGGAAACTCCTTCTTTTTTGAAGGGAGTTAAAAATGGTAATTTTTTTTGGTTTTTTTTTCCTGTTTTATTTCCATCACATTATCTTTAAACCATCGAAATAATATACCCTTCTAATTATTAGGTTTTGATTCATCTAATATTTTATCATTATTAATTAACTCTTTATTGCCCAAAAAAGGTACAAAGGGTGGACTTAACGCTAAAAGCATTTTCTACCAGTATTATCTAATATTTACTTTCAATTCTTTAAAATATAGCATTATTTCCTAACTTACTAAACAGATGATACTAAGTACTATTACGATGACGCTATCAGTCAAATAACAAGTTGACAATACAAGTTACAACACACACAATGGTCATTTAAAATGTTCAAGATATCCATTATCAAGGTGTTTCATTGTCTACTTCCGAACGTTCTCATACATCATCTATGAGATGAAAAGAATGGGTACACTTGGTCACGAATACCATTATGTATTTAATATTGTAAGAATCGTATCGTCGGCGCATTATTTGTGGAGGCGATCGTTCATTTCGTCTAAAGGAGTAGATAAATCCAAAAAGTGTAGGAGGCTACGCTTGTTCATAGCAAGGTGTAATATAATATTTAACGTATATTTAATATCGGAGCGCTCTAGAATTTGTTTTATTATAGGTATCCGAAATTTAAACGTTTGTCATCAAGTGGAGGCAATCCTGAAAGTAAACGACTCTAAAGACATCACGACTCTGAGACATGTAGCGAAGAAAGTAAGAAACTCGGTGACGCATATTTTTTTTATTCTTATTTCAAATAATACCTATATCTAATCTTCTCAGGCAGGTTATTAGTGGGTATTGGCATTTAAATATACATATTTATACCGTTTTAATAGAAGTTGACTTGGGTGATTTGGCACTTTGTCCGACCGTCCGTCCGTTCGTCCGTCTGTCAAAGACAACTAGCATCTAAACCATACAAGTGAATAACTA
Organism: Lomographa bimaculata; assembly: GCA_948107665.1. Classification (NCBI taxonomy): domain Eukaryota; kingdom Metazoa; phylum Arthropoda; class Insecta; order Lepidoptera; family Geometridae; genus Lomographa; species Lomographa bimaculata. The sequence continues at coordinate 10,739,644 of OX403597.1, read as the reverse complement.
AGCTATGGCCCAAAACTTCACTTCTATCGTGTGTCTTTACAGCACACTTATATTTTTTTCCTCCAGGACTCGTGTTTGATTTCAAGTACCTAATTAAACTTTATAACATGACCAGAAAATACCCTAGAGTTCCTAACCGTATCCCTCATGACCTAATGTTTTTATACCTTGAGTAAAGAATGCTCACGCGAACCGGCAATCATCGCTGTTCACGAGTTTCGATGCAGCAAATCGAAACACTCGGAAATTCAGCCTAATACGAAAGCGCGATAAGTGATCTTTCATTATTTAGTGGTAATCAACCTTTAACCCGATAATGCACGGAGTAAATGTAACAATAGATGAAATAGAAATGTGTTTTCCTTACTATGTTGAGGGTCCCTTTTTTCTCTGGGGTCAAACACTAGTCGTGTTTGACCACCATCTCTCTTGGTAAACTTGTGGTAGTTTTTCTTGTTTTGCTACCTATATATATATATATATATATAGATGCTATGTTATACGAGTAGACAAAGAAGTCATACACCGATGGAAATCGTCATACCAGTTTATAATAAAAAAAATGTTTCCTAACCGTACCACCGGCACTGTGGCGACTACCATTTAACGTGACTAAAAACGTTTTTCATCTTTATTTTATTTTAACTTTAAACATAAGGAAGGATTACAGTTTTCTTAGTCTACACATGATATCTTATTGCTATTATTCTTAAAGTTACAACAATCATTTTGTAAACTTACTACTTTTAGAGCATATCTTAACTATCTTAATTTGTAATAATACATTTTATTGCTGGTATTGTATATAGCCAACAAAAATTAAATAATCATATTATCTATCAATTTTTGTTTTTATAACTGAAAAGTAGTCTATGAAACCCTGTCTTAAAAACCGGTTTATTAGACATTCATGTAATCTGTTTATGGTCTAAATCTGTTGTTTTTTCTCTTACCACGTAGTCTTCCGTCTGCTCCAGCCTGTCGACAATGTCATCGGTGCATGGCGTCTTGTCCATGTTGCGTTTCCGTTGTTGAGCACCTGCAAGTTTATTTATTCGAGTCTTATTGACATATCATCTCCCCTCTGGTTTGCTTTTAGGCTTCCCCACCAGCTTCTCTTGGCGTTCGAGAGTCGTCCTACGATAATCGCAAGGTACGGCTACGCTCCAGTTGGGGTGCCTACGTTTGTTGCGGTGGTGCTGTCTGTAACGCCTCATCAATACGCAACAGTGGCTTCAGCCAGTACGTCCCACTTTTTTCTCCTGGCTGAACGCATTGTGATCATGCTCATTCAGCCTGGCGTGTTTTCAGTTACAATCAGCACAGTCTCCAAGTCGTGTTTATATCATTTGCAGTTATGTATTGCAATGAGTTCTTCTGTATCAGACATTCTTTAGTTTTGTTATTCCTAATTATTGCATTCGCAATTGAGGTCTTTTGTTTGGAACAGTACTAATTACACAGTGCTTGTATTTTATTATCAGGCAACTGACTACCTGTCACTATTGACCACCGACAAACGCTGGGCTACCTAGCATAAAAAAAAGGGTTATCACTATAGTTCGTCATGTGTGGTGGGTACTAAAGTATCGAAAAATTCTTATATATATCCTTATATATGGTTAGTACTAGTTGGCTCACGATGCATAACAATGTGTTAATAAATTACTGCTTCTTATATTTTTTCAGTTGTAAAACCGCAATTATATTTTGTTTTATTGTAGCTGCCGTATATAAATAGAAAATAAAAACCTTGTTTATTCACACCATAATCTGTTTAGCAAACCAATCTTTGAACTAAACACGATTTCTCAGACACGCAATCTGCCACTATCAAATGGGGTGATTACTTCTAACACCTCATACCGGTTTCAAGTAGTTAGAACCAGTAACTAGTAACAAGGATAAAATATAGTGTGTCCGATGTACCCAGAGCAAGTGTAAATAGTGATTTGTGCTAATTTATGCAATTTGATATGTCTGGGATCCAAGTCATTTAAGGATAGGTTGATTTCGATGCATAAATGTGCGATAGGCTGTAAGAAATGTTAAGTGTTAGCCAAGATAACGATTGGAATAAAATCTGTTAGATTATATGCTATGTTGTATACTAACTTGTAGTACGAGCTGGTAATTGTACGAGCTTGTAGTTCTTCCCATTCACCGCGACTTAAGGTCACACCTTGAATTCAAACTGTCATCATACTGACGTTATGATTTCTAAAGTATATCTCTGTTTTTTTAGTATGATCTTTTCGATCTTGATGACATTTGACAATTAACACCTTATTTTTCTATAAAAGTAAGTTTAAAATGTCATTCAATTTCAGAAATTTTGCTAGAACTTCTAGCAAAATTTCTACCACTTTATTAGGACATGACTTGAATATGACTAAACCTTGATTCTTTTACTTAAATTTGACTGTGACTTGATACTAGGACTTCTATTATGGTTTGTTGTACTTAAAATATATTATTTCTTAACACTGGCTTAATGCACAAGATTGTGAAGCTAAAATAAAGACATCTGTAACAAATTAAGTATTTGAAGTACAGTGGGTAAATATTTTTTTGTAAATAGTGTTATAAACTGGTTTCGTTCTCTACTTGCAGAGTTCTTTTCAACGATTCACAAGGGTAGATAAAAAAGTAAAAAATATTTTGCTCCCCGCTTACGTGTATGGGGTATGGGTGTCCCCTTAACATATTCATTTATATCATTTTAATTGCCATTTCTGGCTTTGGGCCATAGCTTTACATATTCTCAGAGAATTTGCAGTTTTTCGCTTGTACCGTACAAGCGAAAAACTGCAAATTCTCTGTCGCTTTTTGTCGCTAGATGCGTCTGACAGACGGACGGACGGACGGACAAAGTGATAAATCACCCAAGTCAACTAAGAAATCTCGCTTCGCTCGATCAACTAACGATCATTCATTATTTGCCTTTATGAAGTCCAACTGTTCCGATAAAATCAATTTAAATACTAAACCACTATAATTTATGTATCTCATGACTAGACACTATTGGCTTTGGTAACTATCAAAGCCAATGAAAGTGTTATTCAAACCAAAGTCATCTCTTTTTCGCATTTTAATTTAAATTTTATTTTCACCTTACAATTTATATGACCAACCGTTAAATTTTATTGAAAGTTGGAAACTGGTTTTGTTAACGATTCCTAGCACGTGGATAGACATATTTAAATAAACGCTTTGAAGTTAAAAGCCTATGCATAATTAAAAGATTTAACCTATGTATGTTAAACGTTTTCAAGCTTTGATACATGATGATTGAGATAAGGTGATTGGATTAAAAATACATTTGGAATCATGCGATCGATTAACGGTGTATAGAATTCAAAATTTAAATTTCGAAGGTCATTATTATTCTATTAATTACCTACGTATCTAGTGGATCTAAACATAATGCAATACAAGTAAAACTGAAAAGTTAACTTTCTAAAAAGTAATATAACCAGATAACTTGTCAAGGCAAATCAAACAAGCCCAAACTTAATGGGTTTGTTTTGTTTAGTACAGAAGTTCCTATAAACATATTCCGTCCCCATCACCAGACCAGCTCCATGGTACCATGTCATTGTCTTATCACAGAAAATACATAAGTAGAGCTCGTCCAAGCTGAAATGACGCGCCCCACTACTTAATCCGTTTATTTAGATGTGTGAGTGCAAATATTAATGACGACACTTCATCTGTATGGGAGCGTCGATTTTTCCGTGAACAATGGATCTGCACGTGTACAAGACGGTCGACTAGTCGGGTGATAAATCCGAAGTAAAAAGTGTGCGTTAATGCGAAGGTGGGGCGCGTCATTTCAGCTTAGACAATCTCTACAGCAAATTTAAATCCAATCGGACATCGGGAAGTAGGCCTAATTTAGATTTGATTACGGACCGACATATATACAACGGGACAGGTGAAACTAAATCAAAGTTTGTAAAAAAAATCACTTTATTTAGAGATTTCAAAAGCGTATTTTAAAAATATCGTCAGGTTCATACGTATAAAAATTCTTTACAAGTATTATTTAAAATATTTTAACTTAATTTCTTTGTAAAACTTTATCATAATTTATCAAATATGCAGTGATGCTATCAGCATTCCATGGATAACTTATCAAAGCATTTCGATGAAATGGAAATGAAAAAGCAATGGGGGTGAAAAGCGACGTTATTCAGCTTTAATAGCACTTTGTTTACGTGCTGGCGACGATGGACTTTACTTGGAAAATTTTGGGAGAGACGAAAGTGGATAAGTCAATAATTATTACTTATTTTTAGTAGGTACGTAATTCTGGAATAATGTCATACGTATCGCTATAGGTTCAGACAGGTAACCGCCACGATGGCATCCTACCCACTCATAGTACACATGGCTCGAGCACTTACCTATTAACTCGGTTACTTGTAGTGAGCTCTCTTGCTGTATAGTAGATGTATATCATTTGAGTTTAGTTTTATACCTATAGGCCATTAGCCCTTAGACTAGTATCACACTAATATTATAAATGCGAAAGTTTTTGTGTAAGTGTGTACCTATGTTTGTTTTCTCTTCAAGACGTAATGACTAAATTAATTTGGATGAAATTCTGAACAGCTGAGAGAAAAATGTCTGAAGACGAAAAGGTGTTTCATACACCTATAAACGGATGTTGTACAATATAAATTAGTTCGAGTACTTATATATACATAATTTGAGGTTTAGTCCATATATTTTTGCGTATAATAAATTCACAATGATCTCTTCGAAGGTGGACTATAACCAGTCAAATAATATTACTGGCAATCAGGGAAAACAAAAAAATTAAATAAATAAAAAATCAATTTATTGCACTTAAATACTCACATTATTATTTGTAATGCATTTATTATATATTAGGTAACCGTGATTATTAGATTTATGATGATTAATGTTTGTTTTTATTTTTATTATTATTTGATTTTTAATCTATTTTAATTAATTTAAGTTACGAATCTATCCAAAAAAGAAATATACATAATATCTTACTTAATGGTAATTCTAAGTAATCTACGGGCACTTTATTTATTTTTAATTGACTTTCGCAATATGACATTTATAATTATAATCTTTTAATATACCTATACCTTAAATCTTTAATTGTGTTTATAAATTATACTATGAATTTAATCTGAAAAAAAAATCACATTTACTTTAATAAGTGATAGTAACAGACCGCTTCATTCTGAGGGACAAAGCCTTTTAGCCTATTATGAAAATGTAGGCATATATTATAAAAGAATTTTACCAAATTAAACAACTAACTGTCCATAACTTTAAAGGTGTATCCACATTTTGTCGCATATTGCGCTTTTAGTTATCAAGTCGGCACACGCGATCCCACAATCACCAGCAATGAATGCATATCAAACTCCGGTTTTAGCACCTCGACAACACTATTCCGTGTTTGAGGTGAACTTTTAAAGAAGTGAATTTATTTTAGATGATATTTATATTGAGTTTGACTTGGAAAACAACTGGGTCAAGAATGAGGGAGGTGTCAAGACCGCTTTTGATCTTCATTCAAGAATGGTTTCATTATTATTACTTATATCTCCTTTCCTTAGGCCTTAGGCTGTTTTATAATTGGGAAAATGTTGATTACCTATCTAAATGAAATGTTTAGAATGGTAAGTAGCATGTATTAATGGAACACATTTTCAGATAATAATGTATTTGCGTGTCTTTGTAGCTGGAATAGGCCGTTATATTTTCTAACCAGAAAAAAAATAAAAATTTCGTATTTTTACGTTTCGGTTTTCCTATTTTACATAAACATAACATAACATAAACGCTTTCATACTCACAGCCCGACACTAAGTTCAACGACTTGCGTTGTGGTTGCTGGAATCATTCACATCACACCCAGAACCAGAAACACAAATTTCGCTAAATTTCCCTCCTTAGAAGGCGAACGCTCACCCAACTAAGCCAACGGGCATTTTAATTGCAATTAGAAAACACTAGTCGAAAAAAAAAACTTTTTTTTTTATATTGAATATTTATATTTTTAATATTCAGGGTTATCACGATGACATAGTAAGGTATGCTACGTTGTTTATGCTATTGACACTGAAAAATGACGTATAAAATTGCCGTTCACAATATTTTGACAAGGCCTAGTTAAATTAATAACGGTGTAGAGGAATTTATATGAAGATATGGTAGATCGATTGGCTAGAATAGTCAAGGCTGAGTGTGAAAGCGTTTATGTTTACGTTTATTATATTACAAATAATGTATTTACTTAAACGTCGCGGCATATATGAACATAACAAAACACAAAGGCTTTCTCACTCTCAGTACCGCACTAAGCTGATAGAATTGTAGCGTAAAAACATTCACATCACACATTTACCTTAGGGTGAAAACTTGAGTTCCCACCGAGAATCGACCCGATACGCGCTGTTTAGAATGCAGAGGTTGCGTTACCGTACATTGGTACCGTCAAAATCATTCCAACTGAACTGCCCATTTAGTTTATTTAGGTACTGGGTCCGATTCTCGGTGGGAACACAAGTTTTCTCCCTAAGGGAAATTTGCGTTTCTCAGTCTGGGTGTGATTATGTGTCTGTGATGAGTATGTTCCAAGCACCAACTTAAGTAGCACTATTAACTTGATAAACTGAATTTATAGTAAGGCTGTGAGTGTGAAAGCGTTTATCTTTATGTTTAATTATACATACTAATAACAACATTCTAATTAGTAGGATTAAGGCGTTATTGGGATAATACGTCGGGTGGTATAGATAATAAAAGTGAGATAATGGTCAAACGCTAGCCTATCAAAAATGAACAACTAGAACTTAATTAGTAACGTAATCAGTAATAATCAAGTTCAAGGAATTAAAGTAAATGATAGAGAAAGATTAGAAACAAAAACGAGAAGTAGCCAAAGATCATTGACGGATATATCGCGTAACATACTCACAAAAAACATACAGTTGAATTGAGAACTCCTTTTCTGGAGTCTGTTGAAAAACGAAAAGTAGCCAAGATACAAACATAAAGAAGAAATAAGTGAAATCCCCAAAAACACTTGCGAAACTGTTAAAGTGACGGTACAAAAGCCCGAAAATATGCAGAAGCCGCTTGACGGCTCACATGGGAACCGTATGCTAATTCTGCCACCGCATTTTGGTTCAGTTCCTGTCGACGCCTGGACAGCTTTGTACTCACCTGTGCCGGTACCTACTGTATGTAAAAAGGTTTGCTTTACGCTGTTTTTCTTCGTGTTTGAACCTAAAATATGACTCTCTCTGGTACGGTAAGAAACGACGAGCAAAATCAAGTATTTTTCTTTGCAGTAAACAATCTTTTGTGTAAGAGACATATGAAAAGCAACAAACTTAATGGTGAAGAACATGTAGAGTTGATGCAAGATTAAACGCAAGCAATGGGACCACCTTTAAGTATGATCTACCAAACAAAAAATGTTTATAAAAATCGATTCATATTTGGCGGAGATATCGCGTAACATACATACAAAAAAAAAAACAGTCAAATTGAAAACCTCCTTATTTGAAGTTGGTTAAAAATGTAATTTGTTTTTAATAAAGTTATTTCTAATAACGAAGCCTCTCTACGAAATGACACTAATATTATAAATCCGAAAGTTTGAGTGTAAGTGTGAAAGTACGTTTGTTTTCTCTTCACGCTGTAACGGCTGAACGGATTTGGATTAAATTTGGAATGTACATGTAGTAGATGAACATGTACTTAAGATTAACACATAGGCTACTTTTTAACTTGATTGTTTTCGTGAATCCGCGTGGCATGGCTAGTGTTTCATATAAGTATATGATTTTGACGGTAGAGATCATCAAAACATTAACAATATGTTGAAACATTAATTCTCTCCTGGTTAAACCATTATATCCTTTACCGGAGTTTGGTAAACTCAGACCTCAATCGATTAACAAATTTTAGTAGAGCACGTTTATTTTTCAACGAAATTAAGCAATATCTTACATAATAAAATTTTATAACTTGGTTATAAAGTTCAGAAGTCGCATCAATTAACTACGAAATAGTTAATTATGACATTTTTAATGATGGCACAGGTGTTAAAATGTTAATTAAAATCCTATAAAATCATATAAATATAGAAGTGGCAAACGGAAGCTCATTTCATTCAATCGAATTAATGTAATAGTCCTCCTAATGGCGGACGAATTCTCATCATTAATAATTTATGTCGACGTTTCCAGATCCATTTTTTATGTAGAGTTGAAAGCATTGGAGTATTACTTCAATAAGGAAAATAATTAATTCCAAACATGTTGAATAAATGTCGATTTAATTAAATATGTCCTAGTAAATAATGCTGAAAAGATTTAAAAGCAATTATATTAAAATTTGTTAATTTAATTATTTTTTTTCAAATGTAAGATAGGTTAAATTATGACCACTATCTCACCTGATGGTAAGCGACGATGTGGTCGACGATGGAGCGAGAAGAAGAGTCTAGAAGATACCTTTTTATTCGCGACTTGAAGACTCTCATATTGTACTATCAGGATATAAACGTAGTTCTTAAGAAATGTTTAGTACTATTTCGCTAAATTGACGTATTGACCGTGTTTAATAAATCGTTTATACAAAATAAGGTTAAATGTCACGTAGGTTTAACCTTATTATGTATAGACGGTTTATTAAACAGTTATCTATTAAACTTTAAGTAATTTAGGGCGTACTGCTCTATTTTAGTAACATAAACGTGACGTTTAACATTGAGATTAATGAAGGGCTACGGTGAGATTAAAGCATTTTGTACAAGGATTAATATTCACTACACCGTAGAGGAAGCTACGAACAAAGCCTACACGGAAAGGGTATTAAACAGTGGCTTCAATAAACGACCCAATAAGTTATGTAAAGTGCGGGTGCATCGCGTCACATTACAACCCCTACGTGGCCGCCTAAGCCAGACGCATGCGCGTGCACCGCCGGCCGCGCACGGCATATGCGGAATATTAAAGGAGGAAAGAGAAAAAAATTAACTTGTGAAGCCATTTTCGTCTATCGGCCCCCTCGCCGCCCGTAGGGCTTCGTGGTGCAGGCAGAGAGAGTCGCGAGCTCGCGGCGAACGAACGCCCGTACCCCGCGCCCTTTCCAGCTTCGACCGTCTCGACCGGTCGCGATTACACGATACCAAACAATTTGTGCAGTGCTATCAGACTTTACAATAACAAAACTTTGTTTATTGGATTGTCTTCTCGCATTTCGAAGAGAATATAACTGTATTTAGTGAAGTGCTGAGTTTTCACAAGTTTCATTCCCAGTGTAAAGTTATAAAGTGACACGAACTGTATTATTCATCGTGATCGTGATTTAAGTGCCGCGCTGTTACATGACATGTCTGACATGAAGTTTTGATAGTAATTCAGTGAATACATTTTACTAATTACTTTTAGTGGGAACCTAACTTGGACAAAGTTGACACTTGATGGTCATAATTTTGAAGGTATGGTATTAATCACATTTGTATTTTTGGAGAAAAAAAAACCTACACATTACATGCTTCTAATGATGAATGTTTTTAGCTGCTTCCTTTAATTACATGTTTATGTTTGCTTACGTACTTACTTTTAATAATACGCTTTGACATTTAGTTAAATATTCAAAAGAATCTCCTTTTATTTTCCTCCCCGAATTCTTTATCTACCACCTTGTTACTGATACAAATATATTCACCTGCTTTTTAGAACAGCTGCTTTACAATTTATGAATCGAAAAAAAATATCAAATAACACACAGGAAATACTTTATCCAAAAAGTTCCCATTAAGATAACTTGTGATGTAAAAGATATGAAGTTATATGACTTCCGATCAATAAAATGTAAAACAATGTCAGAAGAGCCGATAACAAAGATTATATTCCACAAACGAAAAAAACAAGAGAGAATACAAATAAAAAGAGCTGACTCCTTTCAATCAAGACAGTAAAAAACTTCATACGAGCTCTCAAAATGTTTAATGCTTCAAGGCGACATTAAATCATATCTTTTATTTATGAACTAATAACTTGGAGAGAGCTCTAAAATAGACATTCTATAATAAAAAATCCATAGTTACCCTCGATAAATTATTGGTAGACGTTCTTTTTATTGGAGTAACGAATGGTGAGATGAGTAATGGTGCAAGTTTCGCCGATAAATCTCGCGTTTCTCTACCAAGAGGGGTTTTAGAAGCGAGGGTAGTGTTTGGCAGACCTCCCATACATGTTAGTTTAGTCTGATATACTTATCTGGAGTCTGCGATCGGTTGTAATGAAAAGAAAAGTAAGAAAAAATCGTCAGTCGCCAAGACTATAGAATGAAGTTAAAGTAATACTTCTATGGTGATTATACAAAATAAATTGTAAAGTATGTTATCAATTTCAAGAAAAAAGAAGAAATAACTAAAATAGGACAATAATTATATAGTAAAATAATAAGGATAAATAAATAAAGATTCACATTCACAGTGGCACACTAGCACCTATATAGGCTTCTATAATAATTTATTTAGCGAGGTGACTTAAATAAGAGTTGAAGCGCATGGAGTATCGTATTAAAAGAACGCACATTCTCACGGTTGTGCTGAGATACATATCAAGGATTAAGATATTTTTTAGAAATTTTAAAACATAATAATATGTTTGTTCTGCTGTTAGTCAAACAAAAATTATAGCCCGAATAGATGGAACATAGAATAATACGCATCACGGTTTTATTTAAAAAAAAATTCAGCTACTTCTTTGTTTTTGAGTATATAGTAGAAACTAGCTAAATATACCGTTTTTTCCCATGTCATTCAATATCAAGCATACTTTGGTAATTCGTCTAAGATTTTCAGCACATCTAATAACTGCGTTTTCTGTAAATGTATGTTACATTACCGTTCATTTTTCAATAATAGTTTCTTTGCAAATATCAGAATCAAAACGCTTGCTAGAAGAAGCATAAATATATATTGTTCCTAAAAGTTACAAACGCACTCATCGTTTTAATATGTGATAAGAGTTCTGAGAATTCTAAGATTGCGTTATAAGCATAGCATTTACTTTTTACAACCAACGTGTTCTTTTCAACTAAATTGTTCTCTTTAATATTCGTTTGCCTTTTAAGCAGTAGGTATCGAGTTCTATTCCCGTATTTTCTCTACAACGGAAAGTGTCTAGTTCTCCATATGATTGTGCTTACTAGGGGTGTGCGAGAATGTTTCCAGCAACCACGATACAAGTCTTCAAACTTATTGCCTGGCTTAAGTCTGAAAGTGATTATGTTTATAAGTACTTTAGTTTTTCTCTCTTTGTAGCTAACCAGCGCAGCGGTGTTAGTAAAGTAGAATTTAATTATCACATCTCATTTACTAACATAAGCACCTTCATTGAACAAATGGAAATGTGGAGCACTGCTATAATTGATTACATAGTGTTAAATAGAACAAGGGTCACTCACAGATGAACTATATTATGGATGAGTTATGACTATGAAGAAATCGAAGATTTTCGAGAGTATCGTCATAATGATTCTCTGAGATACACCTGTTACTAAATATAATGGTAGCTTTATTGATAAATGAAATGCTTTAATAATTTATTATAATAAATATTAATATTTAACGCCTCTACACTCATATTCTAAAACTAACTTTGATGACTTGTGTCGGTACCGGAAACATTCACAACACACTATCTTATGGAGACACACATATTTTCCTGGGAGATAACTTGTGTTCTCACCGGGTATCGAGCCTGATACCTGCTGGTTCGAAGGCAGACCCAACAGCGCCAGCAGACTAATATACATAGGATTTTAGGTTACTACCCGTTGTATTAGTTGAGTGCGCGGTCGCCTTCTAAGGTTTCGATACCCGGCAGGAACACAAGTATTATCCTCAAGAAAAATTGGTGTTTCTGGTTCTGTTAAGTTAATTTGAGGTAGAAATTCAACAATTTTTTAAGTGCGATGAAGCGATTAGTGTTCATAATTTTTTTTTGCACTTATTCAATTATCCTAATATTAAAGTGAACATTTTTATGGGAGGGCTTTGAAATATTTTGACGACCCAGTTGGCGCAGTGGACAGGTGTCCGCCCTCTGCGCCTTGGGTCCTGGGTTCGATTCCTGGCAGGAGCACAAAGTCTTTCCCAAGGGATATTTGTTCTTCTGATTCTGGGTGTAATGTGTGTGTGATGTGAATGTTTCCGGCACACACGATACAAGTATATGAACTTAGTGCGGGGCTGTGAGTGTGCATGCGTAAAAAAATTAATTTCAACGATCTGATTTATTTAAGATTTTCGTATACACATATGTTCAATAGAACTCAAAGTGAGAATTGATTGTCTGATGAACTATTGTTTATGATTATCGATATAGGAGACATGGCTTTTGTCGCGCACTAAAGACATTTTATAAGAAATGTCTAGGGTAGATGTTTTTAGAAATGTTGGGGCAGATAATCATTAGTTCTATTGTAAAAAAATGTGAGATCCTAATACCGTACCCTGTGTCAATAGCTTCCCTGATGAGACCTAAAAAAAGAATACAAAAATACATAATATTATTTTATTTAAAAAATATACAAATTTAAGGAATACCTATCGTACATTTTCAAACATTAATAAGCATTAAAACCGTTTTAAATCATATGCTTTATAATAATAATTGGTTGTGAAAGAATCTTGATTAATTTTTTAATAATTTTATAAATACTAGCTGACAGAACATCGTTTGCTAGCCAACTACGATTGAATTTCTAATAGAAGTGAGCCTTGAACCTAAAAACAAAAGTGGTGTTACGTGAAGAAAGACGCACATTTACCATTGTTCTTGCCCTGGCTTTCCTCTTCGGCCTGATCTGACTGCACTCGTGGAACGGGAAGGGGTGAATCTATTTTAACGTCAGATCTACGAAAAGAAATTAACAGAAAACGTGCTAATAGCATGGAACTATGATGCGGTTCTGTTTTTAAAGTCGTTGTTGAAGCTGGATGAAGTGCACTACTAAGTACTACAACAGCAAAATTGTAGTTAATCAAATAGTAGTAATTTTGGATATGTATAATGATGGAGGAATCTAATTAGTTCACAATCTCGAGTCAAAACATCTATCTGATAAAAATAACTGTACTTTCACACTACTTGGAGATACGATGAATAAATCTCAAACAGATTTTTATGCAGCCAATTTATGAAATCAAACAAACAAAAGGATGATATTACTTATTATTATTATTATTAAATCAAGGACAAGGTAACATACTCGTATGAAGTGTTTGTTTCTTTGAGCCCTTTTTACGAATACCCTAATAAAGTTACCCGTACGTGAGCCTGTTATCTAGCATACAGTTTAGTTTTTTGTTAGAATTCATATATACAAATGGTTATGTTTTTGTAGCTCTCAAAAGTTTTGATATTGACATATGTGTTTGTGTTGATATTTTTGAATATTTTCGGTTTTTATATTTATGAAACCTTTGAAAACAAGGGTTAGCTATTACAAAATATCGAATATTGACGAAGAAATTATCAATAGTCATAAAAAGGCGTTCCCACGTTGCCGGAAATAAGCTCTAGATCGCCACGCTCCGGTACTTGCTCTTTCCCTATTGTCCCTTTGTCCGTTCTTAGTTCCATCCTACAGCCCATCAAAAAGAGCGGCTCTTTATACCCATGGATCTAGTTTGCCGCACTTAATTCGTATTGCATCATTCGTTCCACACCATTCTGTTTTTTACACCGATCGCTCTGGCTCCCTCGATAGCGTGTCAGGCATTTGTACACAATTCGTTACGAACGAAAACCGCCATATCATATTCGTGACTTTATTCGCTAATAAACTCTTATAACGGTACATTTAGTAAATAATTTTCTAGTTCATCTTTACCGTTAATAGCCTCCATTTTGTCGTTACCGAGTTCAAGAGCACAGAGTAGACACACCGGCGAAATTTGCATTCTCGCTTTGCTTCAATAGCCAACAGTGTAAAGGACCACCCGCGTAGATGAGCCATCGATTCAATACCAGCTTTATAACGCCGAGATAGAATTTCAAATCAAGATTATGGGCAGCCACAGTACCAATCGCTTGCAATAAGGCCCTCTACAATCAACTCGCGTCCTCTCCGCAAATTTCAATATGCATACCGAGAAAATAAACTATGCTCTCATTCTAGAAAAATACCTTTAAAAGACCAGAGAATAAAGAGACAGACTTTAATTTGCGGTAAACATCCTTCCTCTCGCCGTAGATAGGAATTGTTGGCCAGATTTTTGTAATCTTTGCTCGACATCTCAAATAATACAGCTGCAGCATTCGAATCTCATTAGCAAGTAAAACAAGAGAAAAAAACTCGGGGCAATAAATTTTAGCAAGGCCCAAGTCGAAACATTTACGGTTCCTTTTAATTTGGTTGCTATTGTGGAGGCGTCCCGTTGAGCGCCGCCCGTTGGATTTCTTGCTAGAATTCCAGCTGTTTTAACCATTACTTACTTCTTATTTGTTGATTACTAAAGAAATTAAATGCGACGTACAAGTTAAGAGGGAAAATGTTTGTATTTTTGTTATGATTTCTAGAGTTATATTCTCTCGTGCGTTGTCACTTGGGGTTTGCAGGTTCGTTGCTCGCAGATATAATATGTTTTCAGTTTTATTATGATACTGTAGTGCATCGTTGTTTATGACGTGAAACATGAAACTCACCTCGTGTGTGCAACATTTTATTTGTAGAGCTCACATCATGTTTTATTTTCATCTCTAATTAATCACAAAACACGAGACATAATAAGGTAATATTTTAAAACTATTTTCACAATATTTGACGAGAGTAACAGCATAATGATGGGATAGCCTCATACCCTACATAAAATCGGCAGGTGTGCGAGACAACATGTCGAACGATATCATAAATCAAAAGGGATTATGTGAACCAGCGGCTACTCTTTCCACATTTCGAAGAAGCGGTGTTTATTTTAAATGATTGAAGTAATTCCGAGGGTTCAACAGAGGGTTTCGGAGACGAGATGGATGACGTTGCATTTCTCGCAGCCGCTTGTGAGATCCTAGCCTTCACTGATAAAATTAATAGTGGTTCCGCTATCGATTGCATCGGACCGTCGATAAACCAGTTTAAGTGTGGAAAGAAACTGTACTTATTACACATCAATCATCTGGCGGTAATTGAAAGCAGCTGACTCCGCTATAAAACAGTAAATAACATTTTACAACTGCAGATATGGAATTCTTAACCGCCCTTGAAAGGAGCATAACTCATTTTAAGATTCAGCGCCACGTGTTTTGCGAGGAATCGACACCAACTGCGCCCCAGCTGCGGAGACAGAACGTGCCGTTTCGGGTCCACATTAAAATTCCCACACATAAAATTGAATGATAAAAAAAGGTTCTACGCCCGAACGGCCCTTTTTCTACTCACAACAAACAAGCAGGTAAGCGAATCTTTACGATCCTTACGAAATGAAATATGCGCAATCCAGTGAGGGATTCTACATCTTATCACTGTTGAATAAAGAGCGAGTTCATAACAATAAAGTTTTTAAGCTCCTCACCATTTTTCGGTGGAGTTAAAACTGTGTTCTTTTCTTAGGTCAAATGTTGGTGCCAACATAAGAAAGTAGTTGCTTTTTATGTTGTTACGCTAGCTGTTCCGTTAGAAGTCCATAGCTAGCAAACCCTTTTATTATATTTGTTCAGTCTTAACGCTTTGCTTCCTGGATTATTCCATCGTTTAAATCTGGAACGTAAATATTTATAAACCTATTTTTACATTAATTATTCTTAATGCGACTCGACGCGGACGGTTCAAGTCCCAGGTGATTGTTTTCCGTTAGGTTGTTTTTCTTTCTTAATAGAAGGTTCATTACTCTTTATTACGGAACTCTATAATTAAATGTTTTAATGTCAAACACTTTAAAACTTAATTAAGATAATAAAATTAGAAGACTTCATTTAAGAGTGTTTAAAATAACTGTACAGTCATTTAATTAGTCGGAATGAATACTTAAACCAAAGTCAATATTGACGAGGAAAGAATAAATGTTGTTTTAAATCTATAGACGGATTCAATATTTGTAATTATATTAGAGAGTTTGTCTCTGAATCTGTTGATGGTGTGTTTTTCAATTCTCATGTAATGAAAATATTTCCTGGCCTTAAAAGTCTTTGATTTAGTGTAGGGCTATGACTGTAGAAAACTTTGTTTTAATTTTACTGATATTCTCTCACTTTAGGATTTCTAATGTTAGAAGTATAACACTATCTCCATTGAAACTACTCATGCATACATCTTTGGATTTTATGTGTGTATGAGAAATAATTTTAGTATATTTGATTGTCTGAAACGAGGTATCTCCTTAACTGCTTACATTACGAATTTAATTTCATAATGTAAGCAATGTATTAGCATTGCAATCCAGAGAAGTAATGCCGCCAGCATGATAGGAACGCTACCCACTGGTAGTGGGCTTGAGCACTTGAGTTGATCGATGTCTTGTAGGTAGCTTAGGCCTTTGTTGTATATAGTTTTAGGAAATATAGACAATTGGCCCGTATATAATAAAAAAAAATATATTTCAAAAACAAATTATAATGTAATATAATAATAATATGTTTAATTAATTGTTTCTTTGCAAAAAATCTTTACCATATATTATCATAACATAGGTAGACAGATGCAACATTCACGGCATTTCTACTTTTCCATTCAAAGCTGGTGGTCTATAATCCTTATAGAAAACATGGTGTCGGTAACAATAATATTGATTTTAAACATTCCACCGCTTAGGTATTCGAAGCTGTTCGATAGAAATCAAATACTTAAATTCAAATTGTCGAATATCAATTACAATTATTGAATTGGAATATTTTTTATCAGACGTTAAATTTAATGACAGCAGGTGCAGTGTAGAAAGCGAACCATCGTAAAAATGTATTTTTGACGAACCGTTCCATCGAAAAATAATTCTATCGTTGAAAATTTCCATCGATGAAAGATTTTTTCTTTCGATCTTTGACTAAGCATGTAGTCGATGAAGCTTTCCATTTATGAAATTTGTTTTTGGAATATCGTACGGAGATTAAAATATAGAATATACATACGAAATAGATGTTACAAAAAATACACAGTATGAAACAAAAAATACGATAAATTGATAAAATAATGAATAGTAAAACAAAAAATTAACTTATAATCATGTTCGAGCAAGTAGTGATTTATAGAAAAGTTTTGCAAAGCAATTTAACAAATTATAAGCCAAGTTTGGGACGTAGAATTTACGGTCGCAGTCAAATTATTCAACCAAATAGCAACCTTCTATTGTTATGAATAACACCTACATAATTATATTCCCGGATCTAATAAAAAACGTTAAGTTAACTTCTTCGTTGACTAATGACCCACTAAATATATACTAAAATAAGATTATTCGAACGTAGAAGCCGTTTATGTGTTGCATGTACATATATACACTATTTAAGTCATGAATATTTTGGCTTATAGATGTATATAGTTTTAGTTTAGTCTAATGAAATATAGGCAATGGGCCCGTAGATCGTTCCTGTAGTTATCATAAAAAAATATCGATGTGGGACATATATGTTTTTTTTTTATTCAAGATAGACAAACTTTGACCACCATCTCACCTAATTTATTACCTGATATTTTTGATTTTTTTTTAACACTGAATTTTACATGAAAAATGAAGGTTGTTTTGTTTTTATAATTTGTTTTATGTATGGAATAGAAACAGTACAGCAAACAGCAGTAGATTCATTTCTGTCAAATTAAGTTTCTATAGTATAGGCAACACAAATAAATACACATATCAAAAAGTATTAATGCTTATTATTTGCAATAAACATGATCATGCCTAGCTTTAAAATAAATAAGAAATGATATATTATGTGAAGCTTTGTTTGCTTTGGAATAATCATCGTGTTCATCATCAAATATTTATAATAGATCTGTGTAAACAATACCTATGTGAGCTCAAACATAATTCAGTAGGGCTACGTACGACTAACGCCGCGTTCCGAAAATCAAAACAATAAGTGTTTTGATAGCAACCCATCCACGTTTTACACATACAACCACAGCTGTGGAAGATTACATTCTGTTTAATACTATTCATGAAGCTTCACCTCCTTACAAATTAATAGCTCACATTGTTTACCATTATAATTTTAAAACAGTCTTTGCCAGTTTTGTAACATGACTTGAAGCGCTCGATTAACTAAAATCTCTCATGTCGGTTTCATAAGCCATTTAACCGACATCAAAGCAAATTCATCAGTTAATATGAAATCATTGGATGAAAGCTTGTCATTAAATAATTTTATGAGCAGGCGAAGGCAGTTGTAAGTAACTCGTGTCTTCTTGTTAACCAATAACAGGTTTGGAAATTTTGAATAACCAAACAACGTTGCCACATGAAATTGTTTGTGACCAAATGTTTCGGTAATTTATATTTAAAATAAGATAACATTCATCTGTTTTATGTTAAACATTAAAAACGACATTAAAACGTTTACGGCGTCGCGTTCATAATTATTCTGTTATTTACAAACATCGTTACTTTTAGTTCTTGTATTTTATTACTTTCTTGACAAACGTTATTGATTCGGGCTCAATCAAGTCGTAAAATGTACGTGTTAATAGCGTAATCGCATAGTTCTCGAATGGCGACAAGGGAATCGACTTCACTACAGTAATTACATTTGAATAATAAACTAAATGTTACATTTTATAAGGTTTTATTACGTAAGGGTGTGGCGAAGCTACTAACATATACTTGTACCTGCTGAGTTAAGATTCAATATTAGGCAACGAATGAATACTTGTATTTATCGTCTTACCTTAAATTGTCAATGCATTTTTACTCGAATGCCAAGGAAGGATTTTGATTTTCGCGCGTATCTCGTATGTATGTTTATACATTTACTCGTATTATTATTACCTCGTATCTTGCAAACTGTTGGATGGATTCCGACAGTTACGGTATCGTTACGTATCGAACATTCATCTTAAAAATCCAAGCGTCATGTTTAATAGGTGTTTCGAAAAAAAAATGGCGGATTTTTGGCGATAAATTGTTAGTCGTTACTATATATTTTCTCACCAAACCTCTGCTTAATAGGTGTTTCGAAAAAAAATTGGCAATCAATGCATCCAAATGGTTGTATTTAGATGCATTGATTGCCAATTTTTTATTCCTAAACAATTTCATTTCATTTCATACTTTAGTTCTTAAGTGCCTATGCCTGAAAATAATTCAACTAACTAACTTCTTCATAAGCGTATGATTGATAAAAGTTTGATCAGGAAGTGCGTAGAAAACATCAATATTCCAGGATTTCGTGCAATTGACTCTGTGGTACGGACGTGCGACCGGATCGAACTTTACTGCCTATAAACTCTTTATTGCCCATTGTCGACGATTATTACTTAACCCTCATGACTTATGAAGTAATAAATTCGAACTTTTCATGCCGACCGTGCGTATATTTTCACTCGTGCGAGCTCAGAGTAAATAAAGACCGTTTCTCCGACTCGAGTTCTGTAAGGTAAGAAATTAAGGAGTTAACTTCAATGATTAATGTCGCGCCCTGGCTTGTCTGGGCCAAAATTGAAATCCATTTCCACTAAATACAGCGCATTTAAGGTCAGTTGCCTTCGCGTGGATCGATAGATTAGAAAATGAGCTTAAAATATCTCCGTTCGGTAAGCTGTAAATAACTCGATTGTAATTGCGGCACCGATTGTCTGCTGGTAAAAGGGGCGGCGTCTGATGGTAATCAGACTTGTGCCAGGCAGTCCCTACCTTTTGCGTATCAGTCTTGCGTGTCTTTTACGGTCAGTGATATATCATTTTAACGATTATATGCTCTAAAATAAACAACCATGCAATACACAAAGTCTATAACAGCACAATGGTATTGCATTATTGCATAAAGGATATGAACAGCGGAATGAATACAACATCTCTTAGAACGACCATTGGGCTTATTGGAAGCCGTGGTTGCTCTGTCCCCGCCTTCTGAGGCATAAAGTTATTTTCACAACAAAGCACGCGGGGCCTCTGAGCTCCTTATATTGGACCTCTCTTGAGCCGACCCATTGTAATCTTAATGCTGTATTATATTAATGCGATAAACATCTCCGAGATCTCGGTGCTCATTTTTTTGTGAATCATCTCAGTTTAATATTGGCATGAACGTAGAATTAGAGGGAAACGTTTCTCTGGTTACGTCTCTTATCTTGGATCGATCGACGGGGTCGTATCCAATTCTATTAATGAGATCTTTTCAAAAATGTTGGTGTATTATCCTCTCTTAGTAGAAATGTTCGAGATTTGTCGTCGAGTCGGCCTGAGAGTCATTCAACTTTCTGAAATATGAGCATCAGTTTTAAATAGGACACTATCTATATCACTCAACCTCATCTTTTAGATTAAACTAGACAATAAGTTTATTTTATTTCATTTCATTTATTTATTGCAATCTATAATAATAGTAATAGGTATACAGGTGTTTTTCAAGAGTACAGCTCTATATATTTTTTAAGAAAAATTCTTAGAGGAGAGGAGGACTGCTAGGTTTTGTTAACAGATAAGAAATAAACACAAATACTACACAAGACACACAAGTTTAGTCTTTTAATCGCATATTATGTTATTTAGTTTACATTTATCTTAATAAAAGGAATTTTAAGTAGTAAAGAATAATACATTTGTAGCTTATCAAGTCTTAAAATGAGCTTTGCAAAGCTTTGTCTCAAATCTTTGGTATGACCATTTTCGTGAGAGGCAATATATACATATAAAACAAAGTTATGTTAGTTACACCATTTATAGTCAAGAACGGCTGAACCAATTTTTATGATTTTTAGGGCTCCGTTTTTTCTCTTAAGGTAAAAACGGAACCATTATAGGATCACATTGTTGTCCATTTGTCTGTCTGTCAAAACCCTTTTTCTCAGGAACGCGTGGAGGTATCAAGCTGAAATTCATATCAAATACTCATTTTATGATAACAAAGGAAAAATGAACGTAAAAGAATATTTTCGTGTATTTAGCTTAACGAGTTTTTTGATAATATTTCTAGAACGGATTGTTTTTTGAATTTACGCGAGCGAAACCGCGGAGAACAACCAGTTCTATCATAATTATTGGAAAGTATTCAAACTTCCACTGCTAAATAGCCGCTTTTACTACTCCACTTGCCTGCACTTAAATTAATATTAATAAAATATTCTTCGAAAATGCAAAACAAACGAAACGCATTCACAGTCACAGCTTAAAATTAAGTTCAAAGACTTGTATACACACAGTCACAAATATCCCTTGGGAAGGAAAATTGTGCTTCTGCCGCGAATCGAACCCGGAACCTACGTTACATAAGGCAGGCACTTGCCCATTGCGTCCACTGAGTCGTCATGCATGACTCATAATGAAATAAACTAGGTAAGTGAAATATGTGTACCCATCAATGTCACCCGTTATTAAAATATAAATTACCAGTGACCGTATTAAAACACTTATGTGGCATGACGTGGCATGAAAATCCAAATTTATAGAGCGTTATAGAGTGACGTAGAGCAAGGGAAGGCGAGTACAATGAGACTCTACCTTCCTTGAATAATTGCCGTATTTAACTGAATACAGATTTAGTGACCCAAGTTGCATAACAATAGGTGTTTTTAGTCCGTGAAAGAAACTAAAAAGGTATTGTATGTCATGGTTGAGAATAGATGGGTATTATTTCGTGGTTTTACGCGCGTGATTGTGGGTTTGGATTATAATAAGTTGAATTACAGTCATATATGCGATACCTACTATTTATTTGAATGATCCCAGAATTTATATAAGCACTTAAGCTCCCAATGTACTTAAGTAATTTTAATTGACGAGTACTTAAATGCTTCAAGTACTTTGATGATTTGTTAATTTAAAGTATCTTTTTTAAAGTTGCTTTTAAGATAAGCAATCTCTATTATTTTACATTTAAATTGTAAATAGTAAATTTATGATACAGACTTTTTAGGTACGATACTTTTAAATTTAAAAATACAAGTTTTGAGACGGCATGGCTCCCAAATCATACATTATAATTAGACGAAAAGAAAATATTAGAGAAAAATAAATTACTACCTAATTATTGTAGGCTTACATGTAGATATAAAATATAAATACAATTTCTTATCATAATCAGAGGAAAGTTGACGGTCGTGACAATAGTTCCTTTATTTACAAAGCAGCTAACTATTGGCGTGCAGTCAACATATTTCCTATTACTAGTACACAAAATCGTGACTTATGTTTATACACAATACAATAATGGTTATTTACTAAGCGAAAGTTACGTATTTCAGATAGTATGACTTGAATAAGGGTAAGGGATGATGCTGAAAATATATTTTTCTAACGTTCTGTCATACTGCCTGCGCGCAAAACTATTGGATTTTTATTCTTTTGACAGCGCTATTTCTAAAATGGAATTCACACTACCTAACTTAGATGATAATTCAAAATTTTTTTTTGTAACGGATTATTATTGCATGCAGATAGTCGAGTCCCAGGAATAAAAAAGCTACTTTTTATTTTGAACAACGTGGGCGAGGCCACGGCGCGCAGGTTTCTAGTATATTTTTAAATGTATTAGGTAGCATAAATACTATTAGGTAGCATGGAGTTGTCGAATTTACCCGACCGCGTCGCACTGTACCATGGATTGGTGCTCGCAGTTGGTACAATGTGTTTGCGTCCCGCTGAGTAATTCACAAGCTTGCGAACGTTCCATTTACTTCGGCCACAATGGAAAATGTTATTTAGGGCGAGTGCAAAACTTTGTGTTAAGTACCATATTTTAGGTATGTTGACAAAATAATAGAGTTTTATAATAATACTAGCAGTCCCGGCGATCTTCGTTCCGCCTAACAGTCAATGAATGTGCATATTTAGGAAGCCATACCCGGCATGCGTTACAATGTCACGTGACTATATTATTACAACCTTCATGTTTATGTTCGCCTAGTACTTTACCAAATCCGAGTGACGTATGAGAAAATGGAAAGCATGTCGAAATGTAAAAAAAAAAATTTTAAGAAATGTACGTTCTTAAAAAGTATCCTATGTCCTTCTCCTGGCTCTAAACTACCTCCCTGCCAATTTTCAGCTAAATCGGTTCAGCCGTTCTTGAGTTATAAGTGTAGTAACTAACACGACTTTCTTTTATATATATAGATATACTTATTGGGAACTTCTCCGTGATGGGACATTAAGTTATTGGGTGACTGGAATACCAGTTTACCATATATGATTATTGTTGGTTGAACTGCCCGTTGGCTAAGTTGGGTGAGCGTTCGCCTTCTAAGCAGGGGTATCGGGT
Source organism: Lomographa bimaculata (assembly GCA_948107665.1). NCBI lineage: Eukaryota > Metazoa > Arthropoda > Insecta > Lepidoptera > Geometridae > Lomographa > Lomographa bimaculata. The sequence goes on along the minus strand of OX403597.1, from coordinate 10,716,215 downwards.
TCGATTCCTGGCGGGAACACAAGCTTTCTCCCCAAGGAAAATTTGTGTTTCTGGTTCTGGTTGTGATTGTGTGTGTGATGTGAATGTTGCCGGCACCCACGACACAAGTCATTGAACTTAGTGTGGGGCTGAGAGTGTGAAAGCGTTTATGTTATGTTTATTATACTGCACGAGTCTTAAAATTTGATGCTGTTTATTATCACTATGCCGTTTGATATAATTATCTTTGTTTTATAAATCTGTAAATAAATACGATTTATTTAAAAAGTAGTTTGTTTTTATGCACGGCATTATCAAACAAGGTTAAAAAAACTAAATGTCATCAACTACATAGAAGATCCTGTTAGCGCAGTGGACAGGTGCCCGCCCTCTGCGCCGTGGGTTCTGGGTTCGATTCCCGACAGGAGCACAAATTCCTTACCAAGGGATATTTATGCTTCTGGTTCTGGGTGTAAGATGTGAATGTTTCCAGCACCCACAATACAAGTCTTTGAACTTAAAGAAGACTTAGAACCTATGAGTGTGAATGCGCATATGCAATAAAAAAAACAGTTTGTTCTTTGTTAAAATAACCTGAATCTGTAAAAGATTGGTACTATGGTATGAATGTAAAGATGCGTATGATGATAATAAGAGTATTAAGATTGTGCTGATTTTGAGTAGTAATATATAAAGTTGGTGATTTTGTTAAAAGCTATGGCCTATTAAAACAAAATGAATCTAAAAAGAACAACCTCTCAAATGATCCTAAGAATATTTTAAGCTCCGCTACTTTTACTCAACTTATACTTAAAAAAGACAGTTGCTCACAAAAGTTTTGTTCACGAACATACGTGTTTACGAACCGTCACAAAATGCCTCTCAAATTTTATGCTATGTGCGTCTATTCATAGCTGTTTTCAGAAATTCTATTAACGATATTTTCATTCATGTCAACGACGAAAAGTAAGATACGAGTAAGCTTAGAAAGGGGTACTTTTAATGTAAAGGGATTTCATTAGAAACCCCAATAAAAATCAAACGTCAATAAGTATATTTTATGAAATATAGGTATTATTTTTAAGAGCTTTTATTGAAGTATACTTATCATTTAGAATTCCAAAAGATAGCTATATTTCTTTGCTTATTACATTGAGCTGTACTGCTGATATTTATTCGAATAAAATTATTTGTATATTGTATACACAGTAGGTTATAGAATCATAGGAAGAAAATTTTCCATCCTTCGGTAAATGAATTCCTTCCGTCCGTTATGTAATAATAAGTAGACAAAGACATACTTATTAAATTCAAAAGAAACCTAAAACCATTGCAAAATGCCCATTTATTTTATTAAATAGTAGTAAAATATAATTTAGTAGTTATAATTCCTAAGCGGACAACGAAAGTGGTAGGAACACTAGATATAACATTTAGTCATTTGATTTTCGGTAAGTAAGACCTCATTTATTTAATTTTTAAGCAATTATGTATAAAATGTTCGAGACCTATAAATAAAAAAAACGTACGATACGTATAATGTATAACGTCAATATTCTTGCACGTACTGCAAAATAAATTGCTTCTTTCAACTCTACAGAATATTCCGACAGAGATAACTCAGCAACCATCCCACATTTTTAAATCAAAACTAAAATAAAAGTCTGCACGAGTTCCGCGTACATTTCACCTTTATAAAACGATAGTGTGAAGTTTCCCCACTTACGTGAGATCTAGCAATGGTCCCGAGGTTTCGCAGTGAATAAATAATGAACGAAGTCAGGTGAACTCCTAGTCAACATACGACAAAGTTGGTCTGTAGTCGACCGCTTGTCTTTAAAGTTTGTGCAACTGTTGAATGGTTTTAATTTAATTATGTTTGGCAGATTTATAATATTTTTACCGACTTCCCAAAAAAGGAGGAGGTACTCAAGTCGACTGTACTTTTTTTTATGTGTGTTTCCTCATAACTTCTCTCCACGTGAGCCAATTCCGAAATTTTTTTTTTTAGTTTGAATGATGTTGCTTTCTAATTGGTCCCATTTAAACTTGATCAAGATCTAATTAGTAGTTCTTGAAATATCGTGAATAATGCTTATTTTGTGAGCAATATTGCGTACTTTGACGATGTTCTCGTTTACGCGACTTCAAAAGTTACAACATAACTTCTTTCGTTGTAGCCGATTTTGATGTTTCTTTTTTTATTTGAAAGCTGGTGCTTTTCATGTGGCCCCATTAAAATTTGATCAAGATCGGATTTCTAGTTTTTGAGTTATAGTCAATAATGAGTGTTTAATACATTAAATCTGATCAAGGTTCCGATGATAAAGCGGTGACGTCGGTTTTTTTAAGCTTTGCTAGCGTTTATTATTGTATACCACTTTCTAGACTATAACGACTATGTCCAATTACAAATCACGCAATCTTAACGTAAAGCAAGGCATTATATCCCTAGAGATTTATGAAGATCCTAAGGTATATTATTTTGATATGTATTTGGAACGTAAAAAAATCGTATGAAAACTCTTAGCATGCTCGAAAATCAAACAGGCCACTATTGGCAAACACATAAAAAGAAAAAAAGGCGCGATTGTACAAAATGAGAAACAAAAGGCGGTGTTTTAATATCGCCGTATTTTAGCAACGCTAACATTTAATTTCTTCAACTTTTAACTGAATATCAACTTTGTTTATGTAGTCCTGAGTCTTTATTATTTCGCAGAAGATGATGAAAGGTAAAGTCGTTACGCTTAGGGACCAATATGACACCCGGGACGTAAGATACTGCTTTATCTACTATAGGAAACAGAAATATTACGTTATGTGTCTTATGATACTAGCTGAGCCGATCAATAGTTCATGATGAATCTATGTATAAAGATAAAATGTCTATGTGCCACTTTAGGGTCAAATCTAAATTCAAATGTTATCCAAATACGTTTAATCATTGCAACCTGGTAAAGGAGACTACACACTCATATAAAAACTTATGGCTTACTTTAATTATATAGCATTTATACAAACATATTCTTATAATGAAAGCGAAGGCAGCCGAATAAATTAACATATAAAATTTGTTACATATATTCTCGCAAATATGGTATTAGTATATTTATATAATATACCAATACACGACTGATAAAATGGATTTGAATTGCAGTTTTGAAACTGATTTTTCAACAAAATTACAATAAAAGTATAAAGTTTGTACTCACAGCTACGGTTTTATCGCAGATATTTTTTTAATCAAGCTAAAGCATCTTTGATGTTACTCTTTTATTTTATCAGCTACGTTTAATCAAGTGGGTAGATAGTTTAAAACCATTCTTATTTTTTAGGGCTCTGTACCCAAAGGACGCGCTGTCTGTCTGTTCATCTGTACTATAATTTAAATGGATCTTCTAAACCGTAACAAGTAGCAAGCTGTAATTTTCGCAGAATTTCACCAGAAATAATTAAACGCAAACAAAAAAACTGATTTCACGGCTTATATTTTGGTTTTGGCTTGATCGATTTCGATAAAATGTATATGGGACCACCTCTGAAGTACAATCTACCAAACAAAAAAAAACATCAAAATCGATTCATACTTTGCGAAGATATCGCGTAACATACATACAAGAAAAAAAATATACAAAACATATAACATATTGTCCAATTAAGAACCTCCTTTTTTGAAGTTGGTTCACTTGCGCTATCGTCAAAACGTTTAAACATATAAACTTTAAACATGGAGTGATTATAGTGTAAACACTTAAATATAAAAACAAGTAATAAAAACGCCAAATGTTTGCAACACCATTAAGCAGAGATACCTATGAAACATGTATGAATTTGATAGCTAGTGCGAGCCCTTTTGGAGCTACAATATACATACATTTACTATTAACATATAGAATAACTATAGATAACGGGAAAAGATATCATCGGGCTATTTTTCACATATATCACAATATAAATATTAAAAGCGTAACATAGTTATATTATATTAGAAATGACTGGTTACGAGGGCAACACCGGAAACAACTTGTAATTCGAAAACACTCCTTTTACTTGATGGCTTTATAGTTGTAAGGGTGTGTAACAAGAAGTCATTGACACAAACGTTTATAGATGACTAGCTGCGGCCCGCGGTTCTACCCTCGTAAGTCCCGGACCCGCGGAAATTATGGTATAAAAAGTAGCCTATGTGTTAATCTAGGATGTCAGCTACCTCCATACAAAATTGGTCCAGCCGTTTGAGCGTGAAGAAGTAACAAACATATAAACACACTCACAAACTTTCGCCTTTATAATATTAGTGTGATGATTTCATATCGTATGAGATCTCATCTTGCTAATTTTTTGCTCGGTATGTGATTCAAAATGTTATATTGGAAGCAATGGAAGCAATGTTGTTGATGGTAAAAGAATAAATTCTGAACATGAACATGAAAATTTACTATTTCATGATGTTAGAGAATAAAAATCTATGAAATAATAAAGAAAAACACGATGATAAGAAACAGCGGTATATTATTATGTTAGTACATTAAGATAGATGTAGAAATTGTGTTGTACACACCCATAAATTGCAATCCAATAAAAATATTGCAAAACCTGCATGCTTTCAGCGCATTTCTCTAGCAAACGCTATTTTTGTTTTTAGGATTACAATAGAAAGAATTTTAAAACCCTTAGTTGCCGGGTCTAACTAAAGGTTGTGTGAGAGAAGCCAACTATTCATTCCTGGAGGCGAGGCAAGCCCGTTTAATTGGCCAGTTGCGCTGGCATGTCGCAGCGCCAGTTGGCGTGAAGATAACGTAGGGTTGCTAGTTATGGCTTATTATCCGTGTCCAGTGCTTTAGTTATAACCCGATTTAATAAGAAAAACATCTAGAATTGATACGAGTACGATTGGTATTTCACTCCCACTGTTGCTGTTAATATAATGAGGACAAACGAATCTGTACTTCAGGAATTCTATATCACTAAACGACTTTCCATTGTATGCCGAGAACGACAGCATGGCTTTCTCGGACATATAAAGCGATCTCAAAAGCATGACCTGGAGAAGCAACTGATAATGGGACATATGCAGGGGAAGCGCGATGGTCGAGTAGCATATAGGCTATTATAGAGGTAACAGGATAAACTCTACAAAGAAGTATTGTACCGGCGCAAGACCGTGAAAAGTGGAGATTATTTACATATGGTCACGATCAGCATCAGTGAGAGACCGATAAAATAGAAGAAGAAGTTGTTGTTAATCGGTTGTGACAGTGGCATGGCATGAGCCGTTATCATTATCAGAACTTTTCTTTATTAAATCGGGTTCTACCGATTTTGAATAGTTTTAATACTACCATTCATTCTCCTGTTAGCTGATTTTTCTAAGACTTTCTTTGGTGATTCCCCTTATTAAAGAAACGCAAACATTTTTAGGTTAAATTATTGCAGAATTAACACATATTAGACAACATAATAACAATGAGATTAACGTTATTATTAACCGACTTAAAAAAGGGACAATGAAGTTCTCAGTAATTTTTTGTTATTAAGAATTGCCTGCACAATTTAACCAATTTGGATGATTTTGTGATGATGATGATTTTTCAGAGAGTGGTGGTGTTAATCTCATAACAATCGTGTCGTAAAACAGCTGAAGGACTCTGGAGACAGACGCGACAATGTCGAATTTTGCTTTAAAAATATAACAGATCTCAATTAAGCATAAAAATAATTGTTTAAAACGACTAACATAATTATTAGTGCTCTAGCTGAAAATATTGAAACAACCTCAAACTTTCAGCAAAAAAAGAATAAAAACATTATCATAAATGACGGTAGACTCATTTCCAAATTTATTTCAAGGCGAAGTTTTTCTGAGAAATACAATTTTTGTACTCTTAGGTAGAGCTAACAAGTCGAATTATAAAATGTTAACATAAAAATATAAGTATGTCACAATATTCACATTTGACGGTGACCATTCCACATCGCTGCATAGGATTTATCACGCTGATAACCCGACCTCTGTATTTTAAACATGCTGACCGGCTGATAGCACTCGGCGGTTCCACAGTGTTGTTATCCAAGATCTTAACTAGTTAACTGACGGGAACGTGGTACGAAGTCATTTTGTAACTTGCATTCCAAAAAGTAACTACTTAAATAATTTCCGTATATAAGTATGCGTAAGATTCTATACCGTTACCAATGCTCAATAATTGAATCGACTTTTTTCATAATGCAATGAATGTAGGCTACGATATAACGATGTATACTTTATAGAATACTAGCCGTGCCCCGCGGCTTCACCCGCTATTATCAAGTTCAAAAGTAGCCTATGTGTTAATCCTAGGTATGATCTATGTACAGTCCCAATTTCATCTAAATCCGTTCAGCCGTTAAAGCGTGAAGAGGGAAAAACATACTTACACACTTGCACACAAACTCTCGGATTTATAATATTAGTAGGATTCCACGAGTTAATTCTTCAATGCCCGTTTTATTATCTAAATACAAGACAAACTGTCAAACGTCATCCATTTATCGTTGAAATACCTCTAGTTTGGTTGAAGCGTTTCGCTTATATGTTTATCATCCGTACTGCGAAGGAGGGAAAATCATTCCTCTCGTCTTTGTTCTCCGAACGGTATACTTGGACAGTCTTCAAGTCAAGAGTGAATAGATATCTTCTATATAGGCAAGCATGCTACATTTTCGGCTGCATTATCACTTTCCATCGGGTGCGAAAGTGGTCAATTAATACTTGCCTATATCGAGCATAAAAATTCTTAAAACACTCAAACAAACACACAAGACTATAGCATAATTTATACGATGTAGGTATGTTTAAGTAGCAGTATGTAATACCAATTTATTTGGTAGATTTCGATCAAGCTTATCACACTGACATCCAATTTCTACGGAATATTATTGCTGACCGAGAATAATTCTTTCAGCATTCGAATCGACCATCAGATATCTTGAAGATTGAAACTGCATATTCTAAAAATACTATCCAATTTTAATGCTAAAATATCGAGGATTACGATCCCCAGTACCGTCAACAGCGCATAAATTTTGATTTTTGTCACGTACATGGATACGAAAACCTGGACTAACTTTAAAGGTAACCATTTCCAAATGTATTTCTGCTGTATCTATCTGAAATGCAGCAGGTTTTCATCCCGTTTACGTAAACCTTTAGTCTTCGAAAGCGCAGCAATGCATTTTGATACGGAACGTACAGGGGAGCTCATTATGGAATCCGTTGCATCCAGAACCGTTTACTCTGCTACTTTGTAAAAGCATTTAGAATAGAACCGCTGCATAAGTTTTAATAACCTATTTACTATGTATTACTGTGTTCAAACAGTTAAATGGTTGCGATTGGAATAGTCGATCGGGAGACTGCGGCTTGTTTAAGTTTAGTTCGACTCAGTCGATACTGTCTACGGACGGAGTTTGAAAGATACATAGACGACCAGTGGGACCACGGAGGGATAGCAATCTTTGCCGGTTGCTTATCAATACGCGTACATGTATACATATATAAATACTGTAAAGTGTAATGGTCGATATACCTACATATATGTGCATTTAATTTCACACGAATTATTCTTTAGATTTGTTGCCAGCAAGCTCATAACATTGAATTGCTTGTTGGCGTAGTGCTCTACTAATCAGCGGGAGTTGGGTTCTATACCCGGTTTCTGGTTCTCCCCAAGGGGTTTGTGTTTCTGGTTCTCGGTGTAATTATGTGTGTGAGTGTGATGAGTATGTTTCCAGCTATCGCACCCACAATACAAGTTTTCGAGCTTGTGGAGCTATGAATGTAAAGTCTTTTTTTTTAATCTACTACCTCACTTATCGGAAAGTTACGATGCGGCTAAAGGTGTAGCTTGCTCAAAATATACATACCACCTAAACTAGCATATAATAACACTAGCCGTGCCCCGCGGCTTCGCCCGCTATTATCAAGTTAAAAAGTAGCCTATGTGTTAATCCTAGGTATAATCTATGCACATTCCAAATTTCATCCAAATCCGTTTAGCCGTTAAAGCGTGAAGAGGGAACAAACATACTTACACACTTACACACAAACTTTCGGATTTATAATATTAGTAGTAACATATTGGATTGAAAACGAATAAAATAAGTGACTTGAAATTTTGGGTCGAAAGTGGAAGCATCCAGTAATTTAATACATTGTGTTAAATATATAAAATGTTATACTAGAAATAAATATAAAACCAGTAGATTCCTTGTCGTCAAAACCATTTCAAGATTTGCGACACGAAGCCAAAAGGCATGGCAGCGCAAGTTGCATAGAAGCGCTACCTTTTCCAAGTGACAAGTCTCTGAGGAGACCTGTTTGAACGGCGACTTGTCTCTATGTAGTTAGTCTAGTCACAGCTTGCTTGTGTGAGTATCATGTCTGGATTGTCTGGTCGCGTGCGGGGCTCAGATCCATTAATGTAGTCAGGCGGGTACCGCCGCCAAACAAATTACGGATGCAAACACGTAGCAACACGCGACGGCCTGAAAGCCTTTTGCAAGCTTTAGGAATATATCAGCTGGAGCAAATGTTTTGGGTGCATTTTAACATGCTAAATTTGGGGTGCTGTTTTGATTCAAGCTCATTTGAAAGGCTTTGAGCCTTTGAAACACAAACAAGAATGTTGCAATTGTGAATTTAGTTTGTGAAGTTAATATTGTTTATTTTCCGTGCAAGCTTCACTTTCAGTAGAAGAAAAGGGGTTTTTATTACACCTGTTATAACTACCTCATCTTAAGGGAGTGATACCAGAATTTCTTCTATAACTCGTGACTTTTAACCATTTAATCTCATGCAAATAACAGCAATTTGTATTTTTGTAACCATTTCGTTCCACCATTTTATACACAAAACACTGTGACATTTATTTCATATTACGCATATTTATTAGACGAATGTTTTTTTTCAGCTTATTTTATTTTATTTGAGGCGCGTTTTCACGAAATTTTTATAAAACCATGTAAAATCAAAGATTGCCACGCGTGACCTTGCGAATCCGTCATGATACAATATACGCAATATACACCTTTGTAAGCAAAAGTGTAAGGGGGAAAATTGTCTGAGGTTAAAAAAGGTACTCGCATTGACGTATCTGCCCCTTAATTTGTTTCTATTGAAGTTTATTCATCCTGATCTGAAGTATCTAGTAGTATAGGATAAAAATATTTTCACTTGTTTCCTAAAAAAAATACCGTTCTACTACCATCAGGTGAGATGGTGGTCAAAAGTTTGGCTATCTTAAATTAAGAAAAAAGGATCAATTTCCGACGGAAACACAAACGTAACACTCAAGTGAAATTTGTGTTTATTGGTCTGGCTGTGCTCAAGCATGTGAATATTTTCGGCAACCACGACACAAGTCTTCGAACATAGCGTGGGTCTGTGAGTCTAAAACGTATATTTGTTGATTTTTGTATATAGGTACTAAAACGATCGCATTCATATCATTAGCATCATAATCAACTAGATATCTGTCCTTCATGGATTGATCAATGCAACCGCAAAGGAGTAAAACTCCTTGCCAGAGTCTGTGTTCCCTGATGAGAACAATCTTGGATTCTTCAAGTCGATAGTGAATAGGTTTATTTTAGGCAAACGTCGACCGTATCATCACTTAGTTACTATCAGGTGAGACAGTGATCATATATTTGTCTATCTCAAATAAAACAGGTAAGTACCTACTTACTGATTTATAACCATATTTTATTAAGTAGATAATGATGACTCATTAGTAAACGATCTGCTTATTACCTAAAAGTCGCTATATATATCTCACTCGCTATATCTTACTCACTCATATAACACTGTAACCAATTAGGAAACAAAACTATACGCTAAATTGATTACATACCTCTTTACATCGGTTTAAACTTTACCAACCCCTGTCTATTCCTACCCTTGCAGTATCCGGGAACGTAATTTGATAAATATTATTGTTATTTGTAATAATAACGGAGGCAAATTGTTTTACAGTTTGCTCACGCCACCGTTTCGTGCCTATGTTGAGTGTGAGGAAGCAATAAACGGAGTTTGCCAACCTATTAGGCAATGGAGGGAATGGTTCCGAAGTCTATATTTTAACAAAATATAGGGCCGTAATTTAATTTTCTGTAGCTGTAATGGAAAAGGTATTGGCCAAAGATGGAACAAAATGTAGAAAAGTAGATAAAGCATCATCTGTTTCCATCAGGCTAGGTTGTGGTCAAATACTTGCCTATCGAGAATAAATAATTGAAACCCAAGCAAAGCTTAAAAACTAACTTCTTCGATTATTAAAGAATCATCAAAAACGATTCATAATTGGCGGAGATATCGCGTAACATACATACAAAAAAAACCATACAGTTGAATTGAGAACCTTCTTTCGTCGGTTGAAAAGAGATACACTACCACGATGGGAATAGGTCAATTTTCATAAACTGACGGATAGTGCGTGTACTCTTAATTCTGCGATGAAATGTGATTTTTATGTAAAATAACTTAACAATTATTGATTTTTTGACAGTTCAAAATAATATGTAGCTTATGTATAATATTAAAATTGAACTGATGTGATTAATGGCGAGTTTATAGTCAGCAATATAACGTTACAATTTTGAAGTAAGCACATAATGTTTTAAATCTTAACAACGGAGTATTGTATTATGTTTTACCAGCTAAAAGTTCCTAGCATTGGTTGTACAATAAAGTTCTTTTATATCTTCAGTAAAAAAGTGACAAATTACGCAGCAAAAACGAACCGGACAGTACAATGTTAGGTACTTACTTATAATTCGTTGTTCGTACAATGCTTGAGTCACATTCTTTGAGTCACCTTTAATACCCAATCCATCACAATAAATCCATTTAAAGTCTACATCAATACCTATTCCAAGTAGGTATCTGGTACCTCAGAAACACCGAAGTGATGACGATGCACTCATAAACTCAAGCACATAAAAACATGTAACACCTTTCACGTCTTGTATATGAATATACCTCTTCGTAAACATAATACCACATCTGACGATTTAAGAAAAATGAGGCCAATTGAGTATTCCCTACGCGTTGGAAACATCACGCAGAACTCTCGACATGATTTGTGCATTAGGTGCTCGCATAATCAGCAACTCTCTTCTTTATTAATGTCGAACGGCATTACAAAATTTACGACTGGAAGTTTTTAATATGTATTATTGTGACTTAGACTGATTCTTTTGATTTTAAAAGTTTTGTAGTCGAGAGTTTATCATTTTGTAATGATCACCTGACTTTACGACCTTTAAGAACAGGCTGCGGTTCGGTCAAAGAACGACTATCATCGCAGGCGACCGTAAAACATAGGGGCATATTTAGCGGAATAAAAATATGATGGTTGAGGTTTTTCGAAATATTTCGAAAAGTATTAACGTTTTAGCTAAGCAACGGATAATTTTAAAAAATCTCATCGTTCGTATTGAGTTTATTTACGGCATAAGGTTAAAACCAATTCAACGAAAATTACAAAATATAATCAAAAGCTTATAATTTTCGATGAAAATATCTATAGAATCAATCGTAAAACTGGCTTAAAAAAAAATTACTAAAAATTACATATAAAAGTTTTTAAGTGATAGGATCGACTCATAAAACCATAATTTTTAGAGAGCCTGCTCTTAAGTTGAAAATCTGTCGCTGGCTTGAAATAGTGTCCCAGCTTTACTTAAAGAGCCAAATACTAATGTATGCCTAGTTTGATCACCAGTCTAGACCACAGCGGATTCGGTTAAATATAAGTATATTGTTTACGGTTTCATACTGCTGTCGGAACTGCCCGTTGGCTTAGTTGGGCGGAGTGCGTTTGCCTCGGGGTATCGGGTTCGATTTCCGGCGGGAACACAAGTTTTATCCGCAAGGAAAATTTTTGTTTCTGGTTCTGGTTGTGATTGTGTGTCTGTGATGTGAATGTTTCCGGCACCCACAACAGAAGTCATCGAACTTAGTTTAGGGTTGTGAGCGTGAAAGCGTTTATGTTATGTTATAAACACGTGAGATATCATGTTAAACACTACCATCGCAGTTAAAAAAGAACTATATGATTGATGTGACTGTGTGAGAGAGATATTAATTCACAAACAATTAAATTCATCAAATAAAATGTGCAAATACATTAAAATATCAGTATACCAACAAATTACCGAATCCTATTATAGTACTTAACATGGCACAACATTCGTAACCATTTGGTTTCAGTAGCAACATAACAAGTTAACCGTTCCGTATATATGAAACAGCAGCATTACATTTACGACAAGTTGGATCTCAAACCGATTTTTGGCACGAAAGTCGAGTCATACCCGCTCTCGTATAATTTTATGTTTGTATGTTTGTACGTCTTACCGTCAAGTGGCGGGTCTTTGCGATGCCATGCTTGAAACGGTTGAAACTGTAGTCTAAGAGCGTGGTGTGGTTTTGGGTAGGGTCGGTTATTATCGCTTAACATAATGCTAATTTAAATGCAAGAGGACGCTACAATTGAGGATTTAGAATTATACAGGAATTAAATAGCTCAACTGCACCAAAATAAATAATAAATTTATAAATTGTACATTTCAATATCTATTTACTATCTTTAATATTTTGTAACGTAAGTCACGTTACAAAATATTAAAGATAGTAAATAGATATTATTGTTAATTGTTTCTTAATACTAATAGGAGTCAGTACTCTATGCTTATCAATATAAGCATAAAAATACACAATTAAATTGCATAAGCCCGTGGACATGGTAATACTAATGAATAACTGTTTTAATTCTAATTAGGTACTAAATGAAAATTAATAAAATTAATAACGTTGATATTGTTAAAAATCTGTTGTAAAAGAGGTAAGCGTTACTCTGAGTTTTGGTTAGTTAAATTACTAACTGATTAAAAAGTTTATACTCCATGTTTCGATTATTAAAAAAACTAATATCTTCACAGGTGACACAAATGCATACGTAGCGCAGAGTTTTTTTTGTGTATTAAAGAGACAAGTTCAAGAATATACTTGTACCTTGAGTCGCCTGTTGGCTTAGTTAGGTGCGCGTTCGCCTTCTAAGCAGGGTTCTATCAAGTTCAATTCCCGGCCAGAACACATGTTTTTTCCATAAGAAAATAAAATTGTTTCTGGTTCTGGTTGTGATTGTGGGTGTGATGTGAATGTATTCGGCACCCACGACACAAATCAAAGAATTTTGTGAGAGTGAAAATGGTTTTTTTACGTAATAAACGTAAATTACGTAACTTCGTTGAAGTATCTTACTTAGACTAGCATTTGACTCTTACACAATCAGACTCACGTGCACGGGTGCTATTACGTCAACCAGTGGGGGGGTAGGGGGGTAACATGCCCCATGCGACACGCCTCTACTAATTTCCCCGTCTCATGGGCTCAAGCCTCATATTGCTCTACCTCCGTCTTCGCCAGTTGCCACAACTCCAAGAATTATTCCATGAAAATAAGAAATTAAATTTTAACTGTTCACAGATAGGGACAAAGAGAGAATGGGAAATTTTGTGTTCGGGGTGTTGTAAAACTCAGTCTAAAACTACCGTAAAACATTTTAAACGCATTTTGACCCTTTTAGTTAATTTATGTGAGTTAAAAACCTTGGCTTTTGATGACTTTAGTTAAGTGAAATACGGTGGGAGTTGGATACCAGATTATCGTTTGTTGTAATCTGTAGTTAGTGGAAATTTAATAAATAATGTTATATTACAGATAATGGGGAACACAATTCGTAAAACAAGATTGAAAACGACACGCTATATTTTATGTCCTTACATAAAAGGAAATTAAAAATGTCTTCAAGACTGAATAAATATCTTTCAGGCTAACATATTCACCACATCGTAATTTACCATCAGGTGGGATGGTGATCAAATGTTTGTCTATCACGATAGGAAGGATGTTTAATAGTAGCCGTTTATCTACTTTTCATATCATTCTTACTTTTCCACTCGAATTGAAATAAAATAAAAAGCTTATTACAATGGAAACTAATCTGAGAAGTATGGTATCATAGTATTAAAGTTAACAAGATTGAGCTATGACTTTGCAGTATAAAAGGAGCCATTCAATAAGGACACTTCATATTTCCTGACTTTAAAACCCAGCGTAGGTATTGAACTATTGATCGTACGAAATTCAATTCCACGTAATGCCAACACGATCGGTGTACCGACACATCTTGATACGTCCGTCCGGTGTCAGTCAGCACACCAGCTGACCAGTTGCCACCGTACGTATAAACTATTCAGACATCGAAAATAGCTATACAAAGGCAACGTTGTGCAGATGATCCGGTCAATTTCGGAGAAAGCAAACCATATAGTCGTAAGGTATTGAAAATATTGCTTTGTGTGTGGTATTGAACATTTTGTATCTGTAGTACCAAAATGAACACATTCTTACGAGTCCGATTTGGTAAAATCCAAAGGGAGAAGATTGGCGTCAGACTTCTATGCCGATATCTCCTGAGCCTAGTATCTAAGGCAAAGTCGTAAAAAAAAATTTAACGAACTAAATAAAAGATAACATTAAGGTTGTCAGGCGTGACCATCATAATTTCCCTTCTTGTCCTAGATTATATAGGGTGGGCACAATATGTAGACATACATTGGGCTTCAGCTTATATAAGAATCAAATTATAAAAAAAGTTTACCGTTATCTAAAAAACGTCTATAATACCTACGCGATTTTTCCACTTATGGAGTTCAACAAAGTTTTTATTAAAATTTTTGGCTAGACTTTTAATAATGAATTCCTACAAATCGAAACACGGTTATGCTTTTACACCACTGTCCACAGTATATTCGTGGACTGTACCAAAATGCACAACGTCGGTGACATGCGAAGTAACTAACTAGGTAGGAAACGCGTCGATCCCGACTGTGGCTGTCAATTAGCCACTCGCTATTCGTTGCAACCGCGACGTGTCAACCTTAGCCTTAGGGTTGACCAAAACTGAAATTTAGGATTAAAATAATTTGATTTGACCTTAATTTATCAACAGCACAATCATGAACACCACAAATATTTTTTAGTTTATACTATGTTATTTCTTGTGTCAAATTACAAATCTAAGAAATAAGAGATACAGTTTGCTTGTTACCTTAAATTTCATCTTTATCATAGTTCATCCTTTGGACTTTTCTACTGGAGATAGTTGTCATGCTACTTGATATCTCAAATAATGCGATTGAGGCCGTAGTAATAAAAAAGGTCTCAAGTTTTTTCATCGAATTCAGTAGTTTGAAGAAGAAGAAAGGAGCTCATATAGCCTACCTTAAAAAATATTCAGTAATCCAACATGTGGTATATATATGGCATATATATACCACATGTTGGATATGGCATATAGATTGGCATATGGCATAAAGTGTGGTGGTCATGACCACCACACTTTATTTTTACATTTCATGACTGTTTTATTAGAATTACTAATAATTCCAACGAAAAAAATGGTACAGCATAATTATAACATTTTGAAATATCCATGGACTTTTTCCACCTAGCCTTCTAATACTTGCCAACGTGTATTATTTACTACCAACGTAACAAAAGCAAAATAGTGCACGGCTCTATATTTCTCCACGGATGTGGGCGACACTATACTACTCTTCACTCCAACCTGTCAATTAGTAGCATTCGCAAGCGCGCGCCTTGACAACCCTAACAAACTATTCAGGGCTTGAGTTTATTGAGTAAGAATTTTCTAAAGGAAAATACTTTATACCAGGTATATTTCATGTACCTTCGAACGTTATTAGCTACATCCAATTTTGCCGAATACTGGACTTATGATCACATTTTTTTTATCTCACTAATATTTTGTCATAGACAAATACAATTATTTCCAATATTATATACCCGAAAGTTTGTGTTTAAGTTTGTTATAAAAAGACAGAAATTTGGATGGAATTTGATACCTATCCAGATAGTCTATCTTGGAATTAGACAAAATCTCATTTGAATAACATAGCAGTAACGCAACATAACAGTCTCCGTTTGGGAAATTTTCATAAACGCTTTCTGACACACAGCACTACACTAAGTCTGAAGAGGTGTCGTGGGTGCCAAAAACATTCACATCTCACAAACACACAATCACACTTGGAACAAATTTTCTTTAGCGAGAAAACACGTATTTTTCAACTAAAATCGAACCCGCTGCTTAGAAGGTAAACATGCAGCCAACGACGCCAGCGGCAGCATATATGTGTTGACAATACAAATACAAAATCATTTATTTACTTAAAACAAACTTACATAAAACTAGCAACTTTGCTATTGGTCCTTGACAGTGCAGTTATAAATTTTAGTACACGTTTTCAGTTATAGCAAAGCTATATGAGATGCTTTTTCTATCATGTATTGAAATTATCATGATCGATGCATGAGTGGGTAGTACTTATGCAACACTTTTCAGGCAGCTTTAAGTTATCCCACATACATGGTTTCGTAAAGGGAAACTTGCGATATCCCGTTTATTTTTTACAAGGTTACGATACAAAGGTCGAACTGCGTGTTTCGGTATTTTATATTCTTTGGATGTAGTTGATACGCCTCAGTTCATCTGCCCAACTTTACCGCCCACAACTACGACTATTGTTGGTGTCACTTACCTTTGTAAGCCCATGACGGGCGTGGGGTTTAACAATCTTGTGGAGTTGTCAAGGAAAATAGTTTTAGATTCATGATTAATGCAGCGAGAAATCGAGCAATATAAATCATAATAACAATAATATAACTGTTTGTCAGAGTTAAGACGATAAACAGAAAGTGTTCTTCATAAATAAATAAATACTCTACTGTATCCGGTTAAAACTCATAATTTAGTTTAGTTTTTGGAACGGAGTTTCTTATCGCACGTTATGCTCTGGACACTTGCGATTCAGAACTTGGCCGTAAAAACCGTCACGACACTTTTTCGATGTTGCTTTGTTCTGTATGTAAAAATAATTCGGCAAGTAGAAATAAGCAAATGTGGTCTGGTAAGAGAACGTTTGACGGGATGCTCACAGCACTGCACAAATTTCAAAGCGGTGTCGTGGGTACCTGAAACATTCACATCACCTATATTTACACCCAAAACCAGAAACACACATTTCCCTTGGAGAAAAACTTGTGTTTGCACCGGGAATCGAACCGAATACCCGCTGCTTAGAAGGCGAATGCATCAACTAATCTAACGGATAGTTATTTAAGGGTAAACCTATTTTATCTAGGTCCACTCAATCTAAACTGCGAAATGGAAAACAAACGAAAATAAACCAAACTGTCAATGCTTCCAGTATTGATGGTTTAGTTTTAGTATATTTCAATTAGTTACGAACATTAAGGCATTGAATAATAAATCACTGGTTATTTTCTTCATAGCTCAAGTGTAACAAATAAAATAGAGTTTGTGTATCAAAAATTGGTTAGTGATTAGAAATGAAGTATTGCTTTTGCTAGTGTGCCTTATTATTATGTCTTTGCAGATCTCAAATCAAGGCTTTTCATACTATACTAAAACAGTATTATTACCAAAAATATAGGCTTTTTCATAATTTCAGGGTTATGCCATATGGGAGAAAATGTGGTCATAAGTGGTAGACATGTTTGGTCTAAAACTTAGTACCAACTTTAGATGCTAATATATTTTTAGATGTAACAAGCAAGTCTTTGACCTGATGTCAAATATTACGTCTTTATTTGACTTGTATTACAAATCTTGTCCAAAAGTGACATATAACCAACAACACAATAAACACAATAAGACTAGACGTTGTGACGGTTTTTAAATTAAAAGAGCATAAAATTGTGCTTCAGCACAAAATCCGAACTAGCACCAGCAGTTTAAAAGCCTCTGCGCTATTTTATTAGTCTAAACTGTTACAATAATAGAGCACTAAAACAGCTCTACGTTACTATTGTGTCCTCAATGTGTCCGCCCATTGAAATTAGTTTCACTAAATTGGAGACATTTCGGCCGCATTAAAGCGACCAAAATACAGTTTCGGTCTGTCTGTGTCGATAGATGTCTATCGGGGTATTTTGAGCTTAGTCATGGAAGTAACTGTCTCTCTAGTCCTACTCTAGGGTAATATTAATATCGAAACACAATACTGTAGATAAAATATTAGTTAATTTGCACTGTGTTTTTATTCTTTTGAGAATTTTCTTATATAAGACGAAGGTAGTAAGCACGCTTATACAATAATGAGAACTATCTTTATTGATAATGGTGTTGGCAATGCATCGTGGTCAAAAAATTCAATCAATACTGTAAACAGTTCACAAATATATAGAATACTAGCCGTGCCCCGCGACTTCGCCCGCTATTCTCAAGTTAAAAAGTAGCCTATGTGTTAATCCTATGTATAATCTATGTACATTCCAAATTTCATCCAAATCCGTTCAGCCGTTAAAGCGTAAAGAGGGAACAAACATACTTACACACAAACTTTCGGATTTATAATATTAGTAGGATTCAAAATTAAATAGATTGTTAGTCTGTTCTGTTAACAAGTGTATGTATATTTATATTAGTTTTGCTGTTATATTAACTGAATTTAAAGGAGAATAACCTATAAAACCAATAAAAAAAAAATTGGTGACTACAGTACTAGAATTACAAAACAAACAAACACACTCACAGCCCCACATTAAGTGCAAAGAATTGTATCGTGGGTGCCAGAAACATTTGCATATCACATGTACTCTTATACCCACAATCAGAAGCACTAATATCCCTTGGGGAGGTAAATCGCGCTACTACCGAAAATCGAACCCAGGACAGAAGGCAGACACTTACTCACCGCTCCAACTGGGTCATAGATACAATTATAAATTGTTATTATAAATCAAGGATAAACAACCACAACAACAAATTGTACAATTCTTGATAAAATATATATATCAAATAATTGTCTTTAAGCTGATGAATACTCGATTGTAATAATAAAGCCACATAACATCTATCGATAAATATAATTATTGATACAAAATTCCTTATGCAATAAGAAAAAATATTTTTAATAACATAAAATATTTTATAAAAAAATTGTTTTTAAAAATTTATGGAATTCCAAGTATATTTATATAAATATACGTTGATTCAATCTTACGTTATTTTACAGTATTTCCTAAATATATAACATAATTATGCCTAATTATACATACACAGTACTATATAGTGCACATGCGTTGTTTATATATGTATATTTATGAAATGTAATCATAAATATACATATATGAACATTGTCAATAGCTTGTGATCATTAACTTGTGTAAAATAATAATGTTTCATTTTCATTTTCAATATATATAATATTGCATAGCACAATTCTGCAGTTGATTTTTTTTTTCTGCGCAGTTACTATGTAGGTCATAATAATATATTTTGCATAATTGCTTCTTAAGAAAAAAGCCATTAATAATAATTCAATAAAATTATTTTTCGTTTCAGGTAAATATCAAGTGGCGCCTGTACAAGCATACATACTTAGTAAGTAGTATTAAGTTTATAGGTAAGCGTAGAGCGGTAAACATTGATCTCACTTCACGATTTAGAGCTTTTTTGAGGAAGCATACCTATGGAAATAATACTTATGGGTTAATAAGACTGACCTTCGATAATCTCTCTACATAAGGGAAATGATATATGTACAAAAAACGACCGAGGCGCGCGACCATGCGGCTCCTCCTGCCGTTTTATATACTGGCGTCTTAATGAAAAGAGACGTAACTGCATTTTTGTTAAAGTTGAGTTACATACATTACGGAATCAGGAAAAATAGACGCATCTAATATTTTTATTTTATTTTATACGTTTGAATATTTAAACGCAACCTACTGAGTCTTACTTTTAATATAGACGCATCTGCTACAACTCACAACATTGGCTAATAGTAAAGATGTTTATTCATTTTTGATGTATATAACTCAAATTTGACAAAAATTTGCTTACGTCTTTTTTCCTTATGACGGCAGTATAGTGCGCGCGCCTCAGGCGCTTTGTATATCATATCCTTTGGACTCCACAAGGGACAATTATTAATACTTGTAAACATATAGATCAGTATATTTATTCAGAAGCCACACCCTAACTTTCAGAATCATTCGATACGTTGCTTAAACTAGAGCCACTGATAGTGTACACTGAGTGACACCGAGGGGTATATAACACCAAGTTAGCCATCATATGGCTAAGTCATGTGCTGGTAAGGTGCCAACCTGCCCCTGCAAAACAATAGACGTGACTCCGTGGACTGACAAATGGTAATTGTATGGTATTTTGCTATGAAGCAAAAAAGAGTACCCAAGAAGGGATAATGACTTGGCCGTACAAGATATGATAAATATCGAATAAAATAATAATATTTAAAGTATTATGCTCGCTGGCTAAGTTAGGTACCTCTTTTTGCCTTTTAAGCAGAGGTTATCGGGTTTGATTCCCGGAGAAAAACTCAAGCTTTCTCCCTTAGGAAAATTTGTGTTCTGGACACCCAGAACAGAAACACAAATCTTCCTTGGGAAAATCACACGAACGAGTGCGTGATGTGAATGTTTCCGGCACCTAAAACACAAGTCATCGAACTTAGTGTGTCTTTGAGTGAGGTACATCAAATTAAAGTTCTAAAATCTAGTTTCAGTGATTAATAACGGTATACTTTTATGAAATCTATTTTGTTATTCAATTGTAAACTCTATTATACTTGATTTCTTCAAGACCAGTTACCAGTGGCACTTGTAGAGTGAAAGTAATTTCAACAAAGTCCACTTAAGTTTTACAGCTGGGTCCATAGAAAGCAATCTTAACACAAGTGTTTGAATGCGATTCCACAAAAGTTTTACTATTTCAATTTTAATTGGAATTATGTTATTTTTCAAAATAGGCAAGCTTATTTTTGGAGTATTTTTATAGTTTAAGTATTGTAAGCGTAACACACATTGTCTCAATATTATATAATGTTCTTAATGTTTTTATCCGTATAGGCTTAAAACACGTAAAAAAATTCAACTTACTTTGTTGTCGGCTAGTTAACGACAAAAAAATTAAGGACAACTAATGTTTGTTCGAAACAAGTCGACAACTAAGTAAGTCTACATATATTTTACGTGTTTTAAGCCGTATATAACATTGAAACATTATATTTTTATGAAATACAATTAATTGGCCGAGAAAAGATAACAGACATAAAGAAGGACGACAGAGGCTCTTTCACTTTTATAATAATAGTCCAATAGATAAAGCTTGCAGCTGCGTTATAAAAATTAAAATATCTTTAAAACGTAACGTCAATTTATTATAGGTATAAAAAAAGGAAGCAGGATCATAGTACGCGAATCGAATTTGCAAACTGAAAACTGATTTTTAGTTTATAAAAAAGTGGCATTCATTGTACTCTTTAGTAGGGAAAAATAAGTCAAATACTATCGTGATAAAACTGTAAAAAACAATTTCAAAAATATAACGCGGAACAATTTTTGTAATTTAAAATCATAGGTACCCATTTAGTACTGAAATTTTTAAACTTGGTCTGCAAAATTTCAAGGAAATTTTGCTAGACACGCGTCACGCCAACACTTACGTCTCGCGTACTTGAGATGCCGATCAACTGCGACCGCAAGCATCGACCACGCCATTCAATAAAGAGGTCCGATGCAATCCACTCACGTAAAAACAACTTACAAACGGACAGACGGTACGTCACGTGCATTCGGGTGCAGTCTTTGCCCGCAACTTCAATTTAGTTAAAAGTAGTGGTTGAGTGCGAGCGTGGACCGCTAACCAGACGCCCGCGCTTGAAATCGGACTTTTCTAACTTTATGCTGCACGCCTGCGATACGAAGCTTTTATTTTGGCACGAGTATTTGATTCCCGGGTGATACTAAGTGTGTGGTTGAAGTTTGTAATTGGTAGAGCGCAATTACAGAATGAGTTTATACCAATATATAGACCACATCGTCGATTACCATCATGGGATAATATTTTAGGTGCTTTATAATATTATTTTAATGATGATGACACGAATTAGTAATAGTTCATTTGCTAATTATTCATAAACCAAAAGATTATCTCTCAATAAAAAAATACATATCAATATTGTATCCTTGCAAAGCTAAGATATCGGTCGGGGAAAAGTCTATTCAAACTTGTAATACAATCTCCTTGTTTGTATCTGAATAGTTATTGTTTTGATATCATTAAAAAGTGTAATTTAAAAAATAAAGAAATAAAAAGTAAAAACTATATCCCACCATTTTACAATTGTTTTTCTGACCACCAAAACTAACGAGAAAATTATTTTCAAAGTTTTTTCATAAAAAATCAAAAATGTGACACCGCTTGCTATATACAAGATGGCAACCCGTTATCAAACAAAATGGCACTTAAATATTAAATAAACTTAAAAAAGGTCTTGAAATAAAATATGAGGAATATTTTCTCCCGACCATATATAAAATAACCTGTACTACAAATACTAAAGTAATATAATTTAGTGTTATATCTAACAGCATATCTACTATCACCCATAATTTTATTTCGATTCTCTTGTGAATGTATTTTAAATATTTTAAGTAACCAACCGGAAATGTCGTATCATAATAAATGACCTTCCGACGTTATCGGTTTACAATTTTACATGCATTATTTACATGTATCAGTTTTTTATGTTTTTTTCACAGTAGAAAGAACAATCGACATGTGTTTCGTCAGCTGTAACCGCCTTGTATTACCATACAGTTACACTCCGACGCCCAATTTAACCGATATTTAAAAAACTTAACCAATGGTTAAGAATAATTCAGTATCGAGCTTAAAAAAAAAAACTCTCGGAGTTTTATTCTAAGCTCGATAAGCAAGCATTTGACTCTATCCCACCTGATGAAAAGTGCTGATGCGGCTAAAGATGTAACATTCTTACCTATTCACTCTTGACTTGAAAACTTCCAGATTATACCGTTCGGGGAACAAAGACTCGGGCAATGAGTTCGAGGTTAAACATTAGATGTAATGGTGGGTTCGATGTAGAGTCGGAACGTTTAAAGCTTTTTAAACTAAACTAAACTTTTAACTGTGACATGACAATGATGCGTTAACATTGTGACAATAGCCAGTTAAAGTCAAAACGGGAAGAGCGACCATTTGAGTGGGTATTCACGTTTACAATGGGTTTGTAGAGCATTAATAAATGGATGTTGCGCAAGGAAGATATGGAGCGTATTAGTTTTCTTTTATGCATTTTCACTGATGTTTAGGCTTGTGACTGTATAATGAGGGACGTAGGATTTGAAATAGTAAGAACCAAAATAAATAGTAATAATGAATATGGAGGTATATGGATGAATATGGAGATAATGGAGGTAATGATCTCCTACGAGTAATGAACGGGATCAGAAATCAGAAAATATTTATTGTGTAAACTGTGTAAACAATATGTAACTAAAAATGTCCAGAACATGACGAATGGCTCAACTTTATTATTTAATTGGCTTCGCAATCTTGTGCTTTTAGTGTCAAGTAACAATATATTTGAATTGTATTTCATATTAAAAGTCCTAGTCATAAGTCACAGTCGAAGTCAAGTAAAAGAGTCAAGGTCAAGTGATAGTCAAGGTTTATCCTAGCGAAGTGGTAAAAACTTTACTAGAACTTCTATTGGAGTTTTGGAGCGAAAGCGAAAATCATGTTTTTCAACTTTGTATGTTTTGCCTACACTTATGCACGTTTACTAAGTATTAATGATTAATAGTTCACCTTTATTAACACTCCAAGAATCAAAGGTTTTGGAAAACTATATCAATTTAACAAAGCCACTTTCGCGGAAAAAAAATGGTTCAACGTTCAATACGAAACTTTCGTTGTTTTACCGACTTCCCAAAAAGGAGGAGGTCTTCAAGTCGACTGTATTTTTTTTTTATTTTTTCTATGTGTGTTACCTCATATCTTCTCTCTACGTGAGCCGATTTCGATTTTTTTTTAGTTTGAAAGATTTTGCTTTCTCATTGTTCCTATTTAAATTTGATCAAGATCTGATCAGTAGTTCTTGAAATATCGTCAATAATGCCTATTTTGTGACGAATAATGCGTACTTTGACGATGTTCTCGTTTACCCGACTTCAAAAGTTACCTCATAACTTCTTTCGTTGTAAGCCGATTTTATAATTCTTTTTTATTTGAAAGCTGGTGCTTTTTTATGTAGTCCCATTGAAATTTGATCAAGGTCTGATCTCTAGTTTTTGAATTATAGTCAATAATGCGTGTTTATATATTAAATCTGATCAAGGTTCCGATGATAAAGCGGTGAAGTCGGTTTTTTTAAGCTTTGCTTGCGTTTAATTGTTAAAAATATTAATGAGCAGTATTTAGGTACAAATTTGAAATTATAATCTCAATATAAGATTTATGGTTTAAGATTCTAATCAAATCCTTCGTTGTAAAACGACTTTTTTTTTATTTAGCGTAGGTACAAAAACATAATTTGGAATTGTAACAGAATACCATTTAACTTCTTTTACTTAGTCTGTTAAACAGATAGTCTCAATTATTATCAAAAGTTGATCTTCACCCCCTTCAACTGAGAATAAACGTATCAAAACGTGAACGAATATTAAAGCTGACGATGCTGTTGATACAGGCAGAGAATTCTATGCTCTGTTATAACTGAATGAAAGTCCAAAATTGTTGTAAGGAAATATTATAAAGGTGCGTAAAATGCTTAGTCATATCGGAACTTGTTGCCTTTACGAAATTTTTATTAATGATCTCGGGCTTCCATGCGGTTCTACTCAGGGTTGCGTGTAATATGGTTTCGGTCTATTAGAAGACATTTGTTAACCGGGCTTTAACCGGGCTTTTGGTTATAAAGTTACAAGCCATTAGGGGCGCCGAACATTCTGGGTGGTTGTAGTTTTTTGTTGTACTAATTAAATGCTTGTGATTTTGCTTAGTCACGAATACATTCATATAATTTTATTTGTATAAACCTTCAATAAAATCAATTGGATTGGCTGTTAATATCTGAGCTTCCAAAAGTTCATATTTTCACAAATAATTATTCTAAAAGGTTAATAAGGAAACTAATTACACCATCTATCATCGCTTATTACATCACCTCATACTATTTCATATGTCACTTAAATTTCAGTTTATTAGTAATTATAACTGATCAAGTAACCAAAAAACCCCTCTTATCGATCTTATATATCGACGAGCCAATTAAATACCTGTATTTGCTACATTATATTGATATTTCTATTTTGTTTTACTGTAAAGACAAGCATTTGACCGCTATCTTGCCTGGCGGAAAGTAAACATGCTATATAATATTATAGTTAATATAGACCTTCTTATTAATCTTACCTCTATCTCTTTATAACCTTTTTACAACTAAACCGCTGCCTAGTACGATCTTGATACAATTTGGTAAAGATAAAGTTTAAATAATGGAAAAAGACACATACAGTTATTTATCTTGATCCTTGATCGTGACCGCGTGACACAGATATAGCTGACTCAATGTAGAACCATAATATACGTCCTATGACACTTCATACCTATGTATAACTGTACTCTATATCTGCTTTTGTCTAATTAAATTTGAGTCCAATATTAAAAACCATTAGCTGACACTAAAAATCGATTATCGATTAAATTCTCACGGAAAGCGTCGAAATCCCCAATAAATAGTCATTAAATATTTTGTCACGGGCGTATTTATGAAGAGAGAACCAGCCTTTTTATGTATACGAGAATTAATTCTATTTTTATGATTGTCGCCTACGCCTTCCAAGTCACAGCGCAATCATAGATCAGTGGGGAAACTTCACGCACGAAACTTGATTGGGCCCACCCGTAAAATATTAGGTGACGGTTTTTGTACCAATCGTCGTGCTTATCAAAAACTAACTTATAGCCTATCATCGCACACAATAGAAGTATATATACTGTTGCATGTCTATTGCAATATGCTTCAAAGGTTTCTAAGACAGCTTTTTTACAAATAACCACGGCTTCGCTTGCGTTGATAAAGTCAAAAAGTAGCCTAGCCTTAGGTATAAGCCACTATGAACCACTTGAGCCGTCACAGCGGGAAGGGAACAAACATATACAAACTTGCGCCTATATAATATTAGTGTGATATGAATATCTAAGTTGGTTAATCTAATAAATATCAACAGTTTAGTATTATTAACTCTCACTGATTGTTTATTTTCTTTTCTAATCAAACAAGACAAATAATCTAAGTCTAAAAACGATGTCACGGCAGCTATCCTTGAGAGTGTGTCATTCTAGAAGTCAAAAGCGCTCGAGACTAGAGAGTTTATTAGAGATCATAATAACTGACTTCATTGCTTATATTTCGGTTTTGGCTTAACCGATTTCGATAAATTTTACTACTCTACCAAACAAAAAAAAAAACATCAAAATCGATTCATAATTGGCGGAGATATCGCGTAACAAAAAAAAACATTCAGTCGTATTTAGAACCTCCTTTTTTGAAGTCGGTTGAAAATATAAATAGGCAAAAACACTAACGAATTTAGTAATGCTTCAAGATATTGTTCTGGTAACAGCAAACTGTGACTTTACACTAGATCATAATTTAATGCATAGTCAGGCCATTAAAAAGCATTCAGTGCCTCATGTCGGACTGCATTGAATAATACTATAAGGTAAGCCTCAAATAAAATGGAGAGACCCTAGTCTTAATGCGAATATTATCTTACCACATATCAAATGTCGTTTGGTCAACCTTCGAACGCGGTTTTTTTAGCTTCATTATACTCGTAACTCTGGCGCTCTGGTAAGTATTGTCTTTAAGGTTGGTACAGTTTGACAGCTGTCATTAAAACTATATTAAATGGGGAAATAACCGTAGATTTGTTTCCTATCTCGTCGGGGGTAATTAAATACAATGTATGTTATGTGTATGAGTGTCATTGGTGCATTTTAAGGAGTCAATATTTTAAGGAAACCGTATTTTTTTCTAATCAAAAATTTGTTTTTAAATCGTTGTCCAAAAAGATGTAATCATGATACACCCAGAATTACCTCGTCATTTTGCTGTATCTGTTTTTTGAATGTTATAATAAGGTAAAATTCATTAAATGTGATTCAATGTAGATACATTTTTGCTCGGGTCGTAAAAGGCACAATAGCGTCTGAAATACATTATGAAATGTATTCTTGATAAACATTCTTACTAAATTAAAGCTTGTGTAAATAGAATAACGTTCAAGACGTGGCAGAAAAAATACCTTAATTTATTACTTTACTACACAGTACAATTACAACAGTGCTATCTTGGTAAAATAAGCTACGGGACTGGTTTATTCTCAAGAAGTTACGTGATAATTCTGTTTTATTCGGACTACGCAGTGCGTAATTAAATTTGGTAAATGTAGGCTAATTTTTAGCAAGACCTAAGTGGACGAAGTTGATAACACTGCTACACTGAGAAAAATGTCTCGTTGCTTTTACTAACATTCTAATACTAAATGTTGTACTATGTGTAACTGTAATTATTTAGTAACAATCATAAAATTATTTGGATTACTAAAAGATGATTCTGAGAATAATTTTAGCCTAGTTGCACCAATTTTCATTCTCCTAATAATAGATATCTAAGATCATACAAGCGTCTTTATTTATTATTGATTTTATATCTTACCCATTAGTTCTCTAGAACTTCGGTTTAAAATATTCTTTCTGATCGTTTTAAATGTTATCTTTCTAACTCTAACCTGTCATGATAATTTCCTTATCATATCAGCCAAATGAGGTATAACGAGGTAGGCGTGCGTAATCTCCATTAAACGATTGGATGTCTCAAAAGTTTGATAAGAAGCTGTCACTTAAATTACAGTATGGATAAGGTATGGTCATAGACATTTTCAAGCCCAAAGTTTGGTTTAAATAAATTGTTTGATATAGCAGACTACTCTGTGTCTCGAATCTGAAGCAGTTAATCAGGACAAAAAATTTTTTTTCTATTTCTTGATCAAAATTATATCAAATTTGTTTTTATTACTCACTAGAATTTACTGTATATATAAATCGTGTTGAATAATATTACGTATTAGAAGTTGTAAGCCTATAAATTTCCTTACTCATACAAGTATCGGCAAAGTGTTAAAATATAAATAGAAATCATTTTATTGCGTAAACTGTGTGTTCGTAAACTAAGAACAAGGTACAAGGTTTTAAACTTAAAAAGTAGTAATTAGCAACAGTTTATCCCTTTCAGGCGTAAAATTAGATATATTACAATTAAAATAAAAAGAGAATATGCCTATTATATATTACTATATTACTATTATATATTCCTTTAAAGTCACGCTGTCCTCAAAAACAAGTAAGTTAACATACTGTTTCTATATTCAGCATGTCTGTCTAAAATCCATTAGAATCTTATGATTGCCGTTGCTCTCGAGAAGGTTAAGGCTTAAATACCACCTGCAGTCGATACTCGCATACCCAAGTCATCTAATAATTACCAAAAGCTTGACTCTAATAGCCCACTTGATCTACAATTTATCGTCTCAACTATTTATTTAAATTCAAATACACCTCTTTACACACATACCTGTTTCCGAAATGCATCGATTTGAATTTTTTATCGCGTTTGTTTGCTTAAATAATGAAATTAAAATATAAAATAGATAGTAAAATCACAGAGTTGAATACAATTACGGTTGATTACTTGAAATAACTTGAAGTGGCGGTTCGTGATGTCCTACTTTATAATAAAATTATAATTCTTCGAATATTTATATAGCGTTGGATGTTTGAATTGGGTTCATTTGAACCTATTTGAGCCCACCTGAATTAAATATAAATGTCGCAACTTAAGTTACATTTTATACGTTTTTGTTGCAAAGCGGGAATTTTGTTAGACGCCCTCGAACCCCAACTATATGGTCAACGAAATTTATAATTCACCAAATCACCACTACGCTCTGCGGCTCAGTCGTCGTTAATAGAGATATGATATTTGAATGTTTAGTTAAAATATAAACGTTTTGTTCTTATGAAAACCATAAAAAAAAATCTATCCCCTTATTTATAAAAAGATAATAAATTGAAATAAAAAATATGTTTTAAGTTGTATCAAACGATAAAACTTATAACTAGTAAAATTTTTTTGCTTTATATTTTGTTTATTTTTTTTTATGAATATGGTGTTTTTTCAAATTAAGTATAGAGATTTTTCATACAAAAATGAAATGTTTTAACCTTTAACTTAATTTATTAAAAAACATACGTTTACAAAAGTAATAGTTTTACATATTTTAACAAATAGATTTGACACGAAATAAGCAAATCTGATTTAATAATCTTAAAACGTTTAGCTCTCTCTAAATAATATGGCTACAACACCAGACAATTTTCTTTAATAAGCAACCTAGGCTACCCATAAAATTATACACCGAAGTGCTTATTATTGTATCAGAGTTTAATATTGAAAGTTAATAGCTCGTCAGTCTAGGAAAATTAATTTAAAGTGCATCGGACCAGCAATTAAGCAATGCAAGACAGTGATTAAAGTTCGATAAAATGAGCCCTCGAGGAACATCGTGAGCGGTAGCTCTAGGTATGACGTCACGATAAATCACGAGTCACGACTACCTATTAGCCTAACGTGTCTACGAGGTGTGTCAGATTTTGCAAATGGCTCTACATATGAAAATCATAGTGATGTAACTTTAATTATTTAAAGGGTCATAATCTGATAGCGAAAAACTTCAATCGGGGAATGACATTGTGAGAAGTTGATAATTTTAAACAATGACGTAGGTAAGATTTAAAGGTTTGATGGTGGTGAATTAATTAATATATAAATAATTAAGAAGAGTAATAATTAATTACAATTGTGGTGACGTAATATACAACGCAAATTATCATTTTGTTGGTAATAATTTAGTTTTTACTATTCTCAGATTACAATTGATACCGACTTGCTATTTTTTTTATGAAATTAATATATATAGTTAGTTTTGACCACAATCTTACCTGATGGTGAATAATGATGTAATCAAGGGTGGTAAATATACCAGGTCTAGAATGACGGTCTTTCAAGGATACTGCTGATAAATTTTAAACCATATTTTTTTATCTGAACTTCAGAAAGCGCTTTCTAGCAATTAGGTATACAAACTAAGATGCAATTAGGCATACATGTTTATAATTTAGATCAGTACCAATTAGCCAGTAAGTTTTATAAATGGTAATAAGTATGTTATGTATGCTAATAAATAAATACATTTAAAATTGCGCGATCTTAGGTACTGTTTTCTTAAGTACTGATTTCAGATAAGTAGCCATTATAAATATAAACTCGTGACGTCCGACTATTTGCATGTAAATGCGCTTACGCACAATGTAAACGGAGTTTTATGAAAATTGCTTTTAGTAACATGTGGTTGATGCAAGGAAATAGTATTTAGAGGGTATTACGGACATGTTTATATTGATTAGGGAAGCAATTTTAATACAATAATGTTGGTTGATTGAAAGTAACGGACATGAACGTTTACATCGGCTTTTAATGAAATTGTGTTCTACATTTAATTTTACAATTATTGAATCAATGTTTATGTACTAAGCATAACTAATTTAGAAATAGTACGTTGTACAGTCAGCGATTTGTCTTATGTTGTGATATAAGTTTAGTTTGATATCCATTACAGTTTTGCAAATATATATAATCTTACCTCGTTATTTGTAAAAATGTTAAACGTTCCATGGACATTCACAATTAAAAAACGTTTTGTCACAATTAAGAAAAAATATATTAACTATAGGTTTATCAAACGTATATTTTTTTAAATAAAGCAGTTTAGGCGTGATTGACTCATTAATTACTAAAGGTATAAAATCAATAAAAAAGTTTCCAATTACCAAATCAGCAAACTTTATAACGATGTTCAAAATGAAAAGTATAAACAATTAACAATTTCATTGCTAATCATAACTAATTATGCAAATTTTTGAGTTTAATGAGAAAACCCCTAATAGGAATCTTTACGCGCCGTAGCTCACCAAGGTTTTATTAACCGGCACTTTTACAAACAAACCTCCACCTTTAAAGGTACTTTTATAGGTACTTAGGGACGCAATTCTCATTCCTTTTCACGATAATAAAGGCCTTTATACCCGAAACCGCGTCTTAACGTTCAATGCTTTAATTATTATTATTTTTTTCATTCCTTCGCGAATTGTATAGCGTTGCTTTGTTCACGATGTGTAAAGATTAAAGCTGAGATTGGCCACGCCCTTCACTGATTGTTAGCTCTGATTGGTCGTTCTTGCTCTTTGTAATACCGCTTTGTTTTATCTTGAATTAGCGATTAAAAAATTTCCCTTTCATATGTTTTATGCCAGTATATGAATTGTAAAAAATGGGTTTGTAGTAAGGACTTCTAAATATTTGAGGGCACTGATACCAAAATATGTTAAAGTTAATCTTTGAGAAAGTGAACTAAATTACTATCGGGATACCAGTATTCTCTAGGGGGTAATTATTGGATTTGTACCTTCTAAAAGGTAACCAAAACATATGTCAAGCACAAGCCTAGTAAAATAATTTTCCATTAGTGAATAAAAACAGCAAGCTTCTTTACTTGTTCTTGATAAGTAAAAATGTACATGTTGTTCGTAATAGATATACAAAAATTATAAATATAATTAATAAAATTAAAAATGTTGGTGATAGCAAGCCACACTTTTCAAGTTTATATTATTGACTCTACTTAATTCTTTGATCGCTCTCACAGTTATAATTATTACGTAACAGCTTTATTACTTAACTAACAGTATCTACATCCTAACTTGTAAAGCTAACTTGTAAAAATTATAACCATTCAAAGAATTAAATAAAGTCAATATGATATTAATATATGAATTTCTAAAAATTTCTGATATTGTTCAAGTAAAGATACTGCCAAGACACTTTGTATGTAAGTAATTTTCCCTTGAGAATTTCGGATTAGAATTAAGAAATCGTACATTTTATAATAACCGTATTATATAAGTAGGTAATAGATGTTTCTAAGATTGGCTATCGAAAGATGCTCTTTATCTAGTAGCCAGCCAACTTTGGAGCTAACAGCTCTCCATCATATTGTTCAACGATTGAAATGATTGAAGCCAAAAACTAGTGCCAAGTTTTAATATTTCAGAAGCTTTTGCAGATTTAGATGTTAGAGATGACAAAAAAAGTTGTATAAATATAGGCGGTGAGAGCAGCGCACCTCTTGGTCACGGGTTCGAATACTACGACAGGCTTGAAAAGACTTGAAGGTATGAATAGTTAAAATATTAAAATCTGTCGCCAGGCCGTAAATAGTGTTCCGAATCGTTTTTTTAAAAGCCAGTCACTTAACGTTTACATAGCGTAGTTACAAACCTTGACTACAATTATTATCACTTACCAATAATTGTGGTATAGTTTTCAAAAAGATTGCAAAAGCATGAAAAAACAAAAACTGAAATCCTGTACAAAGTGTACATGCAAGTTTAACAGGCAAGTTAACATGCAATTATTTTTTTATGTATCCTGCATGCGGTTGTGCTTAAGATGTGTGTATGTACATTACGGCTAGAGTAAAAAAAAGTGTTTTAACATCATGCAATAACAATATTAAAGGTTTTGTACGATAATTTGCCTAGCATTTAAAAAACTATACATAAACTGACACTATACTAAGAGTTTCAGAGATACTTGCGATCGAAGTCGGTTATTTTTTTTAACTGGTATATAATACTATCTTACTAATATTATAAATCCTAAAGTTTGTGTGCAAGCGTGTAAGTATATTGGTTCCCTTTTCACGCTTTAATGGCTGAACGGATATGGATGAAATTTGAAATACTTAGCTTGCATCTAGGATTCACAAGGCTACTTTTTAACTTGATAATAAGGGGCACTGCTAGTATGTCGTAGAGAGTAGATATATTTTCGATTACTACTTTCTATCTAAGCTCTAGTGCATTCTACAGGCATGTCGGCTTTTCTTAGTGCCGGCTTATATAACACCATATTTTTCCCAGACGTTATTCCTCTTATTCCATAACAGATGAGAACTCCAGCATTAAACTTTACACTTGGACAGGCAGAGAGATGGGTATTGTAGTCCCAGGATCATATTTCTTCAATATTATTCTCTCAAACCGTTACATGGTAAAAGAATTGCGTTTTGAAAGGGAAATATAAATGAAATACGATTCCATAACTTTGGCAATATCTAAGAATGATACCGTATTTTATCATTGAGTGATGGTGCGGCCGTTACTTTGTGAATTTGTCATTTCTTTTCGATATACTTCTACGAAATGTGACTGGAAACTGGAGGTACATTTTTAAGTAAGGAAACATAGAAGCTTCTCAGACTTGTGGAAACGTGAGTTATTTTTGTTTAGTAGTTGAATGATGATTGTTCAAAACTTGAGATAATGACCGAGTACTAAACATTATACCATAGTGCTTTATCACACTAATACTATAAATCCGAAAGTTTTTGTGTAAATGTGTAGGTATGTAAGTATGTTTGTTTTCTCTTCACGCTTTGACGGATGAACAGATTTAGATGAAATTTGGAATGTACATATACCTACGATTAAGGCTTTTTTTAACTTGACTAACGCGGGCGAAGTGTAATAATATATAATACGAAAAATAAGTATTGGCCTCGATTCTGATATCACACACTAAATTAAATTTAAACTATTCCTGTCTTTTACAAAATAGGAATACAAGACAGAGATAGCATACATTTTAGTACTGTTAAGTTAGTCAGAACTTAGATGTCTATGCAAGCTTAGTCGAGTAATTGGTGTTGACTAAAACCACGCGCCTTTTTGCTTCTGCTGTTCATATTTTAATTGATAAACTAGTTTGACAGCACTAAAATGTATGCTATCTCTGTCTTGTGTTTCTATTTTGTAAGAGACAGGGATAATTAAAATTTAATTTAGTGAGTGTACATCAAAATCGAGGCCATTATGTGACTAAGACTAAACTAACTGCCGGTTTACATTATAATAATGATTAAGTATCACGATAGTTTTTCTAAAAATATCTTGATTCATTACTTTCTTGCAGCAAAACTTCTATTCCTATGTTAAAATTAACAATAGCACTACCCTTACTTAAAAGTAATTCATAATGCAAACCATTTCCATTCTTATTCAAACTAAACTGGCAAATGACGAGGACCAATTAAAACAATCGTATCTAGCTGGCGTGCGGCACGCATATGACTTGCCATAACAAATGTGGGTTACTTAGGAGTTATTACACGTTTATAATGAGGATAAACCATCTCCATTTAGCTATTACTCTGCCCTTCCCGGAGACTGAAATTTGTTTCGTGAATTAGCTGTGGAAGTTTCTAATTTGTAAAATTCCTGGGAAACCTGTGAGCAAAGGTTAAATATAATTATATTTAAACGAGCACGGTTTCAACTTACTTAATTCGGCGCAGTGACCCAAAGTGAGTCTTGGCCTCCGAAACTAGAAGACGCCACATATTTCTAACTATCTTCGCCACTTGTACCCATTATATCGGTCAACCCAAATATGCTATCTATATAACCCGATCTCCTCCCTTTCTTTCTACATGATCAAGCTAGTGAAGTATGTGAGCTTTCGTAATTTTGTTTTTCTGACCCTCTAGCTTCCATCATCTCTCTTGAAGTGCCCGAAGATTTTACGGAGCTTTTTCTGGTCTGTTTCAAGTAGATATTATTATTTATAGGTTGAAACCTTCTCGCCTTATCTAGTATTAATCCTGGGTAAGATCCAAAGCCGTTAAACTGTTGCGCGAAAGGCTGTCATCATCTGATAACATTCAGTTATTGTTAGTTATCATTGTAACAGTCTTAATTTTTGACAAAAGTTGTTTATACTCTTTAAAGATGAAATCGATGACTAAGCGTAAACACAAACACTGTCATATTCACAGCGCCACACTAAGTTTGACGACTTGTAAGATGCCAGAAACATTCAAATCACAAACACAGTCACATCCAGAGCCAGAAACATACATTTCCTTTGGGGAAAAGTATATGTTTCTACCGGGAATCGAACCTGCTACCCGCTGCTTAAAAGACAAGTGGGCAGTAAATAAAACAGGTGGACTCTTCTGTAAAATTTGTCTTGGGTATACCTGACTCTGTGAAATGTAAAGAACAAGCGTAACGGTTAACATCAGGCGAGCGACTTTCTGATTTCTTCTAATAAGTAACATCAAATAATTAAACGCAAGAACCTTGATCAGATTTAATGTATTAAACACGCATTATTGACTATAACTCATAAACTAGAGATCAGACTTTTATCAAATTTCAATGGGACTACATTAAAAGCACCAGCTTTCAAATAAAAAAAGAATCATCAAAATCGGCTCACAACGAAAGAAGTTATGATGTAACTTTTGAAGTCGGGTAAACGAGAACATCGTCAAAGTACACATTATTCGTCACAAAATAGGCATTATTAACGATATTTCAAGAACTACTGATCAAATCTTGATCAAATTTGAATGGGACAAATTAGAAAGCAACATCTTTCAAAATAAAAATGAAAATAAAAATCGGCTCACGTAAAGAAAAGTTTTGATAACACACAAAAAAAATAAAATAAAAATACAGTCGACTTGAGTACATCCTCCTTTTTTGGGAAGTCGGTAAAAAATATATATGGCATGCTATATAATGTGACTAAAAGCTTAACAAGTAGCAAATAAGTGGATTTCTCATTAAATGTAATTGTCCATTGACCTTTATAGTCAAACAATATGCTGTAAGTTTCTAGCAGAGGCAAAGTGAGATATGTAATAATGACTTCTTAAACATAAAAGATAAAAGAATCTTAAGGTTTCGCCAAACTTCATTAAAGATATATTACTTCTCAGACTTAAAGATATATTACTTATACCATAAAGTGCCTACGTAGCAAAGACCTAAGAAGGCCTACATTCAATATTAAAAGTTTATACCTAGATTAAGAACGTACAAAGCATTTGCAAAGAATGAGTCAACATTTCTGCATTCTCCGATGGCTTTGTATGCAGATGTCTTAGATATTCAGATAGGGAATTCATATTCAAATGATCAGATGTTTTGAAGCACAGGTTTGATATTATCAATTCTCAACAAAACAAAGGAGAATTTTGAGAGATTGGCAAAGTCGTCGTGAGCTTTGAAATTGAAAGAAACAATGTAGATAACGATAGGCAACTTGTAGACTGTAAGCCGTTACTTTGTTTTATTGCTACTTTGGCCAAGTTTTATTTTGTTGCCTGTCATTAAAAAAAATATATGTGAAATTTATTTATACTATGTATTTTTCAAAATATACATATTGTTTACTGTTAATTAACACTATAATAGTATATTAAAAACACGTGACGCTATCTCGTTCTTTTGACTTCATGAACAACCATCTTAAAATGTATCTTATGACTGTATTTGGAAAAACAAAAGACTATCAAGTCAGGAACATAGACACGCTATGAAAGCAGTCAGTTTTGTGTTCGTTTTTAGGGTTCCGTACCCAAGGGTAAAAACGAGACCCTATTACTAAGACACTATTACTGGGACTTCTCTGTCCGTCCGTCTGTCACCAGGCTGTATCTCAAGAACGGTGATAGCTAGACAGTTGAAATTTTCACAGTGGATGTATTTCTATTGCCGCTATAACAACAAATACTAAAAATAAAATAAAATAAATATTTAAGGGGGACTCCCATACAACAAACTTGTTTTTTTATAGATAATGGTACGGAACCCTTCGTGCGCGAGTTCGACTCGCACTTAGCCGGTTTTATTTTTTACATAACGTGATTTTACAATCTAACGTACATCGTCTCGTCTCTGAAGTTGTCTAATGAAGAGTAATTAGCGACATAAACAATCAAAGGATTTTATAATCTTTGCCTCAACCGCATTATTTGCGTCATAGTTACAAAGAACACCAACAACGGCTGTACTCCCTTATATTCCTTCTTTCATAAAATCCTTTTTAGCAACTAAAATATTGAACTATTCGTGTACTTTTTTAGCATTTGATGTAATTAAAGCTAAAGAATATATAAATAATTTTTCGAAGTTTCCAAGAAATTAAATTCCTATTTGACTCTCACGACTTTTTTCCGTCGCGGGCGAAACCATTAAAGCATTATCAAATATTTCAAAGGTTACAAACAATCAACTCAAAATGTATAATGATCCATGACAAATACTTTATAAACTTATTTTACGACAGTCGTAATGTAGCACGTCATCAAACGTGAAGCGCCTTGGTTAGGTATCGCCATAGAGATAATAGAAATATCAGTATTATTTTGACTGATAGAAGCGACTCTATTATTACTCACTCGGTGGTATTGGATACTAAAGTGTAAATCTTTAGTTTCAGTTATGTTAAATATTACATTATTGATTGCATTATAATTGCGGAAAATTGCTTTTTTTATGCTAAATGTGCAAGCATTTATCCACTATCTCATCTGATAGAAACTGATTTTGCGGCCGAAGATGTGACATGCCTGCCTAGAAGATTTCACTCTTGATTTGAAGACTCCCAAATTACATCCTTCGGGGAACAAAGACGCAGGCAATGAGTTCCACTACTTCGCTGTACGGATGATGTATGCTGCGTTGAGTTTTAAAATAATGTCAAGAGAATAAAATAATAATAAAAGAAATGTACCTAGGATTTTATTACGGTCCAACGGGTTTTTTACAATTGTTAATAAAGGGTCAATCGAATAGATCTCTCGTGTTATTAGCATCACTGAATCGGAAGCCTGGACAACAAAGAACCCAGAATTAATTTGAATTTTAATAGACTTTAGTGTCTGTTTGGGCTTACGATCTTGTATCTACAAATTGGGCTCTTTTAAAGAGATTTAAAAATCTAAATAAAGATTTAAAGGATAGGCTTACGTTTGACTTGATCTCACCTATAATTTAGGCACTCTAAATTTGTATGTAAATTAATAAAATCAACACTAGCGAGTCCGCCTAGAGACAGCCTTAGTAGTTCTAACCTACCTATACGCTTATTGTGAGAAATGCTATTTTAACATACGTATATATTTTAACATTAAAATGATTGTCGGAATCTTTGTTCGACATTTAAATGGAATTGCCCGCGCTGTGACAAGAAGGCCTGTGCAATGGTGGATATGCTAAAATTTTCGATTCATCGCATACATGTTCAATAAGTGACTAGTAAGCTACGCGACGAATTTACGACATGTTTGACATGAGAATGGTTCTATAATAATGTACACAGTGACTTAACTTTTAACAGTGTCACTTCTATCCTTATGTCTATACTAGGATCCTGATGGGTATGATTAATTTATTGCGTTGATAACAACTACATGGCTTGCGTGATAGAGATAGATTAAGAATTTTGGTGATGGATCACCGTAGTCTTAACAAGAATTTACCGTTATTATAATTACTTCCTATTTTCCCGAGAGAGTTTTTAAAACCAAAACTGCCTTATGTGTGACTACTACTACCTCAAAATTTAAACTGTTGAGATTTTGATCTTTTGATTTTGACTAAAATATCACCATTTTGGTTATCTAATTGTAGGTATATTATATTCAGTTGCGGCTAAAAAAATTAAAAATAAGTCATAAACGATGACCTATAACTATGTCTTCAGAAGCATCTTTTTTTCATGAATGTTTATAAATTTCATTGAGATTATACTAATAGTACGCATATATATATCTTCAGAGACTACGCGCATACACTTTGTGGATAGTAGAAAAAAACTTGTAGAGTTAATTTCTTAGAAATAAAGAAAAAATATTTGGAAATTTTAGTAGAATGAACGTTATGAAACATATTTTTTTATATGAGTCATAAAACTCATGAATTATGTCTAAACAAAGTCAACGCGCTCTTCGGTATAGTGATCCCAGATCAACAAATGAATATTTTATGTCACACATTTTAAATAATTCATAATATGATTGATACCTTTC
Organism: Lomographa bimaculata; assembly: GCA_948107665.1. NCBI lineage: Eukaryota > Metazoa > Arthropoda > Insecta > Lepidoptera > Geometridae > Lomographa > Lomographa bimaculata. The sequence continues at coordinate 10,677,181 of OX403597.1, read as the reverse complement.
GACTATCGGTGGAACATAGACCGTTGACTAATAAATATTTAACAAGATTATGCTCCAGTAGTCAGGACTATGACCCACCAAAAACCAAAATGCGTTGTGATTGACAAAGATAACGGTTATTTCTTATCAAGATGCATGGATAGTTCATGTGAACTTGTGGCGACCCTGTTTAGATTGTAAAATACCTATGATGAAAGAAACAATTCATTTTAGCGTGCTACATCTTCGACCACATCGTATAGATAGAACGTTTGCCTGTACAGTTTAAAAAAACCAGAGATAGAACATAACTTTTTTTTATTATTTACTAATTGCTCTCTGTTATTTTTTATGTAAGTATATTATATGTTATAGGTATTATAGTTTTTTTTTATTTATTTAGATTTATTATTGGATAAATATTTGTAAATAAGTTTACTCACATTTATACATTACCCGCAGGTTTGCCTGAAAGCGTCGAGTTTTGTGCTTGACTTTTGTGCTGAGGCAAACCCATTTCGGCATGCATTATGATAATTGATTATTTGTACATAAGTGTTACAATGTTATTGTTTTACTTTTACTACGTGTCGAAATAAATTATTTTTCTTTCTTTCTTTCTTTCCGCGGCTTTGCCCGCGTAAATTAAGTTCAAAAGTAGCCCACGTGTTAATCACATCTTTCTAATCAAATCCAAATATAAGCTACATATTTATTTATTTATTAATAATTTTACACAAATCAAAGTAAGTAAAGAATTACACATACCTACATTCCAAATTTCATTCAAATCTATTCCTTTTCTATTTGAAGAGAAAACAAACGTACTTAAACACTTACACACAACTTTCGCGTTTATAATATTTGTGTGATACAAACCTCATAAGATTCCATCATTATGGGTACACATATTTCAAAGCTTTTAATGTCTAAAAATATTGTACTGAATTTTTTATTGTCATGGTGGTCGTTAAGCCTTCCGCTTTTCGTGATAGAAGAAAATAAAACTGAGCACGTCAGAGAAATCATTGCAATTACCCGACTCAATGAGCGCAAATCGATTCGGATGCCTTAAGAACTCGGCCGACATTGTTGAAAATTTCAAGTTTGTAAACTGTTATATTATCAGAACAAAAAGCCCTCGTCTGTCGTCGGATAATAAGATCGACGGGCAACGTGAATAATGGGTAATTTGTTTGGAATAAAAAAGCCTGCAAATGGGCTCAAGGCATATAATAAAACGGAGATATGGCCCTGGTGGGTCGGATCGAGAAATGAATTTAGATTAGAGGTTAACGCCGACTAAGTGTGGGTTCGCCGCATCACCTGTACTCGAAAAAAACTCGGAGCAAAAAAATAACCATCTCTGGTTTTCGAACGGATGACTTCTCAGGATGAGGCGCTTAAGCTATCAGACATTCTACCGCTTATTATGAATGTTTTGCTTTCACAAAAACTCTCAAGTATTTTTAAGTTCGTAACTGTTTATGTTTTTATGTCGACCGAACTATGAGAAAAGTGTTGTGTTACAATGGCTTCGGTTGAAGTTCGACAACAAAGGCACTTATACAAGCTTCGCAGTTGTTGCTTTAAGAAAATGTAATTACTTTCATTCAATTTATTTTCTAAGTAGAGCACAATTGCTTGCATTGTGCTTACGTTTTGAATGCCTTCTCGACTTTCAGGTAATTTATTTCAATATCATGATTCATAGCAATGACGACTTTACTGCGCATTTACGTGTCGACTTGTGAAGTTTAAGAAGTTTTAAGATATAATTAAACGCAAGCAAACCTTAAAAAAACCGTCTTCACCGCTCACATTTTGGTTTTACCTTGACCGATTTTGATAAAATTTATGTGGGACCACCTCTGAAGTATAATCTACCAAACAAAAAAAAAGGCGGAGATATCGCGTAACACACATACAAAAAAACATACAGTCGAATTGAGAACCTCCTTTTTTGAAGTCGGTTGAAAATCATCATCAAAGTCTACTTTTATTTTGCAGAAAAAGAGGGTTCGGCACAACATTTATAATTTCTGAAAGAAGATAATAGGTATATGTAATGTGATAGAGAATTACCTGTGGCGTAGCTGGTTGCCTTTTAGCAACGGGTACTTATTGGGTTTGGGTCCTGGAGGGCACACTTTTTTTTTCAAAAGGAAATTTGTGTTTCTAGTTCTAAGTGTATGTGTGATGTGAATATTTCCAATACTTACGACACAAGTCTTAGAACTTTTAGAGTGAGTGTGAAAGCGTTTATGTTTCAGTGACCAAATTATTCGTCATTCGTGAACCCACAGTAACAGGTAAAGTTTGCTTAGAGTTCAATATAATTTATATGTGGTTTTACTAAAAAATGGTACTAATTTTTAAAATGTCGAAGCAACTAAAAATATTGCAAAATCTACCAAGTAAATATTAAGCAACTTTTCTAATAGCCCTTATCTTCGTTGACATTTTAGCATCCGTCATAGAAAAGCTCCGTACGGGATGCTCGACTGCGCATTAACGACGAAAATAAAAGGTTTAGACTGAAATTAATAAATTTTAATTGCATGAAAGTACAGGTTGCCGCCGGGTTTAAGTGGATACAATATAACCATGCGTATTTAAATCGCAGTAAAACTTGTTACAGTATGGAATATAGCGTATGCGTTGAGGTTACATACTCGTACTAAACAAGTGAATTCACATTTGTTTTTTTTCGAATTAAGGGCGGCTATAATAAATACCTAAAGTAACATTTAACTCATAAAAAACACTGATTTGCTGCTAAATATCGAAAGTATTAGATAATCGCTCCTTTTACGAAATTACTTGTACGTACTATATAATATTAAGTTAACACAATAGTAAAAAAGTTTACAACTTTGTTCGTATTACCTAAAGTTACTATTATACCTATTTATTTATCCGATGAAATAAATAAAAAACTATATTATACAAATTCGTTGGAATATTTAATTCTGTATTGTTTCCGAATTATAAATATCGTGAGCACAATTTTAAAAGTACTTCCGCAGCTATAGATTTTTTTGGAAACTCTATTTGGTCAAAAATTAATTGTTTATGTACCTATATCAAGTTGACAGCATAATAAATGTCTTGCTCTGACCTTAATAGGCTCACTGTCACAGTGAATGTTATAAGTTTCACACCTCACACCTCGGGTAGAGTATATTCTATGCCTCACACTGGTAAGTACTTGTACAAAGCATGCGTAGGCTTATTTAATGTGTGTAGACTTTATACTGTGTTATTCTGTATGTGGTGTTTATACGAACAGGCAGTTCAATAGGTACTCGGTTAAGATGATAGATGTTGTGGAAACTGTGATTTATAATGGTATTAGAGTTAAATATGATGATGGAGTAGGTTGGTTGAATGAATTGAAAAAAGTTGATTTGAAGGTTTGTGGAACAAGAAATGATATAGGTAATTGAAAGATAAGTACTGTTTTGGAACTCGGTCTTCCGCAATGAGACATACTTATATTATAAATGCGGAATTGTGTATGGAAGAATATTATTGTACTGTATGTTTGGAACAAGGTATTCTTGTGACGGGTGAATAGACTTAGATAAAATTTGATATAAACGTAGAACAAAGCCCCAAACCAAACGAAGCCGCTTTGTATTATATTTCACTAAATATTGCATTTCCTAAAGATTTTACATGTTGTATCTTTGTGTGTAGGGGGTGTGCGTGGGTATACATATACATTAGTGTGTGTGTAAGTATATATAAAAAGAGGGATCTTTGTATATTGTTTAAAAGAGATAATTCAGACCCTTTAATATGGTTTGAGTTACTATTTATCATAAAGGAAGCTGTGGCACAGCGATAATCTTTTAAAATATTAATTAGAATATATAATATATAGAATTATTCCCGTTCCTTATTATTCATGAATATTGTGAAACATAAATCACAAATAACACAAAATTATTTTTTTTTTTTTTTTTTTATGATAGATAGGAAAGCATTTAGCCACTATCTCACCTGATGGGAAGTGAAGATGCGGCCGAAGATGTGACATGCTTGCCAAGAAGATACCTATTCACTCTAGACTTGAAGACACCCAGATCTTATTATTGATCTTTACTTTGTATTAAATGTATGAATGTTTCGCTTACGAACAAAGTTTTGTAAAATTAAGCTATACTTAAACCACACATTACATAATAGTACAAGATTAAACAGTTCCCACACTGAATATGATCTTAAAGAAAGACACATACAAACACACATGTGTTAAGATACCCCTCTTGTTAAACTGGGTTTAAAAAAGACGATAGCGATCGCATAAAATTGAATACACGACCAATAATAGCCACAACACAGCCATCGACGAACGCGACATAAAACAAGACTTACAAGCATTCAACTTTGCTTCTCGTCGTAAAGTACGTGTAAGAAATAAAGGTATGTCCTCACTAAGTGTTCGGCTTTAAGTGTCTTTGGTCGGTGCTTCCAAACCGGTTACACCGGGGAAATAGTTTCCAGTGTGAACTCTGTACAATGCACCCATAACTTGAACACATTAATAAGTAACACGCTTAACTACTTGGAAATAGAGGCGATTTTGAACTGGCATCTGTTATGTATTATTGAGTATGAGTATTAAAATGCTATAGTTACGGTGGATCATGGACCATGCCCGTGACTAAATACGTGCCCACGCGCATCTCGGCTTATGCGTTTGAATAATAACTCGGGAACCGGCCGTTTTCGGAAGCGTAATTTCGTAATTAAATTTTAACGCAAGGTTTAGAAAGACGCCACATAATGCGATTATAATTGAGTTTTGATCGTGTTTCGGATAGACGCGGCGTGGGGTGTTGAGAACGTGATTCGGAAGCGATATTAGGTGCCAGCTCTACTTTTTGATAAACTGCAAACAGTGGAGTTTTGTAATATAGAGACGCCTACACAAACATATGTGCAGGTATCAGCAGGTACCAGGATATGGTTTACGTCTAGTGCACTTATCATTTTTTGTTACCAAAATGTTCGCATCCAAAAAAATTCAAGTGGTATTTAAAACACAGGGGTGTATCGCTAGTGCATGCATAACAATGTTTTGAAACGTTTGCATTATAGGTAGGTTAGTTCAGTAAAACAACATTGTTATTAAAGCCTTTTCTTTGTTTGTCATAGGTTAACACCCTCATAAAGTTAAAAAGTACCCACGTGTTAATCCTAGGTATAAGCTATGTACATTTTAAATATCATCTAAATACGTTCAGCTGTTACAGCGTGACGAAAAAACAAACATTCTTATAGATTTACACATTTCACATAAACTTTCGGATTTATTTTAACTATGATATTAAGTATAATTTGACATTGAAATACAAAATATCTATAAATATTACAACAGTCTAACTAACTTAAAGCAACAGCGTAAAGGAACAACCGAAATATCGAAATTGGTAATGTTGTATGGAAATTGCCACTTATTAATATAATTTTAATAATTATATGGCGTGGTACGAAGTTTAATAAGCGATCTAGTTTTTAATAAATTGGGAATAAAAAATATGGCATCACTTTTTAATAAAACCATCCAACATTTAATTTCATGGAATTAACTGATAGAAAAATATTTTTACTATATTTAATGATCCAATTTCCTTTTCTACCAACTTTTGACATCTCTAGTTAAAGGCATAAAATAACGTTATCTCTATCAGAGAAGTTCAAAGCATTTTTTTGATTTGCTATCACAAAAATTGTCTATCAATCGAGAGTAAAGGAAAATTAAATTCTTTGACATTCATTAGTTTCATAAAAATACTTTAATCTGTATAAAAAGCTTCGAATAAAAGCTCGTTATAATCACTTGGTGCTCGCGCCGAGATAAAACTTTCGAACGTTCTTTTTGCCTTGAAAAAGGAGACAGGAAGTGAGCCGTTTAATAATTACAAGCTCAGGGATTTTTTCGTTCGCTGAATTAATTTTTGTAATTTGATTCCATTATCAAAATAAATCCATTAAGTGCCTGTCGTCCTATCCTGTTCCCAATTGTAAACACAATACATTAAAGATGTATGAAGTGAGACCTTTTAGATCACATCCGATTACTCGATGGTGAAGATGGTTGCCGTCTGCCTTGAAACACAAGTTTTCTCAGGAAAATTTTTGTTTCTGATTCTAAGCGTGATTGTTTGTGTGATGTGAATGTTTCCAGCACCAACAATACAAGTCTTTAAACTTAGTGTGGGGCTGTGAGTGTGAAAGTGTTTATGTATTTGTTTATGATTGTCAGTTTAAGTAGAGTACTTTATCAATAGATAAAAAAATTAAATAATTGTTTTCCATTTATGTCATTCTTCATGTCTTTTGTAAAGTTAAAACTTACTCGATCCGAAAACATTTACGGCTTAGCGATACAAAGTTGCACCAATATCTTTTATTATTAATTACCTCAAAGCTTCTGCCAAATTGCATTGGCAGCAGTCACAAGAAGACTGAATTACTTATTAGTCCTGACAAATGAGTAATTTTTTTTCTTCCTAATTTTGGCTTCGCATTCTTGTGCATTTAGCCATAGTCAAGTAATTATTACTTGACACTGGTTAAATGCACAAGATTGCGAAGTGTATTTTATATTAAAAGTCGTAGTCACAGTCAAAGTCAAGTATAATAGAGTCAAGGTCCAGTCATAGTCAAGTGATGCCCTAGTAAAGTGGTAGAAGCTTTAATAGAACTTGTATTGGAGTTTTGGAGCGAAAGCGAAAATCACGTTTATCAACTTGGCATCATTTGCCTACACTTATGCACGTTTACTATGTATTAACGGTTAACCGTTAATACATAGTAATATAATGGTGGATTATTAATAATCCACCATTATAATACTCGAAGAATCACAGGTTTTGGAAAATTCTACAAAATTCACAACGCCATGTTTTCACTTTTGCGGTAAAACTACAATGAGTAATTTGAAAAAAAATTCTTCGTCGTCGAATTTCTATCATTGGTTTATGATACAGCAAAACGTATAATTTTACATAATATTTGTACATGTTGTTATATACATGTTGTTATATACATATTGGTATAGTATAAGCTCCGTAACATATTGATATTGAGGTCTTCATATGGCTATATAAACAAATTTGCCGAAAAAAATGAACACACATCACTTGAATCTTCGCAATTATAAAAAGCTCTACGTACCTAAATTAAGATTAGCCAAAGTACAGAAGCAGGGTATCTTCAACAAGATAAAAATGCTTAACAAATTGCCTACTGACATTTCAAACTTATACCACTGCCACAATTTAAAAGAAAAATTGAATTATTATTTGTAAGCAATTCTTTCTACAGCCTTAATATTCATTGACATGCACTTAAGTAATAATTATTTTTATAATTACTAAATTAAGTACCTGTATTATACACAATTTTATTAGTCATTTTATTCTTGACATACCTAATGCTTATAATTATATATTTTTATTTTGTATAACCTGATGTCTGACACTTAATTTTTACCGACTTCACAAAAAAGGAGGAGGTACTCAAGTCGACTGTATTTTTATTTTATGTGTGTTACCGCATAACTTCTTTTCACGTGAAGAGATTTCGAATTTTTTTTTTAGTTTGAAAGATGTTGCTTTCCAATTGGTCCCATTTAAAATTGATCAAGATCTGATCAGTAGTTCTTGAAATATCGTCAATAATGCGTATTCTGTGGACTACATTGACGATGTTTTTAGGCGACTTCAAAAGTTACCTCATAACTTCTTTCTTTGTAAGCCGACTTTGATGATTATTTTTTTATTTGAATGCTGGTACTTTTCATGTGGTCCCATTGAAACTGATAAAGATCTGATTACTAGTTTTTGAGTTATCGTCAATAGTGCGTGTTTAATACATTAAATCTGAACAAGGTTCCAAAGATAAAGCGGTGAAGTCAGTTTTTAAGCTTTGCTTGCGTTTCATTATTTATTATATGATCTATTGTTATTTAGGTATTATTAATGTTAATTTAACACGCCTACAATAACCATCACTGCTATTATAAGGTGAATAAAGAATCTAAATTTAAAAATCTAAAGACCTCAATATGAATATATTCGTGCATGGTCTCATGATGGAGCCGTAATCTGACGGCTCCATCATGAGATCATGCAAGTAACTAACATAAGTACCTAAATCAGAATAATGAATTACAAATTTTGAACTGGAGAGACTGACATACGAATAAAACAAAATAAACGTTATAAAACTACCTGTAAAAAAAGTTCATTTCAATCCCGTCCGATACAAGGTCGGGAGGTCAGTTTTGATTTATTTTTACTATCTCACTCCTAATATTTTGATCTTGTTTGAGACTTGATGGGGAACGATACCGCTTCTCGTTTACAAACTTATCTTGGCTACATCTGAATTAACTTACCGTTATAACTAGTTACGACCGTGTGTTTAATATTAGTGCAATGTAATGTGTATTAAGAAAGAAGTGAGTTGGTGTTGTCTTACTGTTAAGTAGTTGTTCCCCGCTACATCGCTAGCGTAAATTAAGTTGAAAAAGTAGCAACAAAATGCCGAATAGTTTTAATATTGTAGTTTATTATGTACTAGCTGTGCCCCGCGGCATCGCCCGTTATCAAGTTAAAAAGTAGCCTATGTGTTAATCCTAGGTGTAAGCTATGTACATTCCAAATTTCATCCAAATCCGTTCAAAGCGTGAAGACGGAACAAACATACTTACACACTTGCCACTTACATACAAACTTTTGGATTTATAATATTAGTAGGATTTCATATCTATTATACTTCGGATAGAGCCAAGCCCTTCGGAAGACCCATAAATTCTGTAGTGTTTGATATGTCTAGTTCATAAATAAAAAAAAACGTAAATATTTAAAGAAATAAATTCTTACAAATGTTTATGCGCTGAAAACGAGATTCATAAATAACATTGTGACTATTTCATTTTGATATAACAATATTTAGATAAAGATACAAATTATTATGCTAATAAAGAAGATTGAACATGACATTGATTCTAAATTCAATTGCGTTGTCATACCCCGACTGTAATTCCGATATAATTGCTAAAACGAACGTCTGATTTTACAACTATCACTACTAATATTATAAATGCGAAAGTAACTCTGTCTGCTACGCTTTTACGTTTAAACTTTCACTGTTGGTTTAATGGTAATGTGCCTTCTATAAAACCGTACCTACTTATATAATTTTTTAAGTATACATTTAAAAAAACCACTGAACCGATTTTGATGAGGTTTACAGAAGTAGACTTGAGCTTGGGAAAGGACTTATCCGGGTAAAACCGCGTGGTACAGCAAGTAAGATAATAAAATGGAATAGTTTCAAATATAGGTTAGTTTCGCTGCAGCACTTCTGTTACCGTATTTTGCTTTACAAAAACTGCAGACTAGCTTGATAACGTTTTGAATACTAATAACTGGGTCTGTATTGTCCAGGAAGTGAAATGAGTTATAATTATGATTCATTATAGTCGTGAGACGGTAATTAATGTCAAAAATAGAATACATTTGTTTGCTGATGATGTCATGTTTGTATTCATGAGGTCTTATTATTGATACATTGGATAATGAGTACAAAAATCGTGATACTTGTTACTATGTTTTATACATATGCAATTCATCCGATGACATGAAATTCTATTATTACCAAAAAAAAATACATTTTCTATTTGAACATGCATCTATTACAAGTGAAAAAATCTGTGATTCTTTGAGTGTTCATTGGTAATAATGGTGGATTCTTAACCGTTAATGCTTAGTAAACGTGCAAAAGTGTAGGCAAATCATACTTAGTAAAAAACGTGATTTTCGCCTTCGCTCCAAAGCTTCAATAGAAGTTCTAGTAAAGTTTTTACCACTTTAATAGGCATGACTTAACTATGACTGGACCTTGTATTTTTACTTGACTTTGACTAAGACTTGTGACTATGACTTTGAATATTAAATATACACTTGAAATATAGTTCTTGACAATGGCAAATGCACAATTGCGAAGCCAAAATTAAAAGAAAAAAAAATAAGACTATAATTCGTATGTGGAATAAACTCGCCCAAATAAGCAAAAGCTAAAAAATTGTGAATGTAGGTAGACATGAATACGCGCTATTTGGTATTCGAAGAACTGTATGTTCAAATTGATCGAGTTATGTGATGAATACTCAGAATCGAATGACCCAAATATTGTAGTTTGTTTGTGTAGACTACATAGTACGCCATGTTTTGCCTACATCTATGATATTAAAACTGAAAATAGATTGATATAGCTACTCAGCTATGTCAATCTATTCAGTTAAAAAACTATGACTTAAAGGATAGGTAACTAACTAACCTATTTTTTAGCTATAGTTTTTTTAACTTAAGAAAGGTGAAAAACAAAACGTTTGTCTGATGATAAGCGACGTATTTATTCGCCACCCTGATCGAGGTGATATTAAGCATGCTGTTGCCTGTTTGATGTAGAACTTCCTTGGAAAGCTCGTTTTTAAGTCACCAGAGCTTTTTCTTAGCAAGAGTACAACGTACAGGCAATTTTTTTGGTGGATTTGGGTGGTACAAGACTTTATCACTCTTTTATTTCAATAATATTATATCAGATTCAAAATATACCACCCGGTCATCAAGAAAACACCAATAAAATTATTCCGTATCAAACAAATTAACTGCTTATAACCCCCGGTACTTTAAACACACGGAATTTAATTACTCATGTTAAAATACAATTAATGAATATTCGACGGTTGAAATGAAATTACAAAGTTTATATTCGTTCATTATATCGTACGTATTAATTAATAACAACAGCTATGATATGGGTAAAGAGAATCGCGAGAACAACGAGTTAACCAATGGATAATTCTGAAATAACATTTTGATTTGAATACTGGAACTTTGATATGCTAATGGATTTGTACAGTGCAAAACTATTCATGGACTTTAGATGATTAACAATTTATCAACATATTTCGATAGATCATTAGTAGATTAAATTATCATCAAATGTGGTAATTGCGTGCTTCATTTTGTGGAGCAATTTGCAAAATTAACTAGCTTTCATATTTACTTTTGAGAATTATTGAACTGTTGAGTGTACACAAGTAATAAATTGATTTAAATGGAATAATTTTCAACTCTTGCGTACTGAGCTGAAGGACATAATAATATGGATATAGCATTGTCTAATCACATGATAAGAGTACAAATGGATGTAAATATAATATGTACTTCCCGCTGTGTTTACTAAATATGTATTAACGATTATTGCTGCTTATAGTACCATGACGAACCATTTTATAAACAAAGATGAAAGAGAAGCTTCGTTGTATGTAAAATAATCGTTAATTTGACATTCTTATAATATTAACATATAGTATTTTATGCTTGCCTTGCTAGAAAATTCCTATTCTACTACTCTACAACCTATAGTTTTCTACCTTTAATTAGAAAATCTATTATAACTGGTAGCTATCCTTGAGAGCATTCTAGATATACCGTACTACCACCTTACATACCTCATCATTTACCAACAACTGCAATATCTGTTAGGAATATGATATTCAAAGCGCACGAAGCGCGCGGCGCGCGACGCTTCCGTTTTGTATGCTGCCTTGTAAAAGACGTATCTGCATTTTTATCAAAATTGAGTTACATATATCCGATAATCAAGAAAAATAGACTCATCAGCTATTATTTTTTTATTTTAAAATATTCAAACGCAACCTTCTAAATCTATTTTTTTATTTAGACGCATCTGCTACAAGTCACAACATATATTAGTAAAGATATTTCTGATGTATGTAACTCAATTTTGTCAAAAATTACAGGTACATCTTTATTCTTTATGACGGCAGTAATGGGCACGCGAATCGGGCGCCTGACGTGCGCACACCTTCTATGCGCGCCCTGTACGCGCGTCACGGGTACTTTGATATCAAGTCCTTTAATTAAATGCAAAATATTTGAACTTGGTGCCGAGTTCCCTGGGTGAAGTAGAATTTATTGTACTTTTTTCACCAAAATATATCCTTTTGGAATTTTATCACTATAGTTTAAAACACAAATAACACGTTCTGCTATTTCTATATGAAAACATATTGGAGAAAATCTATTTTGATACTAAATATATATATAATAATAAGCGTACCGTGATGCTGTCGCTTTACCCACCCTTAGCACATACTTTTTACCGTCATAGCGCAATGTACCATTAATAATTTCAACACTACCAAGGAAAACATTGTACAGCCCATAAATATCAGCTTAATGGCAAAGCGTGTAATATTTCCTCCTTCATCTACATTACTTCTGCAAAAATAACAAAATAGTGTTCGTAGATTGCCATGGCCCGATAAGCCTGGGCCTCAAACGCCACAGTGCTTAGACACTAGTAGGTGATCGTTCTACATCTTTTGTATTGCAATAATAGCCAAAATTGTAATTGACATTAAAATAGTTGTTTGTTTCACAACGTAACATGTTTCTATGTTATAGTGAAAAGTGTGTTATTTAACACCCTTGTTAAAATAAAATCTTATATGCCCGCATAAATGCCTTGCATTCAAAAACTGTCATTGAAATTGCTGTATGTTTACCGGTGCTATGACAAAATAGTTCAACCACATGATGATGTGGATGAATGTGGTAAGCACGCTATTTAAATCCGTTAGTAGTATGTGTTTAAAAGTTATTAATATATACTGTTTTGTGGTTAGTAAAATAGAAATAAGATTACATTGAATTAGTATAAAAGAGATAAATTGAGAAAAGAAAAATTATCGTTTTGAGGCGGGGATGGAACCCGCGGCCATAGGGTGTCATGCCTTATTGCTCTAACCGCTGAGCTACTCAAGCCTTACCTGAAGTGACGATCCAGGCAGGGCTTGAGTAGCTCAGCGGTTAGAGCAATAGGGCATGACACCCTATGGCCGCGGGTTCAATCCCCGCCTCAAGCGATAATTTTTCCTTTCTTAATGTATCAATATAGTTCTTCCTAGCATGGCTAATGCTATATAAATAAAATCAATTAGTATAAAAAAGATAATAAAATATTTTATGGTATGGCGTAGTTTTAGAATTATTAAGATGCGGCATGAAAAGACAATATAATCAAATCATACGACGTTAATCAATACACAATTAATATGTGCGATGAGATGTTATATTTGACATAATGGTCTAAAGCATCCTTGTTAATCTAAAGTTTTATTATTAATTATTATTCTTTGCTATTCTGCATTATGAAAGTTTAATTGGATAAATCATAAAAATAGAAAGTTGCATTTTAGTCAGGTACAGTTGCATCAAATTTGTTGGAGGTGATTCAGCTCATGAACACAATCACAGAATTAAGTTCAGTTTATCTACTGTTTGAACTTGAACCGTGCCTTGGCAAACTGCATAGAAAGAGATCTTTGCTGGTATACTCCGCTATTCAAAAACCAATCATATTGCTGCAGATTAGGGTCCATCATCCTTTTTTGAGGTTTATCTGGCAGCTCTACAGAGGCTCTGATTTGTTGTAGAGATAGGGAAGCGAATGATGCTCTAGTCGACCGCAAGGACAGAACTAAAATAAAACTGCGCATTATTCTGTGTAGTTATCTCGTAGACGTCTCTTAATGCTGCAGTTAGTTTGATAAGAATTGCTTGTAGCAAGTTAAGAGGTCCTCTTTTTGCTTCGAAAGCACTTGGAGAACAGACAGTTGGACATCATTTTGCGAAAATATTACCACAGACCGTTTTAATTTATTACGTTTTTAGTAATGTATTTAATATTTCCTTATTTGAAGCACGTATGGCGAAGGAAGGAACGTATGAGGTCTTTAATCAGTGGGTCCACACACTAGTGGGTCCATACGTTTTGGATTGTTGAATGGTGGTATTTATTATTTAATGATTAAGTGTAATAGAAGAGTGTTCACATATCTCTTTATAAGTTGATAACGCATATCTATTAAAAACCTTAATATTGAGTTCGCATTATACTTTTTTCTCTGATATGCTACCGTTTCATCAATATGATTTAGCTGAGGAATGGTAAAAACGCAAGACCTATAGGCCGAAATGTTATTTTTTTTTCTCAAGGTGCTGGAACATTATTTCAAAGCTTGACGATATTTCAAAGCTTTTGCAAATTTCTACTTGGGCAAGTATCAGTAGCTATTTTTGCGAGCACTAGACATTACGCAAGCGCAGATACTTACAGTAAAAATACAATACAATAACTCTTTATTGACACCAAAAGATAAATAATGCTTACAGACTTAAAAAATATAGGTACAATGGGCGGTCTCATCGTAAAGAGCGATCTCTTCCAGACAACCTTTGGATGGAAATATAAACGAAAAAAAGTTGGGATGGTGGCACGATAAAATAAATGAAATAGATTACAAAAATAATGATAATAATAATACTATCATTTAAACTACATAAACAATACATACCATTACCGTCAAAAGATAAAAACCGTCTTCTTATTTGACTAGGTATTTGTAAGTACCTTTGCTATTCGTTTCAAACATATTATCATTTTTAACCATACGAATATAATTAAGTATCAGCCTTCAGACAAAATTATATTTCTCTTTTACTTTACAAAAGCATTGTCCTATTCTATAAATTTATTATGGACGGTATCGATGGGAAATTCCCATCAATTATAGATTTCCCACCGATATCATATCCGGAAGGGATCAATTAAATCGTGTACTCTATCATTTTAGGGATGTAATCGATGTTAAACTTTTCGATTAACGTCGTGTTATTTGATTTATTTTGTCTGCCATACAAAAAACCAATGAAATATTTTTTCGTGCATGATCTGATAACAAACTTAAGTTCAGTTAAAGGTAGATTTGATATTTTAACGACAAACAGCAGCCAACTAATCAATTATACCGTATGTTAGAAAGCGTTTTATTTAAACAAAAACTCCAATTATCTATTTTAAAATACTTTATAACGTATATTTAGATCTGTCGCACCTCGATTGTTTATTCTTAATAACATACGCAGCTAAAGTGTCTCGTATCTCGATGATGAATTCACATTTTTATTCCTTTGTTCTTGAAGTTTCTAACGCTTCAATCTTTGAACAGTTTTATAGTTGCAGAAAAATGATTTTGTAAACAATGATAATAATAATATATAAATATATATAACTCAAAGGTGACTGACTGACTGACTGACATAGTGATCTATCAACGCACAGCCCAAATCACTGGACGGATCGGGCTGAAATTTGGCATGCAGGTAGATGTTATGACGTAGGCATCCGCTAAGAAAGGATTTTGATTAATTCTACCCCCAAGGGGATAAAATAGGGGATGAAAGTTTGTTGTACTTCTTAACGCGAGCGAAGCCGCGGGCAAAAGCTAGTAATAAATATAGGCATATAATCTTAGAATTCTACAGCCTCATGCCTATACATATTCCCTGGTTCCTATCTTGTCGATTTACTATGCAGAGATCTTGAAATTTTCTGCGGATTCTTGATATTATTTCATTAATTTAATAACCGAGTCAAAATATGTATCTTTCCAAGTCTGAATATTAGCAAGAATATAATAGGTACAATACTTGGTTCACCTGCTAAAATCAGTAATAAAACGGGCATTAGTTAAGAAAGCTTATTATAAAATGAATGATTACATGAATGATAAAGATGCTTGGAGGCAAACTGCACAAGTGATTTCTGGCAACTACATAATATATATATATATATACCTATAAATATCTATAATTCCTGTGTAAGTGATTAAGACTGTTTTAAAAATAAATTAACGAAAATATGCTCCTCCGAGATTCTTGCTCAGTTCTCTTCGTGATGGCTGTAATTTTGCGAATCTGGCAGTAAAGTCATTAACTTTCATGAGTGCCTCTTTGGGGCCCATGGAAATAAAAGATTTTGAATTTTAAATTTTGAAAATCAACCTCAAGGCGGGAGGGAAGCACAGACTCCGGAATTCCGGTACTTATACCTACGTTAATAAAATTTCTGATATTCGCATACCGAGTAACGGCAAAATAGGAGAACTCAACATGTAAAATTCTGAAATCAATGTGTTATTATTTTAGTGAATAAATTTCTATTAATTTAACAAATTTCTATCAATTTTCTTTTTTAACAATTACGTAAAATCCAGGTACCGACGGCAATTGATTGCCAAGCTAAACCAAAGTTCCAACTCGGAATCTTTGATACCGCCTGTAAGTATTCTCTGCTTTTACTAAAGAACCGGATTTAAGCATAAAATACAAGCTTGCAAAAACCAAAAGAATGAGTTCAAATGTAAAGAGGGAAACGTACAATAAATAGGCACTAAACAAAAAGTCAATTGTCTTTTCCGCGTCCGCATTCCCAAGCTAGTAACTTTAAGTCTAGTTCGCGCTAGCAGTTATAGCCCAAGTTTAACGAAATGTTTCCATACAGAAATGCGCAAGAATTCCAAGTAAAACCAGTAAGTTGTTTGAAGTGCACTGCTATCGCTGTAACAATCTTTCCCTTAGAAGAATTATTATACCTAATATTACGCCTTCGAAGAACGAGCCAGCCTCGTAAGTCAGCTAGACGCAGTATATTCATATTTGTCAGTATGGGAACTTAGGCTAATGCTTTGTTTCTTACAAGTCATTGATCGGTTGTCGGCGTGTTTGTTATTTTATATAACCGGGCTCTGTAAATCGGTGCCTTTGGACATTTGAACATTGTTAAACAAAAATTTTGTTCCAGTATGTGAAAATGCTGTAATTCTTTTTTACGTAAAGTTTTATTTTGATTCTATTATCAAAATGTGTGTCACCAATAAGATAATAGTAAGCACTCGTACAGCAAACACAGTTGACTTCCTTTTCCAAGCGTACGTTCTATATGTGTTCAACGTCAAATATTTCCGATTCTGTTTTTTTTATATTTGATAGGCACGTATTTAACTACTATCTTATCTGATGGTACGCTTACCATGATTACTTATGATTCGGCCGAAGAAGTAGCATGCCTGCCTAAAAGATACCTATTCCGTCTTGACTTGAAGACTCCCAGATTATATTTATTTATTATCTTAGATTTAATCATTTTGCACAAATCAGAGTACAGGGAATGGCAAATAGCATTGTCTACCAGTTATACCGTTCAAGAAACAAAGACGCTGGCAATGAGTTCCACTCGCAGTATGGAGTATTGTTTAAACTCACCATACTGTCATTTCTCTCTTTGCCGCTCAGATATTCCAAGAACATATTTTATAGATTGGGGTCTACGATGGTAATTAGATAAAGGTGTGTAATCCGGTGTTAAAGGTTTTTCTCTTTGTAGCGATGGACAGATACCGACGTGGGTACATGGGTATTAATGTTCGGAATTAGTTTGATACAATTTTCTCTATGTCATTTTATAAAGGTGACTAAATTTTGATAGAAAATATTACAGGTTCCAGATTAATTCCAAAAAAAATGTATTTGATGAAGAATAATAATCGTAATATTCATTGTGTAATAATTGGAGAGTTTATGTCTATGTATTTTGTCATCTTCTGTTTATAGGAATGAGATAGTTATTGCCTATTTGAGATTATAATATACCTACATTATACATAGGTATAATATGTATAGATAGAGGTCAATGTACAAGTTTGCTGTCTTGTAAGTCGGGTGTGTTTTTCAGGTTTCTATTTTTTTTTAATTTAAAACGTTCATCATTTTGGATTTTTTATTCGTAATCTCGTATGGTTTTCGTGGCAACCACCAAACACATACTTGTTATCTATATATATGTATAAATCAATAACCATGCGTTAGTCTCGCAAAAACTCAAGAACACCTAACCTAATATTGTTTTGTTGTGTTCAGGATTGCCAGGCCTAAAAAATAATAGTTCCTGGCCCAAAAACAGTTAAAAAAAGCAACTATTTATCTGCAGGCAATGCCACGGAGTGTAATTACTAGTCATAATATTAAAAATACCTAGATTTATAAAACTCTATGAGAGTAGAACCTTAGTTATCGTTAAAGTTGAAGTTGAACTTGTTTTCCTCAGATGCAAATATATGGGGAATCGAAACATTCGCATTGCTCAGGAATCAAAATTACGCTCTTGACAACTATTTAACCTCCTTTGTTATGGTATAATATTCCCATCGAGATAGGAAACAAACCTTCTTTAGCTACAAAATCTTTGAATATTTCTTTGTAAACATTTAACTTTGACTTTGACGTTTTAATTCTTGCTATTAAAACTTCTATGAATAAGTAAGTAAGAAAAACTTTTTCCATGTTACAAGTTTACAACCTATTACATAGACTATACGACTGCAGCGAAGTGTGTGTGAAGAAGAATGTAATTTTTAATAGACACATAATTGGCGGAATTATAGCGTAAGATACATTTAAAACAACATTCATTTGAATTGAGAACCTCCTTTTTTAAGTCGGTTGAAAATACATTGCGATGTTGTTTCTTCCCAGTTTCTCTATATAAACAAAAAAAAAATATTGTAACTAATAGAGAACCTCCTTAATTTTTTGAAGCCGGTTAATAACCAAGAATTTACTTTGTATAGATAAATGACCCTTTATTATGGCTCATTCTGGCTTTGCGTTTCAAAAATAATTAACATTTACATCTCTTTTATAGTGACCAGCTTTTTACTTAAATGTTATTTTAAAAATAATTAATTTTAGTTTCTTTTTCTGAATGCGGCCCTTTGTTGAGTCAGTAAACAGGTTGCGAGTGTGATGATGTGAAACAGATAGGGCTGTCATTTAATAATGTAGAAAGGTATCTAATGTATTTTGAACTAAGTACCTATAGGTTGATGAAGGAAAGTTAATATTACCTCGTCGAAAACAAAATAAAAATACTATTTTACTCTCACTAGGAACAAAGACATGTATATTGGCTGCCGGAAGTAGTATATTTATATTATTATAATCGAAGACATTTTAGAAATTTCTCTCTGAGTTTAATATATTTGAATTCTCATATAAGTACCTAAAATGCACCTAAAATCTGAAACTTGTGGTGAATTATAAGATTTATTTTATCAAGACTTCAAAAATTCGAACTTTAAGTACGGCTGTGAGTGTTAAATTAAATTATGGACTGAATCAATTCTGAGGAAACTTTGCAGTTTGAATGCAAACAACCTCAGTCATATTGTTGAAATAATTGTAGACGAAGTAAACAGTATTCTTATTAAAAATAATGTCTGCATTATTATTAATGAGAATACTGTTTACTTCGTCTACATATAAATTTACACTGGCCTTTGTAAAAGTGGCATTAATTAATGATTTTTGTATTTTTTATATCTGATTAAGGCAGGTTTGACCACTATCTCACCCGTTGGTAAGTGATGATGTGGTCGAAGCTATCACAAGCCTAGAAACTAGGCCTGGGCCTTGTAAATGACACAATTATTAATTTATCACAGTTATAATAAACAACGAGAGAAGGGTTCCGCCGTACCCAACATTTTGACAGCACTATAATTTTAATGAAAAGTGACACTTGAAACTACTGAAATATAATATCTCAAAGGCAACCCTAGTTATCTTTCTATGTGTGCGTGCTCGTACGTATGCAGATACTAATTTCGCTTTCGGCAACGTTCGTTTAACATTTCGGACGCGCTGCGAGTTTTAATTTGTGATCAATTATGCGAGGGCACTGTTATTTATCGTCTTTTTATTTTATTTGCCTTCTCACAGAGACTGTGGGTGGTCTGATCACGATTTTTTGGTGTTCAACCAATGAGTTCCAGTGATTGGAACGTAGAGTTAGAAAACGTTTTGGAGGTGAGTGGGAATTAAATGCTTAACGCTTATTAGTTCATCGATATCTTGTCGAGATCGCGTCTATTAATGTCTTGATAATTTTTGTGTTTTTAAGAAAAGGGGAATGGATGAAAATTTTGTGAGCCTTATCAAATTTTGTGATCAAAAGATTAAGTATTAATATGCGTATATACTGCTACGTTTTTCTCTGCATGTCAACTCGCAATAAAAGCACCTTTACAACTGCGATTTGTTTTTGATGAATTTCAACCACACATTTTTTTCTCCTAACATAATAATAAAGCTTCTTTGTTCTATGTAGAGTTCAGAATCAGACTATGGCAATCTAAATCAAGTTATTATATCCTAAAGCTACCATACTAATGTAAAAATCAACCATTCTAGTTTCTGTACTACTACTACTTAATACACTTAGTGACTTTGTATTGTTTATGCCATTAAGAAAAGCGACACGCAAGAACTTTGCCTAGTCGTAAGCGGCACACCTACCTATAATATCTGCATTCCCGGAACTTTGAATAACAAAGTCTCGCATGGCACAAAGTATTTGCACTTGTTTCCCTCTTGCTACTTACTTTGCTTACAACGTCGCTACAATTTTTCCAGCGCTGTTTATATCCACCCGACTGCATGCAATTGTCCTGCACCTGGCATGACTCATACAGGTATCACGCTCGCTGCAAATAAAAGTTCACAAACAGCCCAATAAAGTTTTACGTCCATTCTACAAGCTCCCATCTACGTATATCTGAAGGGTGCCTGGAACCACGGTCTGGATAGGATGGATTAAGGGGAGGTGCATTCTGGGGTTCTTGACCATTTTTAGTTTATCCTTGAAATTTACTCGAATTTCTAAAATATTGTAATCTCTCTAGAACGTTGAATTTAAGAAATAGAGTAAAAAACGAATGATTTATACGTTTAAGTAAGAAATATGAAAGATTTATTTAGTAGACAAAGTCATAGGTACATCTAAAAAAATTAGGAAACAAAGTAATATCAGTATGGTCTCTACTGACGTAAGGTGGAAAGATTTTCGGTATTCTATCACTTACATTTTGGAGAATGAGCACAGGCATTACACGAGTTAATTTCCCCATGCCCTTATTTATCACCTGACTACAAGACAAGCTATCAAACGTCAGTCATTTATGGTCGATATACCTACAGTTCGCTCAAAGCGTTTCGCTTCTACATTCATCATTCGTGCGAAGGAGTAGAACTCATTGCCTGCGTCTTTGTTTCCCGAACGGTATAATCTGGGAGTCTTCAAGTCTCGAGTGAATAGGTATATTCTAGGCAAGCATATCACAGCTTCTGCCGCCACATCACTTTACATCAAATGAGATAGTGGCCAAATGCTTGCCCATTCCGCATTAAAAAAAAGGTGAATCGTAGTGATTAATTTATTAGCTCAAACTCTAAGATTGAGATATTATTTAAACTTAAGCTAGGTTTTGTATTATTTAGACTTTTCTTATGCCAGATAGCATTTATCATAAAAATAAGGAATAGTCCTTTAAGTACCGCTCGTACTATAAAAATGCAAATTTTGTGTATAATCACATTTATCCAAAATTAAATAGCTTTAGGTAATATTTCTAAGTTGTGTAAAACCGCTACCCAAAACTGAGTCATTTCACTCGTCACTTTTTTATGCTGCTTAGACATTCGTTTACCTAACACCTGTTAACATAAGTCAAAGGTAAACATATTATTACCCCAAACCCAAGGAGCTTCCCCCATCGAGCCCTGCGTCCGTCCCGCTTGACCAGCCATTTTGTTATTCCAGGCGCATCGGGCGCCCCACGACCGGTTAGCGGTAAATTGTTCCAAGTAATGTGATTCTAATTGAGCAGCTAATTCCTAGCCATACACTTTGTTAATTGCCTACGGTACTAGCGACGCCTCTTGCAGTTGCCCTTATTACAGCTCTGAGTTATTTTGTAGTTGTACAAACAACATATTGTAAATCTATTTTTTTTGTGGTCGAATTATCAGTCGTCTCGTAAATAAAATATGGTAGGTGATCCCGAATTCTTATTAAAAATTTATAATTAAAAATATTTTTTTTTAATTAATAATAGATTAAGGTTATACACGAAGGTATATTTCTTAATAATCTTATCTTATGAGATGGTGGACTGTGCCAACCGTTTCACAAGAAAAAAAGTAAATAACATAAATAATTTAGTGAAATAAGATAGGTATGCTAGAATCTTGATGTAAAAATGTAAATATCTCATAGTAGGTAGACAGACATCGCAGACATAATTTGTGAGACCCGAGTCAAAATTTACTAAAACATTATGCTAATAAATTCAGATTATCTCCATCTACCTAGCGTGCCACCTTAAAAAAATATTAAAAACGCATTTAAACCGGCAGCGACTCTACAGGATTATGAAGAATTTTTGATCATAAATACGCAGTTATTACGATTTAACAATAAATAGTCATAGTTATTTTGTATTACTATCGTCAATTTTAAAAGTTCGTGATAATAGCGGATTAGAAATAACCGTTTATGATAGATACGATCATTTAATAATTTGATAAAAACTCACGAACATTTGAACTATTAAAACAAATTTAAACGGGGATTTACGTGACTTACGCGTTGTCGATGTCTAAATTGACAATTATTTCAGCTTCAAACAGAAGCCTTCTTCATGATAAATGTGAAGTTCTTGCCGGCGCGTTTCACCTTGCTGAAGATGGCTTCTAAATGAAGCCGAAATTATTGCCAATCTAAACATCGACAACGCGTGAGGCACGCTAATTCCCATTTTAATTTAAATATAACCACTTAATTAAAAAAAAATACAATTATCGTCTTGATGCATTAACAAAATTGATAGAATTGAACTGCCCGTTGGTTTAGTTAGTTGAGCGTTCGACTTCTAAGCAGGGTTATCGGGTTTAATTCCCAGCGGGAACACATATATCTTCTTTAGAAAAAATTGTGTTTCTTGTTCTGGTTGTGATTGTGTGGGTGATGTGAATTCCATTGTTTCCGGGATCCATGACACAAGTCATCGAACTTAGGAAGCTGTGAGTGTGAAAGCGTTAAAAAGGCGTTTAATGCAAAATTTCATCTTAAACGTAGGTAATTGTACATATTATATATAAGTCACAGTACGACTAAATTGCACGAGATACTAAAATAACTGCTCAACACATAATCATTTTTAGCATCGGCTAGATTATAAGTTAAATACTTGTAATATAAAAACACATAATACATGTAGAGCACTTTACCCAGAAAACCTCATATATTTTCTACACAGGCAAATTATTAAAAACGTAGCTTTTTTCAAAGCGAAAGCGCAAAGGGAAGATTGCAGAGCCGCGGTGCTACTTCGTGGTATTAGGTCGCAGATGTTGACGTTAATTGCCTTTTGTAAAAAAACATGTATAGCAAGCATTTCTACATGCTGTATAAAATTTTATTACTAAAAGCTAAAACGTACTGCTGTTTTCTCTTAAAATATGATTATTGTATAACCCAATTAATAAAGAAAAGAAAGAGAATATTGACGACAGCTGACACACAAGCGATTACAAGACGACTACAGCAGCTGCAGTGGTATTTTTCAGTACCAATCAATAGTTATACAGAAAAATACCACCACTACAGCTGTCATCTATTCCATTTTTTTTAAATTACTACTAAAAATAATACACATTTTTTTCTTTATTAAATCGGATAATATATATCAAAGCTCAGAATCAATATTTGGAAACAATGGGATCGTATTTTTTAATATACACTAGTGTTTACAAAAGTAAGCATACCTAGCTTAGGTCTGTATCTTTCTTTGAGAACCAGCTACAAATTTCATAAGTACTTAAAACCTTTGACCACAACTTCACTTACCTATAAAGATGATTTAAAGTATCATATATAGAGTAAAGTTTGAACTTTACTCTATATATGATACTTTAAATTATTACCGTTCACACTTCTTGTCATTTTGCGCGTAGGTACTTATTTGTTATTTTTTAATCCTTTGTAATTTATAAGATATGTACGCGCATTCACTTTAAACGTTTGTAAATCAGAATCAAAAAAATATTATTATATGGGCAATACAGTTTTTAAATTAAATAAGAAAACTATCATAATGCAAATAAAGGTAGTTCCTTAAAACCAGAAAGAATAGGTTAAATTCACAAAAAAATTGCTATTCTTTATTTAATAAATTATTATACTATTAACAAACTTATTGCTATCAAATAATATTTATCATAAAGCATTAATTTAGACTATTAATTTAGACAATATTAATGCACTGTCTGAGAAAGGTTATTCCCTTCAACATAGAAGACTGTAAAGGTCTTCAATTTGCTCCTATTTCAAGTAATAACCCCTAATTGCTCTTGGAGTATTTTGCGTCTAGAGCTACAAATTAAAAATGTACTCGTAGAAACCTTACAATTATTATTGACTGAGAAATAATAATCATGTCGGTAGAGATAAGGTAGCAATTTTTTATCGAGATATCAAATTGAGTGTATACGAAAATTCAGCGATATCTTACTTTAAGTTACTAATGTTAATAATAATCAATTATGACTCTTTTTCAACTTGTAAAGCTAAATATTTCCTTTCAAATTAAAAATGTAAAAAACTTTTGGTCTCTACTTATGATGCTTTTTTTTATTTGTGATAGTCAAAAATTTGACCACTCTATCACCTGATGTTAAGTGACGATGCGGTCGACGATGGAGTACGCTTGCCTAGAAAATACCTCTATTATTTTGCTACATAAGTAGATTTTGTTATAACAACATTACCCTTTCTTGGGTTTTTAAAAAGTTACGGCAGTTCAGTATGATACATAATACTTTTGGACAAACTTCTGTAAATATTACAAAAAACAATATGTAAAATCGACATAAGTATCGACTCGCTCCTCCCTATGTTATTAATAAGTTTAATAACTGTGTAATAAGGTGCTTGTTTTCGTAATAGCTAGACAGTGGGCCGAAAGCAAACTCTGTTATAATAAGGCTTCTAATAAATGAAAATTACCCTTTGTTCTCCTCCGAGGTAAATATCCTACGTAATATCAACTGAGAACATAATCGGGCATGCCGTTGTGGAATTGAGATTTATGGCTTTGGAATGCTTGTGGTTCGTGTGACGAGATTTTTAATTCAATTATGAGTTGGTTTTTAAATGGCTTTGATTTTATGATGCCGATTATTATGGCTGAAAAAATTGCACTATAATTAGGTTTTTAAATGCTAAATTCAATAGAAAAAACATCTGGCCATTATCTTGCGATGAAAAGCAATGATGCAGCCGAATATATAGTATGATTGTCTACATAGTCACTCATAACTTGAAGGCTTGACTTGACAAACGCGGGCTATGAGTCCACTCCTTCGCAGTACGGAAATGTATGACGAAGTAAAAACAAAACACATTCACGCTCTAAATTAAGTTCCAAGACTTGTATCGTGGGTGTCGGAAACAATTATATCGCAACAATCATACCCATAACCACGAGCTGGTGCTTCTGCTTTGAAAGTCAAAACGTTTTTTTATAAACAAATATAATCAATTATTATCCAAATATATCAACGTTCGACTTAGGCATAAGGTAATACACAAAATATAGGAAAATAAGCCATATTAACTGATCGGTTGAGAATTTCCTGCTCTTATAGAAGTCAGTTAAAATGTGAGACCCTTTTTGTATCCTACTAATATTATAAATCCGAAAGTTTGTTTGTAAGTGTGTAAGTATGTTTGTTCCCTCTTCACGCTTTAACGGCTGAACGGATTTGAATAAAATTTAGGATGTACGATCCTATAATACCTAGATATTATAGGATCGTACATAGATTATATATATAGATACCTAGGATTAACACATAGGCTACTTTTTAACTTGATAATAGCGGACGCAGCCGCGGGGCACGGCTAGTATTATATATATTATTAAACCATTTTAAACGCACTCGTCCATCTGACACCAGTCAACGCGAATGGATATCTCATTCATTACGCTTATTATTGAAGTCAATTAATTAGTTATTTGCAGCGTCAACTGATATGGTAATGACGTAATGATGAACCGTAAATAGAATACAATTATTTCAATTTACCAAATGCAAAATTCAGGATGTGATTTATATTAAAATACGTACATAAATGATTTGCAATTCTTTTACATTTATGTATTTCATAAAGAAATCCGAACATCTCGGTAAGTAAAGCTTTTAGTTGTTGTGGTTAACTTAATTAAAACAAAGGCAGAAGAATATTACATCTCTATTCGTGTTAAGTGTGTATCTGTGTGTGTTTTGGCTAAAACGAATTTGGCTGACATTTTAACATAAAAACGCTTTTGCACTCACAGCCCCACTCTAAGTTTAATGACTTGTGTCGTGAGTGCCGGAAACTTTCAAATCACACACACACAATCACGACCAGAACCAGTAAATTTTCCTTGGGGAGAAAATTTGTGTGCCCGCCGGAAATCGAACCTGATACCCCTTCTCAGATGGCGAACGCGACCCAACTAAGCCAGCGAGTAGTTCATAGTTTATTTAAGACCCTGAAATTGGAAATAAACCACTATTTCAACAAATAAGCGAAGCTGTGAAGGATACAGGATATTTTTAAGAGGGTGATAGGTTACTTTTACATAACACTAAAATGTAGCAAACAATTGTTATTTTTTATTCAATTTATTCGGCTCATCCATCGCCCCCACGCTTGTGAACATTACAGTGAGCGCTGAGGCTTGATGTCTAGGTTTTAAGATAGGAGAGTATTTTGATTCATGTCCATCATCGAACCTAGAGGTTATAAATATTAACGCTGAAGGAAAATATAGTGAATAAACCGGTATGTCTTAGAATTACAATATTCGGGGGCATCTGTGTCGTTCACTAATCTGCACTGGGCATGCAGCAGAAGTTCTCTACTTCTAGAAGCTGGCACAAAATGTTCAAAATTCTAGTTTTTTATACCTCACTTCCGTATATCTCACATTGATCATAAACAGCCTTTGACTGAGCAATAAAATAAACGCTCTTATGATAAATCAACCAATACTCTATCGGCATTTGATTATTATTTACATTCAGGATATGAATATCCCATTTCAATATACTTTCATTGAAAGCGGTCCTTTAGTAGACACTTCATTGCGGTCGACTTCCTTTCGGGTCCTTACAAAGCGACCGTCCAAATACGTTAATACAGCAATGAATATTCATGAAAAATAGTCGTAGGCAAGCAAACCAATCACCATTTCATTAATGTGAGCAGCTCGTCACCACCCACGCTCGACTGATCAACAATCATTTCTAAGGCGACGTGACATCTAAAACAAATGGCTATGTTTAACTAACGTTAGCTTTTCAAACACCGAAATCATCAACGAACACATTCAACACATGCATTTGTTGAACATAAATATTGGTAAGCTCTGCCTTGCGACTTCGCCCGCGTTTATTCGTGTTGACGATGCTGAATTGGTGATAAAAGCATTCTCTATAACTTCAAATATCTCTTTAAGTTATACAAAATAATCTCTCCGCCTAATTAGATCGAGATTGGTCAGGTTTAGTCGTGATATAGTCGGAATGCTAAGTTATTTTCAGATTTATTTATGGCAGTGGATTTATTATGCATTATCTTTATTATCTCAAAAAAATCAATGGTAACAAAAGTACAAGTTTTTTACAGGTTAAGCCTATTTTTACCATTAGGCCTTAATCCCGACCCAGATATAAAAAACAATGATTATCGGGTTCTACAAACGAGAACTCTGAAAAACAAAATTAAACTTAAAACAATATTGTTTATTCACATAGGTCCGAAGACGCACTTATGGAAGTTACCGACTGAATTTTTGCCAGATTTGCAAATTCACAGCCTCTAGAATAACCTGGCAAGAAACATTGTGGCGAATATTTTTTTAATAATTCTTATTCAATGAATAATACACAGTGTATTATATTAACCAATGATTCACAGTTGCCAGAAAGCTCTGGTTCAGTGTGCCTCCGTGCAACCTTGTCAATAACATAAACAAAAGATTGCAAGATAACAATGTTGTTTTTATGTACATAAATGTTAAAGAACATAGTATTCCCTATCAATTACATCATCATTTAACATCTAGTGAGCTGATACACTAGCCTATCAGACAAAAAAAAGCAAAATTGAATAACAATAAAAATCACTTTTCGGTTGAGGTTTCCTGATGAGTACAATATGGGAGTTTAGGTCAAGTCACTAGGCGTCTTCTAGGCAAACTTGCTCAATAGTCAACCACATTGTTGCTTACCATCAGGTGAGATGGTGATCAAAAAATTGCCTATCCTGAATAAAATACAAATATTCTACTTATCATTGAGAACATTTGACAAGGTTCCGAAAAGGCTATCGTTGTAGTAGAAACTAGCACATAATACGTAACAACGGCGTAGTCAAACGCCGCATCTCTTTAACAAATAATATCTCATCTAGCAAATGAATTTATTTGTGTGAACTCTTGTACGTGTCGCCTTTCGTTTGTCATTCTGAAGACGCCCCCGCCTCTTGCCTAATTAGTACAGAAATAACGTCGGGGATTTGTCAACTTCCGAGCCTTTATAGCATTCCTTTGAGGTGCGGTCTCGAACAAGAAGTCACGTGTAGATAGATCGTTAACTGACTGTGAGATATTGCTTCAAATGATGGCAGACCACCATGACTAGACTGCCCACCAAAGTGCAAGAATTAGTCACATAAGGGTTCGATACATAAATGAAAGGGATTTTTATTGCACGTGATAATTTGTAAGTAGAACCATGGACACATGTTCTATATTTTTCTTTTTTTTATGCCCGATAGGCATGCATTTAACTACAATCTCACAAAAAAAGGAAAGTGATGATGCGACCGGAATGTAGCATGCTTGCCTAGAAGGTACCTATTCACTTTTGACTTGAAGACTCCCAGATTATACCGTCGTTCCCTTCAGTTCAATATGAATTCTGGCTTTACCGCTATGAACAATCAGACGATATTTAAAAACACGATTGCTTTGATGTTTGAATGTCTAGGACACAAAATAGCTACAAAAAATATTCAAAAGATTCTTGATTTAAAAGTCAAGTTTTCGTCTGCAAAGTTTTGTTGTTAGAAATATTCATTCAGTGAAAGTTAGAATGGTTTGAATGTATCAAACGATTCAAATGAATTGATGAAATAATAGTGACGCCAAAAACTTCAAAAAGCTTTTATAATAAAAATATCAAAGCTCTAGATTTTTTAAAGGCACGGAACGTTTTGATAGAGCTTAGTGTGGGCTGTGAGTGTGAATAGGTTTATGTTACGTTATGTTGTATCTCATAAGGGCCTAATAAAATCATTACATTGGACATAAAATTCTACACGTTGCAATTAAAACTCTCAAAGCTTCCTTAAACCGAATGACAAAGGTGTCCCTGTGGTGACGTAGCCACAAGTAATATCTGATGGTCGGGGGAGCGCGGGCGCCCGTCCGTCTGAGCCCCTGTTTCTTTCCTACTATTTACTTTATGATAAAAGAGAGTCGCGGGAACGCTATATTTCAACTCGGATATCAACGTATCTCCGTGCTAAGCATTCACAATGTTGTTAAGAATGTTTATGATTAAGAATGGAAGAGTAATATTGCTGCTTGAGTGTCCTTAAGGGATGGTAGATAAACGCTAAAAGTTACGTAATTCCGTAATTATTCATCTAAATGACTTTGTAATTAGGTTTTTTTTTTGGTAATGTGATTTTATTTTTTAATGTCGCCTAGGTTGCTGCTATTGTACCAGTAATATAATTGTAGTTTTGCCACCCAAGATGTCGCTAAGTATCTAACTGTGTTCCGGCAGCAATCAATAGTTAATATAGTGGTACAAACGATGGACTACAACATGTAACAATTGCAATTCAGAGAAGGAATGTCGTTAGCATTATGGGAATGCTACACACTGGCTTGAGCACTTGAGTTACCTATAAAGGTAACTTGGATCTTTGCTGTATATAGTTTTAATTTAGTTTTAGTAAATACAGGCAGTTAGCCTGTAGATATTTTACATGTAACATTTGATGGTTTAATTTTCATGCTCGCGAAACAAATATGACGAATAAGATAATGACTAGCCTGTAGCTTCGACATGCAAAACGTTTAAAACGGTAAAAAAACGCTTTTACACTCACAGCCCCACACTAAGTTCGATGACTTGTGTTGTGGTTGCAGGAAACATTAACATCACAAACACAATTACAACCAGAACCAGACACAAATTTTCCTTGGGGAGAAAACTTGCGATACGCCTGCTTAGAAGGCGAAAGCCCACCCAACTAAGCCAAAGGCAGTTCGATATTAAACATAACTTAGAGAATACAGTATTAATACAGCGTTATATAGCAACGTATCTTATATTTATTGGGTATATACTTTAATTGTACTCTCGTATTATTCATATTACTGGTATTATTACCTCTTTGGACTAAGTACAATGTTTCTCTTATTTTCCGAGTTGAAACAATTTTTTCCACCAGTAATAAAACGGGTAAATTCTCTACTTGTATAACCTTGTATGACACGGAAATTTTTAGACTCCTATCTCTTTTCAGTTCGAAATGTCACCGAGGACTATTTCGCACCAAAAGGAACGTCGATTTGATTTAGAAACTCGATCAAGATTCCCCACATCATGAGTGTATTGTGATGCAAAAGTACGGCACTGATGCCCCGAGTACAATAAGGACCCGATAGAGTTGGCCAAATCACGTACCACTGCGTAGGGTATGAGAAAACTTTCGCAACGGGACGGGGGATTTATTTGTCAACTTTCTTCTGATAAAACTTTCTTCGACATTTGATTGTGAGGTCATGCTTGCCGCTTCCTTCGCTGATAAATTTCAAGGACTCCCCTTTTAGCGTCAGATTAATTTCTACGGTATTATTGACTTTTGAAAGTTGATTTTATCGTTAAGTGTTACTCAACTACATTAAATGTTTTAAGGTGCTAAGTTTTAAGTGTTGTAAATAATGAGCTATGTATCGTTCCAAAGCAAAATTGCCAAGTTGCATTGTCTGCAAAACGGTTGTATATGTAAGTAACTACAACATGGGAAATGTGCACGGAATGCTAGTGAAAGAAGATTATTTTTTGACCCAAAAAATTTTATAATTTTAATACTGGTAACGTTAATGTGTGCGCTTTCAGTAACACCGTGGTTGAATACATGGTGGTAGATTATTTACCAATGCTTGTCTAACATGTTACTCTGTAGGTAGTTCTACCACCACCTCGTGTGGAAAAATCTGTCGTCAATAAGGAATGGTCTTCTATCATCTAACCTTGAAAGCCAATCATTCTAGGCTTAGCGTGTGTATTTCCATCGACTTTATCATTAGTTACTAGGCAATAAAGTATGTATTATTTTGATCTCATTAAAATTATAGATTGACTGATTTGTATAAAGTATAATTTATAAATAATCTGAACTTTAACGTTATAAGCTTACAACATTAGCTTTTAATTCGTGGGCATAACCAACATCTCATAATTTCAAAATATAAGCACAAAATAATAAAGACCAAACCTAAACTCGCAAGAAAGCCCCGTTAAATCACGTAATTCTCGACACGAGAGGCCTATTCAGCCCACGTGAAGTCACGTGGTTTAATCCTGGAGGTGTCTCCATAAAATCAGTTAGGAGCAAACCCGCCCAGGGAGTCCGTCACGAATGAAGGACGACCGACGACGCCTATCTTGTCACATTCTATATTTTTTCACACTCTTTACTACTAGCAGTAGTGTTTAGCTTATTTATACATTTTTGGAATGATATTTCATGTTAGTGTGCGTAGGCTTATGATGTCTCTTTGTTTCAGGTATGGTGCCTATTTGAATATGTTGGACGATAGTGGTATGTTGTTTACTTATTAATTTAGATTATGCCATGTTTTAAACGGTTTTAATTAGCTTGCTTTTTTTGTTGGATCAAAAGAATTAATTAAAATTGTTCACCTTTCCTGTCGACCGATTGATGTAGAGTTTGGTGCACACCTTAAGTCCTGATGACAATATAATAATTTATTTCAGAATCGTTGTAAATACAAAATGGCTGCCGCCACAAAATGGCGGGTTATTCAGCTATTTTATTTACTATTTAGTTCAGTACTGTAAGTTGTGTCAATATTTTAATTGTTTTCGGAAAAAATATAATTTATTGATTCGATGTATTGCAATCGTTTGATTGCTTAAAGAAGTGTGACCAAAACTAACAAATATACAAATAGAGTAAGCTTATCAATATAAACTTGAAACATAAACCTAAACTTTCTGCGGTAAAAAGAGTCAAGAAATATCGAAGTTCACCTTAAATCTAATTAAGAACTCGTCATTTTTAAACTTGTTAATAGCGTAGATGTTTTTTCGTGGTCGGAATGTATTGCAAAATAATGTCATATGTAACAAACATGTGTCATCTTTTTACTCAAAGATTTACTGTAAGTATCTAATAGGCCAAGTTAGTCACATCACAGAACACCTAAACAAATAAGAAGTTTCTCTACAGAAACCTAAATCCGCGCAACGTAATACAACGTAAAACGAAAAGCTAAGAGCCAAAGATCAATTAGCTATTAGCCGAGAGTTAAGACATCTGGCTGGCATTGAAACCTCACACTAACTACAGCATTATCCCTACTCTACAAGTTAACCAACACTAATGAACTCCCGAAGACTTTCATTTCCATTCCACTAGTGTAACGTTACACATACTTCATTACGTGTATTGTTAAAATACCACGCCGATGGCCCACAGCTGTTGTTTAAAGACTGGCCAAAAGTGATGGATAGCTACGTTTCCGTTCGAATTTAAAACTGGGGACTTCGGTAATGGCCGAGTATTGTTATTTCAGTCGTCGGAGTAACGAATGAGAATGCTCCAACTGACGGCAACGTATATTTTATATACGAAACCATTTGTCTAGAGGCGCATGTGTGTCCGCTTGCGCTGAAATATTTACGAGCTATTAGTGCAAGAACAAATATATTTATACTTCACAGGCATTTGTTAGCAAATGACTGATTTAATATCCGACCAGATTAAACCAGTATAATTAACGTCACATCACAAATATTCACGTGTTTTCGTATCCTTTGATGTTAAACGATACACGTATCTGTATAATTTGTTAATTACGGTTCAGGAAGGAAATGTATGATAAAGATATTGTCACCTATGAAAATTAATGAAACGTTTCATCAGAGATCAAAGTATCCAATTAACTAAGCAATAGATACATTTGCAATAAATTTGTTGGATAAACTAAACTTAGTCTGTCTAACCTTTGACATAAACAAAATGGTCTACAACTTGGAAACTTAGACACCGAAATAAACTTAATGAATAAGATTAACGACCATCGGCTCTAAGCAAATACAGTTAATAAATTGCTTAATTTTATTAAGTGGTCACATCGGCTTTGTTTGTTTGTAAAAGTACAAGCCAAAAGAAATTCCGGGGGTAGCTAATGGGCTATATGCATCCCGCTTGCATAATACAGCTTTTAAAACGAGAAAGTGAGAAGGAAGATTGAAATTGGATTCTTCAATGAAGCTGGTTGTAAATCACTTCTCGACTCGACCCTCGACGTTCCCAGTCTATAATGTGTAAGCTCACTGAACTGCTATATTAGTCGTGACAAAGAAACGGTAATGGCTCCTCATATAAATGCAAATAAACTTTCCAAATGCGTTTTAAATTAAAATAATCCCGAATTTATATGTAAATTCGTGGCCGCACTTTGTCCTTC
Source organism: Lomographa bimaculata (assembly GCA_948107665.1). NCBI lineage: Eukaryota > Metazoa > Arthropoda > Insecta > Lepidoptera > Geometridae > Lomographa > Lomographa bimaculata. The sequence goes on along the minus strand of OX403597.1, from coordinate 10,643,556 downwards.
GCGACGTTCCGAAATCGATTACGCTACACGGATTCCGGCTTAGATTCCCGGATAACTTTAAATGAAGGGTTTCACTAAACTGCCTCTGTTCCTCGATTAACTTGATTGGTGATTCATTTGTATCTCTAACTTCTGCCGCTTACACAACTCTTGTATGTACCGTAAATACCTCAAACATTTTGCTTATCGATTCATTTTATGTCGGCGGAGCACGAATTTTAATAAAAGTAGATTAAACGGTTTTATTTAGCTTTTGAAATGCCACTGTTATCTTAATTTTTATGTGGGTTACCTTTTAGCTATTATCAAACAATATAAAAGCTCGAGAGTTTATGAGACCACCCGTACACATTCCCGTTCGTTCACTATTATTGATATTAAGTACGTGTTTTCTTCGTATGTCATCCCAATTAGTAATGATTAGCAGCAATTTATGAGTCCGTTAAATGGTCCATTAAATTCCCCTGTGTCTAATATATTTTGATTACGATAGAAATAGTCGTTAAGACTATTTTAAAGACAATGATATTTGATACTGATACATTTACTAAAGTGTATCACAAATTTCTTTTACAATCTAGTTACGTTATCTTGTAAATCACTAAAGAGAATGAGAACAAATAGGTTCTCTATATTTTTCTCTCAGAGAAAATGTTACTTACAACTTAATTTTAAAACACGTTTAGGTTTCTTTTGTGAACTCTCAACGGATAGGATAGCTTGTTGCTTTGCTGTAGAGATATTTGAAGATATTTTTCTAGTAAACTTTTATCTTAAATATTATTATTATCTGTAAAAATCTTAGGTTCAAAAGTGAAAAACCATAACTTAGAAGATATTTGTTCTTTTTTAACAAAAATATAATTTAAGACTTCATTTTCAAGAGCGGAAGCCATTAAACTCTCCAAAATACATTCAAATCGGAAAATAATTAATAGACGTTAAACAAACATACAAGAATAATTCGTGGTCATAATGTAGAGACATAATTTTGTTTTTAAATGTGAAATGAAATACATTTATTAGGCACTAAGAATAAGATAAACAAACAACAAAAACAGCTTAAAAAGGTAATTAGGCATAAGTAAAAAAAGGGACAAGATGGTTGTGACTCAGCATTATTGCCAAGTGTAACACTAGGCGCTGATTTTCAGTCACAACCCAGAGGTGGCGGATCAAAAACAGTAAAAATATTAAAAAATCAGTTTGACAAATTGACAGTTTTACTATGCTTTCCTAATTTTCTTTTATATCTTTCCAGTTAGTGAAGCAGTAAAGTAAGAGTTCATATCTTATACAGTTGTTCATTATTTGATTTGACTTAAAATTCTCGTCTAGCTTTATCAACGATTTTATATCAAAACATTCTACATAAAGGTAGCACCAAATAAATGCTGCATGATAATAAATATGGAGCTTTTAAGTATCGCATGATAAATTGTATTAAATTTGTATGGTGACAGCCACCGAAGAAGCATTTGGGTAACAAATCCTTATGCTTGGAATGCACGCGATAAAAATATTACGAGAGATATATTTAAGGTAAACCCTTGAGGCTAAGATTATGTCTTCTGTTGGTAGCTTGAATTACTGTGTTTTTTTTTATACTACGGTTGTAACGAGATATTTATGAAAACGAATTTTCGCGAGATTAAAAAATTACAAGGTATTATCATAAGCTTTTATTAATGTCACAATATTAGTAACATAACATAAACGCGCTTTTACACTTATAGCCCCACACTTAGTTCGATGACATCACACACACAATCACACATCTAGAACCAAAAACCCAAATTTAACGAAAAACTTGTATTCCCGCTGGGAATCGACCTAGATACCCGCTGCTGAAAAGACGGAGGCGCACCCAACTACGCCAGCATGCAGTTCGTTATTAAAGCTATTGTGGTCAATCGGGGTTATTCTATAGGAAATGTAAAATAAGTACTGAAGTATTTAGGTAGTGTTCTTGCATATGCTTTCTAAACGTTCGTACTTGGTACAAACAAAAACAAAACAAAAATACAAACAAACGCATTCACACTCACAGCCCCACATTAAGTTCAAAGACTTTTATCGTGGGTGCCGGAAACATTCACATCGCACATACATTACACCCAGAACCAGCACAAATATCCCTTGGGAAGGAACTTGTGCTCCTGCTGGGAATCGAACCCAGGACCCACGGCGCATAGGGCAGACACTTGTCCACTGCGCCAACTGAGTTGTCATACTAATAAATTGTATATACTAATATACTAATAAATAATATTAAAGCAATGTTTGAAATTCTTTTATATTCACGTAAATCACACCTTGTTCTTACGGTTTTACTTACACGTAAGGGGTAGGTGGCCAGACACCTAGGGGAAATATTTCATTAATCATCACCCCTTAAAGCCAGGGGCTAAACGAATATATTTAACCAAATACGGCTGAGAAGGCAGCACTTTTACGTTTCTTACAGGGCTGCCAGGCTGTGAGTTTTGTTGTTGAAATCGAATTAGTATGTTATGTAAAGATTTGTATTAAAAATATGAATATATCTATATAGACTGAAATTTTTTAGAAAAACTATAGGGTCGTCCAAAATAGACTTTATGCATTTTTTTAAACGACACAAATGGTTCTCATTTCGAGTATAATTTTTTTTTTCGGGTTTCTTACTGCGTAGGTACACTATTTTTTTTAGAATAGTATCCCATGTGTTCTTAAATTTTCCATAGTATAATAATAAAGTTATACAGTTCTTCCAGTGTAGTTTATAAAAATAATGGTTCGTGAAATAATTTAAACGCCGGCAAAGTTATAAAAAAACAAATTATCATCGTAATTAAATATTATTAAGGATAACTCAAAAATACTGGTCAGATCTTGAACAAATTTAAATGGGACCACATGGGAAGCACCAGCTTTCAAATAAAAAAATATCGGTTCACCTTGAACAAAGTTAAAAGGTAAAACATGAAAAAACAGTCTAATCGAGATGAATCGATTTGGTTTTCTGAAGTCTGTTGAAAAAAACAATTTTTGACGTTTTTTAAACAGAAATCGAATTTGAAGATTTTCTCTCGTAATGCAACAATTTCCGCGCTAAGTCTATTTCTCGTCACACAAGGAGAAGAGAGATGATTAAAGATTTTTACATAAATTTATATGTACAAAAATCAATTGTACATAATTATTCACTGGCAACCCTATTTTAGGTACTTTCAGTAATCCTGATTCAGAGAAACGACACGCGCAAGCAATAAATCTTCGGTGTATGAAACTTACAAATTGCTGGCGATATGCATATATGGGAATTTCCGGAAGTGAATAGTAAGGGGAGGGCAGAACTTTTGAAAAATATAAAGGTAAAGATTTTCGGGTGCCTTAGATTTTTTATGGTACTAACATAGGTGAAATGAGAGTTGTTCATCTGGTAAGCACCTATAATGATAGGAATAAGCCGGTGTAACATATCACAGTATTATTATAAATCCGAAATGTTTGTGAAGTGAGGAAGTGTTTAAGTACGTTGTTTTCTCTTCACGTTGTAACAGCTGAACGAATTAGGATGAAATTTGGAATGCACATAGCTTATACATAACGATTACTTGTGACTAGACGAGAAAGTTGCTCGCCTAGATGGTGAGCATCATGATTCTTATTATAATTCAGTGCCACCCAGATTTTTGAAATTCAACGGTTAAAATTTTTGCGCGGTTATACACTTCGCTCGTCACGGGAGATAGTAGATAAAATCTCTGTATGCCCTGTAATTCCATTGGAAATATTGCTCTTAAATCCAAAGTAAAGTCATATTAGCACACTACTGCTTGGCGGTTTAGTTATTGTAAGTAGATGACAGAAAAAAGGCTTTAACACTTACAACTCCACAAACCAAAATTTGTATCGTGGGTGCTGAAAACATTCACATCACACACACCATCACACCCAGAAACATTTCCCTTACGTGAATACTTCCCACGGGCATTGAAATCGTCACCCGCTGCATAGAAGGCAGTCGTCTCTCCAACTACACTAGTAGAACGTAAAGTACGCAACTTTTACTGTACTTACTCGATGGTGTGGTACCAGAAAGACTAGCGAACTCTGCTTGACAATAAAATGACTATGTATCTTATGCGGCATTGTCAATACCACCAACCGTACAAACCACACAAAATGGTACACACATAGTTAATCATAGCTTATCTACATTTGATCTATTATGTAAATTTTTAGGGTGGGCACTGGCTCGTCCCAGGAAACGTTTTGTCTATCTACGTCGATCAGTGTATGTGCAACCCTAAATTACTGCTAATGCTCGAGTTTTTAACGGTAGATGGAACCGATTGTGTCATGTCGCATAGCCATTTGAAAGTAACGCGGAATGATTCCACTAAATATTAAAACGGTGAAAGAAAAACCGGTGACAAATCAACGCTACGTGGGACTGATTACATCATAGTTCAATCATTAGGCTGTCGATTTTTTTTAATACAATACTATCTGTATCCGCGGTTTTACCCGCTTAAATCCCGGACCCGCGGGAAATGTGGAATAAAAAGTAACTTATGTGTAATCTAGGTTTTCAGCTAACTCTATATCAAATTTCATCAAAATTGGTTTGAATCAAAACCGTTTGAGCGTGAAGATGTAACAAAAGTACATACATACTCACAAACTTTCACCTTAATAATATCGGTACAGAATACATAAAAGCCATTAATTTTATTCGATGTAGCAGACACTACGCAGAAGGTTATTCTTATTGTAACAGAAACCACTTTAAATATCTTCGTATGAATCATTTGCCTGCCTGCTTTATTTTATCGATTAAAGCAAACATAAACTGATTTATATTTGTTTCTCCGCATGAGGCCATGGTTGCGTAGCTGTTACTTGTTACCGGAGTACAGTTATTTAGCACACTTATCGGATAAGTGACTGAGCCTTATTATGATACGGTTAGCCTCTTTTAATTTTGATGAAAAAATTTTCGAATGAACATTAAGAGAGCACGACTGTTCAACGTATTTTAAAAGCTTTTATTAGAAAAGTACATTTTTATATAAGTATAGTAAGCAACATTAAACGTACAGTAAGCGAAACAAAAATGAAGGTGGCTCTTAAAGCCACCCTTGGCAGAAATGACTTTAGCTGCCAGATTGACAAATTTACAGCCATCTCGAGAAAAACCTGGCAAAAAACGATATACCGCGTCATACGGAAAAAGTTCCAGTTTTGATATAACGTCCCGTGTGGTACAGCAATCCACTTCTGTTCATAAGTAATATTATAGTGTTTTAATATATGTAAGTAGGCGCTAACTATGTATTATTTTGCTGCAAGCATAAATCATATTAAAACCCAAAAAATACTGTCACTGTTCCTGAAGAACTTAACTTTATCCAAATCTCAAAGAAACTTTAAGAAGTTGAGAGATTAGCAAGCGTAAGTGGTATCTAACTCAACCAGTGCTCGACGAAGACGTAAAATCGCATTTCGGAACATCAAAACAAAACGCTGAGGTTGGCTTTCGCTAAGCCGGTAGTAAAATCTTGTCTCAGCCCTTACCTTTTACCACCCCCTTTTACCACCCCCTCACTTCATGCAGTTGACCCCATCACCCCTGTCCCACCCCTGCCTGATTTAGGTGTCTCGCCGTCGACTGGAGGCAACAAATTATAATCTTTTAAGACCCGTAATTTCTTGATAAAAGTTAAACAATTAGTAGGACTTTGTTTGCGAATTCCGGGTTTTGGATTAAAAAGTAAAATTAACGCAGTCATTTTGGAGACAACTGTTTGTATCATAATTCCCCATAAAATTCCCTAAATTTATTTAAAAACCAATGAGTATCGCTGATAGACTCGATTATGATAGTTTTTTACTAAGATAATTTCAAAATAATAAGTGTGATGATAAAAAAATGCAATGGTGTACATATTGTTTCCCGTTGGGATTCGTGATATGACATTTTGGTGGGAAACGCCTTACTTATTAGTAAGGCGTAACTAACAACTCATTTGATAATGACTGTGAATATTTCAGTAGATCTTTGTAACGAGATATTTGTTTAAATCGATTCGTGACACAATGTCTGTATAGATTGAAAGATCTCTTTAAGATCTCTTCTTATTTCAAACAACGATACATAAGTATACAATATAAATGCACTGTTGTATTAGTATTTAAATTGACATGCGCAAGCAATGGACATTACTTGCGGCTGAAAGTAAGTAGACCAAGCTCTCTACCAGTAGGTATACTGGTAGGGGGCTTGGGAACTCAAATTAACTTTACTATCTCCATTTGCTTTACAAGTGTATGTAATATTGGTTATATATACTTACTGGCTTTATTCCCACATAATAGTAATGCTAACCTACGTAATATTAAGGGACTCCTGTGCAGAATTTTATGCTCTTAAACGCAGCGGTTAAAAATATGCGTTGTATGAACTTGTCTTTCATTAATTCAGTGGTTCATAGCAGTAACAAAATGACGTGCCTCCAAAAACAAAAAATCACTAAAATATTCCGTTTGGCAGTCACTCACGAAATCCACACTAATCAAACAGGAAAAGATATTTACACAAAAATATCCCTTTCCACGAAGAGAGACTTCGGTATGTGTGTCAATATAGAAATATGCATGAATCTAAGGCATTACGTAACTCCACATTCTCCAAATTGTAGGAGACGTGAGCTGGAAGACAAATTGGGTCCACATTTTTCCTCGGGTTCCGATATATCTCATATTGAATATTCTAAAATGGTTTGTTTTGATACTCTTGAATTCTGTTTTGAGAGAGACATGTGCGCGCACGTCTTCCTGTAAGAAAGTGGTTACGTGTAAGTGGTGTCAGGTGTCTGTAGAAACGTGAATCATGTAATTTGTATGTTGTTGAGCTATTATTGTTCTATGTTGTGTTACAAGATAACTTCTTTGTATCATGTTTACACTCCCCTAATGTCTTATGTTCCAAAAGTAATATGAATCACTTCTTTGTACATTTTTTTACTTTAGTGCATTACTGTTTATGTATTTTTATATGGCATTGTAATTGGCTATTATCAGACCTTTACAGATAAATTACTTAGCTTATATATGTTTTTTTTTGTAGAGCCATACCAGAACAATAGTTGTTTGCAGAGCCAAGCCAAGCAATTGAAGTCGGAGAAACATAAATGTTGTTTTGTTCATCATTAGTTTTTAGTTATTGCTTATTTATCGTAGAAATACCAATGGGCAACATGTGGAATCCATACAATATTGTTAGGAATGATATATTTACTTATTCATACTCACTTAGTTTTTTAACTGACTACTAATATCAACCACCTCTATCTGATCTTTGGCACACTTCGTCAAATATTAATGATATTTTAATAATACCATTAGAGTAAAGATTCATACATCTATTCTTTCTTAAGAGATATTCGCAAAAAACAACAGCAACGTTCATTATGAACTTTGAAACTCTCTCATTTGGAAGTCACCAGTTTAAAATTAGACATGTTCTTATGTTTCTGTTAAGAGTAGAACATTTTTGAAGCAATAAAATTACCAAAGATTTATGCAAAGCAGAGCCAATGAGCACTTAAAAAAGACACTAAATTCATTATTCAATCTCATAATACGAAAAATTACGAGGGATTTCAAAAGGTGATTTTTACAAAGCATTTTGTTTTAGCGACAAAGGGCGAGCCGGGGGCGGTAAAGGTCCCCCTCACAGCGGTTGGTTAGTGAGGAATAAAAATAATTCGCTTTTCATTTTGTTTCGTCATCAGAGCAGAGCTGTTCAGAGACTGAAGGGCCATCGATGCTCGAGTTGAAGTGGCTCAGACTTTATTATTGGCTCATACTGAATCCGCACGCTGGGGAATGCAAAAGGAGGTCACGACTTATTGGTACTGCGTATGTGTGAGTGATATTACAAACTGAGTACTTATATCTATCTAGGAATATTCGATAGGAACTGTGTTGAAATGTTTGTGAGTTATATGTTCCATCTGTTCCGGCTTTACACTGTGTTTCTATTGGACTCTAACATGTATGAAATAGTTTTGGCGATCTGCATTTGATGTGGATCAAATTTAATTTTACTAGACATAATTAAATGACGATATTATCGAAATAATAAATAGGAGATATATTTCCTACTAATGATACCATAAATGCGAAAATTTTTGTGCGTGTGTGTATTTAAATGTTTCTTACCATGTATCTCAGTAACGTATAAACTATTATATATGAAATTTACAATATAGAGTTTAGATTCTGGAATAACACATCAACTACTTTTTAACTTAATTTACACAGGCGAAGCCGCGGGGCACAGCTAGTTATTGTGATAATATACATATGTTATTATAATGAATATCACTTATAATATGAATCCGAAAGTTTGTGTGTAAGTACGTTTGTTTTCTCTTAGCGCTGTACGAACAAATTTGGATGAAACTTGGAATATACATAGCTTATACCTAGGATTAATACATAGGCTATTTTTTTACTTAATAAAACCGGGCGAGTTAGTATCAATATAGGTATTCAAACCGCAAAGCTTTTGGTAATAATAAGCTTTTGATGAGTTACGGAATCTTGCTATGGGGATCTGCTGCCGATGTTGAAACTATTTTTATTCTACAAAAGAGAGCGGTTTGTGCAATATATGATATGGGTCCACGCGAATCTCTCAGGGAATTCTTTAAAGAAACAGGCATACTTACCATGCCTTCGCTTTACATCTTTGAAAATATTATGCATGTTCGCAAAAATATTAGTAAATATAAATTAAGAAGCGACGCATACAATCTTAATACTAGATATATATAAGCATAAAATTACAGTGCGCATTTAGATTAAGCAAAACGAATAAATCTTTTATGGCAAATGGGGTTAGATTTTACAATAGAATTCCTAAAATTGTAACTGAATTACCACTGGGAAAGTTCAAATCTGTAATAAAACGGGCATTAATTAAGAAAGCTTATTATAAGACTACAGACTATATTAATGACAAGGATGCATGGAGGCAAACTGCACAGGCTCTTTCTAGCGACTACCATAATAACACCTAGGTTAAGAAAATTATGTAATAGAAATTAAGATTGTTTTTTGAAAAAAAATGCGCCGCCGAGTTTCTTGCCAGGTTCTTCTCGAGATGGCTGTAATTTTGCGAATCTGGCAATAGATTCATTAAATTTCATGAGTGCCTCTTTGGGGCCCATGTGAATTAACGATTTTGATTCTGATTTGAATAATATGATTTCATCTACATTCATTTACTGCCGTAACACATACGTCATACACTCCGATTTAATTACGAACTCACAAACTTTCGATATATTAATATATATAAGGGATTAATATATATATATGTAATAATATGGGTCAAAATGCTGGCACTTACTTGGCTCAACGTATTAGCATTGCAATTCAGAGAGGCAATAGCGCAAGCATGATGGAAACGCTACCCATTGGTAGTGGGCCTGAGCACTTGAGCTACCGATGTATTGTAGGTAACTTAGGTCTTTGTTGTATATAGTTTTAGAAAATATAGGCAATTGGCCCGTAAGTTGCGATAAAAACAATTCAAAATGTAGGTCATGATATTATGATATTAAAATGAAAGTATGATAATATAAGTATTATGAAGGTTCTTTTTAACATCTAAATTATGTGCCTAGTATATGTGCTTGAGTGAATACTCAAGCAATATGAATAATTGAGTATGAAGGCTTGTTGTTAAAGTAAAGACAGACCAAGAATATTCAAAATTTACTTATATGTTATTATAATGTTATTAGATGTTGCCTGAGTCTAAGCCATTACTATCTTAATAGTCTTACTCCCCTACACTGCTATAGAAAGCTACCATAAAAAAATTGATATTTCTTAAGACTTCTTCCGCTTTGAAATGTATTTCTTGCTACAAATTTCACATTTCTACTACCTCTGGTTAAGTGTGTGTGTATATGTGTATGTATGTGTGTGCGCATGCAAAGCTTACTCACATGCCTACTGTTAGATAGCATGTTGCTCAATTACTCATAATGGACGTGCCTCACGATTTATGAGTACACTAATGATGTCAAGCTTTATCAGTCTGTTTGTATTATTCTTAAGTAGCTTGTTAGTGGAAGTGTGGTGGGAAGGATCAGGTTTTGTTTTAATCAGAAGCATGTCGTCTAGGTTAGTAAATACTTTCGAGCATCATCTATATATAATAAATCTCAAGAGTGACTCTTGCCTCCTCATCGATTTATGTGCCCAAAACACCTTTCATGAAATACACTAAAATTTTTCAAAACGTGTAGTTTGCTAGATGTCACGTGACCCGTAACACGTGACCAAAGTGAGCCCTTTTTACTTTTAAAGATATAATAAATCTCAGGCTAGATATAGCCGTACACATTTAATCAAAATCGAAAATAAATTTATACCTATTTAAAGAATAATTTTGGAACTTCTATTTAGTTATACAATGTTTTCAAACAAAAATATTTTAAAACATATAACTATATTTCATGAAAGATTTTTAAGATAGGCTAACTTCTAAACACTATATTACTTTTTGTTAATTAGAACTTCTTAGTTCTAGCCGGTTTCAATTGCCACGATTAACACAAGTAACACTTCCAAAGTAAGTTTCCATTTTTGTCTTGATATATGATTTAGTGTGCGATGAGAATAGAATATATATTTCGCCTGTAATTAATTTGACATCGTATTTGACTACAACAGTCTTGAACATTTTATAAACTAAGTAGTAGACGCTTATATATTTAATACATTCGAATTCCTACCTACAAAATTCCTACTAATATTAATTATACTCGGTTTAATGAATATTTGAGTATACGTTACATTATGTACATTATATACTCAATCTCAATTTAGTTTAGTGAAAGTAATTATTACTGAATTTTAATTGACTTGTATCTAAATTGACATTTTACCAATAAAATGATTATTAATTATCCATTATGAAGGCCTCTGAAGCGCACTTACAGTTTCAAGGATCGGTACATACTAATAAAACGTTGAAAAGCGTTTACTTCTTATTATATAAGTACAAATTGTGCTAACCTGGTTCATAACAACCGCATTTATAAACTGAATCCCTAAATCCCTTAACGCCACAACATTGCGAATCACAAAGTCCTTGCAATGATGTGCTACAATGTAAGTACAAAACAGTGAACGAGCTCACAAAGTTGTGAAGGTCTATTACGCTCTATTGGTATCTTTAAGGTATCCTGGGTATGATGTGAACATGATATATAAATATTTCCGGCAACCACTAAACAAGCCTTTGAACTGAGTGAATGGGTTGTTTTTTGTTTGTTTGTTTTGACTTGATGGATTAATATTTAATATACAAATAGTACTACTGCTTAGGATAAAAAGCTTTTATATCTCATCTAGTTATGCTTATCTTCAAACCAAATTTCACTGTGCACCGTTACAAAAGTATCGCGTTTAAACATATTTACACTGGACTCTAGATAATTATGTTTCAAACAAAGAATATCATGATGATGACTACTAAGAAAATAATTAATCCAATTGGTGTTTATTTTGCAAACAAGGTATATAATTGTATATATGGTACATGTATATATAATATCTTACTTCGCGTCAAAATATTACAATTACCATTTGCTGTCTCTCTTGCGAGGACCGGTGTGGTTCCGAGGTGTAGGTTGACAAATGGTAACGTTATCACATGTCACGTTGCTTCTGATCTTAACTAACATTTAAATAAAAGGCAAGAAGTCTTTGTAAAAACGTGATAGAGAGGCAACTGTGTTTGATCAAGTACTTTCCTTTTTTTTAATCAATTATTTTTAAGGACCTTTATTTAAAAATATGACGGTCCTATCGTATATTCTTACATAAGACTTCATAAAATAATGCTTGAAAAATATATAAAACTGAATTAGATTAATTTAAGCTGAGACACAAAACAAAATAACTCCTGAGCCGCTTGCGAAAGTACTTTCCAAAATGTATGACTAGTTTTTTTATGGTCAATTGGCAAACATTTGACCACTATCTCGCCAGATGGAAGGCAATGATGCTCCCAAAGACGTAGCATGCTTGCCTAAAATATCCTATATCTATTCACTCTTGACTTAAATTATCCCAGATTATACTTTTTGGGGAACCAAGGCGCAGTCAATGAGTTTTACAGTAGCGTAAATTTCTATGCTTTCGGTGTATGAGCGCTGCACTATGGTAGTATTATGTGCCAATATAATTACATAAAAAAAACTTGAGAGGTGTTGCAATCGCAACGTGCGATAAGGAACTTTCGTTCCAAAATTAAAAGAGACATGCAAAAACCAACATCACGCATTGTTCCCAAGCGGTCACCCATCCAAGTACTGACCGCGCCCGACGTCGCTTAACTTCGGTGATCGGACGAAAACGTGGTATGGCTTATAACTATAGCAAAAAGTGTTGTTACAACTTTTGGTCCTAATTTTTATATACATAATACACTTAAAATGTGCTTGTATTAACCTTAGCTACTGCTTTGTTCGAATTACCGGGTCGTTACAACTCGACGCGATACATCAGCGGTTCGTGACCAACCGCAGTAATGTCACCTGTTTTATTTCAATTATTGCCTGAAGCTGAAGGTACGAATACTGTTTAGAGATAGTGGTAACATACACCGACGATTTTTGGTTTATACTCTTGTTTTATTAGCATTGTTCTTGTACAATAAAGGAAGTAAAATGTACCAACCATACCTACGTTTGAAGTACTTGTATGTACCTAAGTACAATAAAATACTTTTCTGATAGGGTCTGTAGGTTTAGTTATATATACTTACCTATTTTAAGATACTGTTTTTTATTTTACAAAGCTAGTGCAAATATTTTTTTATTTATTTTTATCTGTTAATATTTGACCATTATCTCACCTGAATGAAATAAAATGCCATATTTGCATAAAAAACAAATTCGTGAGTTGACCAGTATAAGTATAAGTAAAGTGTAATAAAATCTTTTTATTTTCTAAATGTTACTAATAAAATCATTAGTAACGTTTAGAAAATAAAATTATTTTTACGGAAGCTATAAAAATAAATATTTTAGTAATAATACTGAACTGTAATAAAACTTATCAACAAGGAATTATAAAAGTACTTCATCAAATATGTACTAACTTTTTATATCGAATTTAACGTCTATTAAAATTTTTATGCATTGATCAAAACTTTTCTCTCACAGTCCATCGAGTCCGGATGCTGAATGCATATTGATGATGCTCCGGCTAATAGATAGGTAATTGCACCGATGCAGACGGGAGGTGAGATTGGTGCCAATCACTAATTGACACTCTGTATCGCTTATTCGGAGTGCACTTGACGTGACAACGTGATAGCCATACCGATACGTTCTCGGTGTGAATGTTGTATAATTTGTGGCGCATATGTACTAGAGCAGTTATCGGATAGCTATACGCAAAAATGTATGATACAAATTATAAACAACGGGCCAATTGCCTATAGTTATTTCCTAAAACTAAACTAAAACTATGTACAGCAAAGTACTAAGTTACCTACAAGACATCAAGCTTATAGGTAACTCAAGTGCTCAAGCCCACTACCAGTGGGTAGCGTTCCCATCATGCTGGCGGCATTGCCTATCTGAATTGCAATGCTAATACGTTGAGCCAAATAAGTGCCAACATTCTGATCACGCGTCGCTTCAACCAGGCGCTCTGATAGAATTTTGAAAATAGAATGAGCTCCCGGTCCCCACGGACCCAGTGTCTCAACACCAAACGGCTCAAATATGTAACCACTGCCAAGGTTTCCATTTTTTCGTTGTTTGCGCTGCTCTGCCGAAGTTGCCGCAACGCCAACCCCATTCTGTGTTTCAGGAAGATGTGACGGAGCTAAAGTATCGACACAAGTTGCATCCCATACTAAAGGCCGTCCCATCTTCCATGGAATTAAAGTCATTTTTAATTATAAACATAAACATAGCATAAATGTTTTCACACTTAAAGCCCCCGCTAAGTTATGACTTGTGTTGTGGGTGCCGGAGACATTCACATGACATTATTTCTGTTTAATAACCGGCTGGTACTCGCGGCGGTTTTGTCGGATTTTCCGACTAGTTTCAGGCATGTACGATGCCCATCATCTGGGAGGTGGCTGATCGCAACGTTCGCTTCGTCTCTCCGCGCGCACCTGAGTAATAATAGTAAATAGTCAGTAATAAGTCTAAGTACCTATAGTTGTTGTAAAGATACAACAAATACTAGCGACAATAGAGTCCAGTTGTTGTTTAATGATACCGATTGTTTCCACATTTAATAACGTCGCTCGTTGTTTTTACTGGATGAAAATGATAGTTAAGTAGCTGATAGGTTCCCGTCACAACTCCTGTCCAGATAATTTTACCCAAAATTTGTGATAACTAAAATTTAAATTGAAACAATTATAATTAAATTTAAAATCGAAATATCGGAAAATTACCTTGTTGTACCTTTAATTTTAAGTTTAATTTTAATATGTATGATGTGGCAGTGCTATATTAAGAAAATATATATGAAGAAACTACTAATTGTCATTAGTACTCGTAGCTTAATCCGCCTGGTAGATCTAAACTAATTGACAAGGTCAAGCAATGTTCAGTCCAACTAGTGCTTGGATGGATGACCGTTTAGTGGGATTTTCAACTTAGTGTCACCGTACTTCGAAGGGCACGCTAATCTGTCGGTCCCGATTGTTAGTCGTAAGACATCAGTCGTTAAGCCATGTCAGATTCCTTCAGGCGGCTTGATAAATCCTGATACTAGGACTGTCCACTAGTCTAAACGACAAGCAAGCATTATCATGAAAGCATGTTTAATAAACAAATCGGTGATTGACGGAAGCTCAATCCTACTATATTCCGCAATATACCCACAATTGGTTGGTATACGCCATACACGAGGTAGGATATAATTAGAATCGATAGTAATCAAATGCTCTAATAACGCTAACTAATTCCAGGTTGCTTCCGTTTGTGACGCGTGTAGTATTTAGTAATATAGCTCGATACTGGTGCTCTAAGTAATTATTACAAACTTGATTTGACACTACAATATAGACTTGTAATTTGGGTAGAATTTGTTAGATATTTTTGTGGTATAGGCATATCTGATGGCATTTTTTCTCTTGATGGTGAACTCAGATGATTATTTTTATTACATGGTGCAGTGACGCCAAGATGGTGCATCAAAGCCATGTTGGCGTAGTTAAACGTACTTTTGGGTTCGATGCCCGACACAAGTACAATTTTCCTTCCATAGCGAAACTTATGCTTCTGGTTCTGAGTGTGATTATGTATTATATGTAAATGTGTCTGGCACCCACAATACAGGTCATTTGATTTTTTGGGGCTGTGGGTATGAATGCGTTTGTTAAATGTTAGAAAAATAAAAATGAGAAGCAGACTATAATCTTTTTTATTATTATTATTTCCGGTAA
Organism: Lomographa bimaculata; assembly: GCA_948107665.1. Lineage (NCBI taxonomy): Eukaryota > Metazoa > Arthropoda > Insecta > Lepidoptera > Geometridae > Lomographa > Lomographa bimaculata. The sequence goes on along the minus strand of OX403597.1, from coordinate 10,628,060 downwards.
CAACATTAATTGCTTGCTGATATAATTGAAACACAAGCAAAGCTTAATAAACCGATTTCATCGCTTATATTTCGATTTTAGCTAGACCGATTTCGAAAAAAAAAAATGGAATCACTACTGAAGTATACTCTACAAAACAAAAAAAAAACATCAAAATCGATTCATAATTGGCGGAGATATCGCGTAACAAACATACAAAAAAAAACATACAGTCGAATTGAGAACCTCCTTTTTTTAAGTCGGTTGAAAATGACAGTTATATTTTTCTTAGTTTGCTGGATTCTAGATATTAGTTTAAAATGAAAAAAGGGTCGTAAAACACTCTGATAAAAACTATTATTCAGTAACAAGAGCTGACGCACCCTATATTAAAATTCACCTTGTATCCACGACGATAATTAATTACAACGTTCATTCATCAACATTAATATCCCGATTATTTACCCGACAAGGACACGCAACCTCCAAAAATAATAGTCTCAATTCATCCTCACCTCAGAAGAACGGTGAAATTTTAGACCTCTTTGTCAGACCCCTTGCTATTGTGACGCTTAGATTGCGAACTACGGTTAGATTTGATCACATGACGAAAATTAAATAAACTATAATTATGTCATGACGATGCTAGATTTGTAATACAAAATAATTATTGTAAAGTGGCAGATTGTCATAATTTTATCATATGTTTATGTCAGTAATTTTTATGCAATCAATGAAAAATTAAAAAAACTCGTTTGCCTGATGGTAAGCATCATGACTACATTTTAATCCTGTTACAGGGAAATTATGGAATTATCATATTTTAACCTTGCTTGTTTTTCCGTTACAAATACATCTCGCATTCTGATATTATGAGGAAAATTTTTATTCTTAATTTAAAAGTTGCCCACCACACACCTAGTTACCGTGCCTTTTTTTAACAATAAACATTTTTTGTAAGCAGAAGTAAATAAGTTAGACTAAGTTATTACATTGACTAAGGTATATTTGACATGCTATCCTTAGATTATATTGAATAAAAATGACTTATTCGTTTATTTCATTCACTTAGATTCATAACTTGTTTCGTAAATAAATATAACCGTTATCTCCACATCTATCAAACACATGTAGCCGGGCCCTTTTGTGCTTGAGGCCTGAAAGTGACAACGGTAGGAAGATAAATGAACTTTATCAATTATTTAATCCGAATCCGTGGCCGAGTGCAATTCTAGCTATCATTAACTTGGCAATAGAACATTACAACTATTATAAAGTATAATTAGAATATCATTACATTAAACTAAAAACTAAATTAAAATTAAACAAAAAAAACTATAATTAGATATAAATATGTACAAAACTTAATCTAATAGTCCGCTACCAGTAGGCAAAGTACCCAAAATGCTGGCAGCATTGCCACGTTGAATGGCAATACTCAATCTCTGTCCAAAATATTTGCCAGCATTTTGGTCACGAGTTGCTTCGACCAAACGCTTTGTTAATTCATTGTAGAATGTATGTGCTCCCGGTCCCCACGGTCCCAACGTCTCAACCCCAAAAGGCACAAATATATAACCACTATCAAGATTACTATATTTGCGCCTTTTGAGAGTCTCTGCTGATTCAGCCGCAACACCAGCCTTATTTTTAGTTCCAGAAAGATGAGACGGTGCTAGGGTGTCTACGCAAGTTGCATCCCAAACCAAAGGCCGTCCCATCTTCCATGGAATCAGAGTCATTCCGTCAGGCCTTTTACCGTCATCACGCGCAAGACCATTTGGTTCCAAAATAGCCGCACAGTTGGCGGTGGTAAGAGCCCGACGTATGATATCATTAAGACTCGTGTGGCGGGGAATACGTCCTGCACTCCTAGAGCAAGACAGACCGTGATGACCGAGCCGGTCAACAGCAGTACCGCACTGACAATTAAAATATATTAGAATATCTAATATATTTTAATATTATATATCAAAATAGTATATCTCTAAATAGATTATCTTCTATCCTGTCGATTAATCAATAAATGCTATTGTACCATGTGATTATAAATACCTCAAATTAAAACGTTTGATAATGGTTCTATTGTTAAACAAATATGTAATGTTATATTTTAAGGATAGAAAATGTATCAGATATTTTATAACTTATATAAACAAAACATAAATCGATCTCACAAAAGAGGGAATTTTTTGCGTAGAATATTATAAAACATCTATTTCTGTGATAGAACGGTTATAATTCTTGTCGACACACTTATTCAATTTTTACACAAATATTTATGTCAGTAATTATGACTTCTGTGACAAACGTATGGCCAATAAGTAAGTTTGTTATAAAAACAAATTGAAAGTGTTAGTTTTGAAGATATTTATGAGTGAGTCAAGTGAGTTAGCGGTTGAAACTCCAACAAAAAACTTTTATGGTTTGACCCCCATTAATCACGACAAAACTGATAATGCAAACCATTTACACAGAATAAATAATAGTACAAGTACATTTTTCCCTCATCGAACCACAACGTATCTCATATAAAATAGTCACCACATCATCGCTTACTACTACATCATTTGAATCGCGGTTTCTTTCAACGGTTATCGCATAGCTTATCCAATCAATAGCACGATAGCGCTCTCATACATATTCGTTGAAATAATCTTGGACTATATAACCCTCAATATAGATTGATACAGTGCTTTATATCATGCGGTTTCTTGAAAGTTGGAAGTTCAGATTTTGTTTTATTAGATTTTGTTCAACCAACGATGTTCGATCCTTATGGTTAACTAGGCGTGCCCCGCGGCTTCGCCCGAGTTTATCAAGTTAAAAAGCAAGCTATGTACCTTCCAAATTTCATTCAAATCCATTCAGCTGTTACAGCGTGAAGAGAAAACAAAAATACACACTTACACATTTACACACAAATTTTCGGATTTATAAAATGAGTGTGATTAAATGTTTCATACTCTTAGTATGAGTTTAATCAAAATTTTTATTGAGTCTTCATTGTAGAATTTAATGTTTTGCTTAATTGTACGGGGCACGACACTTCTTTTAAGAAGTATTTTCACGGTTTGTTAAAAAAACGGTTCTGTTATAATATTATATTGAGATATTTTCGAAATAATCCACTTTATTTTACAATTTAATTTATCAGGTCTTGTAATCCAATCTGTAAAATCTAAAGTTTATATGTATGTAAATGTGTAATAAAAAGTTTGAAATGAGGTATATCCGTACCTGCTTGTATAATTATAATATTTGTTGTGAATAATTGTGATCACTATATCAGCCCATTCCCACTGATGTGACTTGGAGCCTTAAAGACTGTGGTTGAAAACTAGTACTTGTTGATGAATTTGTAGCCGAAATTGAAATAGACCATTTTAACGTCTTTAAAAATGGTAAACATATTAGATTTTTTGGGATACACCTTAACTATAGTTGGTTTCCTATAAATAAACATGCAATAAAGAAATTTTGGGAAAAAATGCTTATAATTATAAATATCCTACTTCAACTTGTTATGGCCTTGAGTACTGTTGTACATTGACATAATGGTGAACAATCAGAATGAACGATTAGAGAATAACGTGAACATGCGTGGGCGGGGATTAACCTTCATTCGAAATTCAACGAGTCGCACGCCAGCCTCTAAAAATAATAAAGCTAGTTTTATCCAGGAGAAGCTTCTGTTCTGTATAAAAATATAGAATTCTTAAATATGAAATTTCTTAAAATTCCGCTGATATATTTGGATCCAAAAAAGCAGGCTTCTATTGTGGGAGTAGGAAACATAGTATACACCAGCACACCTAGATACATTCATACCCAGAACCAGAAGCACAAATGTCCCGTGGGAAGGAAAGTTGTGTTCCTATCGAGAATCAAACCCAGAACCCACAGCGCCAACTGCGTCGTCAAATGACTATGGGTGTTGTAAGTTTATTTTAATGTATCATGCTCTGGGTCTTATTAACTATATTTAACTGCCGTAAGTTGTGTGAGCTTTCTCCTTCTAAGTAGGGGTATCGGGTTCGATTCCCGGCGACACTAGTTTTCTCTTCAAGGAAAACTTGTGTTTCTGGTTCTGATAGTATGTGATGTGAATGTTTCCGGCACCCACGAGTGAATTCATCTAACTTGGTGCGGGGCTGTGATTGTGAAAGCGTTTACGTTTTTTTTTATTTAGTTTATTTAAATATATAGGCCATAGGCCTTAAAAGGTTACAAAGATTAATCTACTGGAACCATAAACTTGGTTACTTTATTAAAAAGTATGTAAAATGCAATATTAAAGAAATAAAAGACATTTCAGAAAGGATTTGTGTAGGCCTACAAACTTTACAAACCATTTAGTAACCTACGGAACCCTAAACCTTTATCTACGTCGGACACATTATAGCGCCGCTAGTCAGGTGACGTGCCTCTTTACAACGAATTAGACCTCAAAGCAAACAGCTTATACAGATCTTTATCAGCTAAATACTCGAATAATAAGTAGTTTGTACGCCGGCACCTTTTTTGGCATTACCCATGAATAGATTTATAATTCAAGGCGGGAATGGGCTTTTTGGTGGCGATGCCGACATGTCGATGTTGAAATGTTGGTTTCGTGGTTTGGTTTAGTTCAATGGATACAAAGCCGCTTCTGATAAGACGTCGTTTTGCGTTTTGCAATAGGTATAGGTCCTTTTTTATCGACTTCCCAAAAAAGGAGAAGGTACTAAGTCGACTGTATTTTTTTCTTTTATGAGTTTCCTCATAACTTCTTTCGACGTGAACCGATTTCGAATTTTTTTTTTAGTTTGATATATGTTGCTTTCCAATTGGTCCTATTTAAATTTGATCAAGATCAAAGCGCTTGCGTTTATATTATGTTTTTTACCGACTTCCCAATAAAGGAGGAGGTACTCAAGTCGACTGTATGTTTTTTTTAGTCTCAATTATTACGGCATATTAAAATTTAGTTCATATAACCCAAAGTCAAGTAAAAGAGTCATGGTCAAGTCACGTTTCTGCCACATTACTAGGGTATGCCCTAGTAATGTATAGTAGAAAATGTACCAGAACTTTTATTGGAGTTTTGGAGCAAAACCAAAATGTATTTTTTTTTACTAAACTGGTATTTGTTAAACTGGTGTCAGGACACGTTTTTTTTTTTTTTTTTTTTTCTAGAGTACTTCTTACACAGTGCCCTATTATAATTACAATCTAGCCAAACTATGGCTAATCATTAATTTAACTTTAACTTAAACTGCTACATTGCTAAACTAAGAATGTGTCCATTAACACTTTTCTTATTGTCTCTATTTAAGGGTAATACACTTTGTTCATGTTCACATGTGTTCTTTAAACACATGAACAAAGTCAGGACACGTGACCTGATCAAAAATTCGTAAGACGGAGGGAGAGTAGACCGCCGGCGCGGTGTAGAAGAGGAAGTAATATCCCCCTCTCTTTCTACCGCGCGGCGAAAATGTATGCCTGCTCCTGCTGTTTACAACGTTAATGTTCAAGTTTTCACTTCTGCCGGCACTACCGGAGTGCATCCAGTTGTTTGGCAAATACAAAATCGACAAAGCCATTTTACCCTTCGCAGCAAAACTCTCCTAAAATTATAACGTTTGTTATAATTTTAGTTTTGTTCTTATTATTAACGGACATCCTCGAAACCTAAGTCGCAAGAGTCAACCTTAAATCATGAGTCAAGCCATCATTTTAAATTATTTAAAAAATATAATTTGTTATAGTTAATATTATTTGTGTTCATTGTTATAAATTAAATTATTCATTTACAATTTCTTACAGATTTGTTATAGTAAGTATGTCAAATATAATATTTAATAAACAAAATAATTCTTTATCTTCAAAAGATATTCGCTGGAGGGATTTGGTTACATAAATTATGAAGTAAGTAAATTATTTAAGGCATACATTTTAAGCTATTTTGATAGACGTTTTCATCCATTAAAACCATTGCTTGATCTAAAATGCTAATGGAGTGTCGCCTGGTGCTATATGAATAATGAAACATCTGATGCCAATCTGGCTGCAATGGAAGTATTTATAGAGCTGGAGAGAAGTTCTAGTGGTTACGATTTTACCACTATTTGTAATTGATTGACATTGCGCAAAAACACCGGGTTGCGTTGAAGAAAACTTCAGTCGTGCTGCCTTAAACAACAAACAAACGCATTCACACTCACAGTCCCACACTAAGTACAAAGACTTGCATCGTAGGTGCCGAAAACATTCACATCACACCCACATTAAACCCAGAGCCAGAAGCACACATATCCCTTGGGAAGAAATTTGTGCTCCTGCCGGGAATCGCACCCAGGCGGAGAGGGCGGACTACCTATCCAACGTAATTTGTGACAACGTTTATATTATTAACAATTTCTTTGGATCTTATTTAAGACGGTGTTACCGAAGATGTGATGCTCTTTTCACATCAGCCTATCATCAGCGCCATCAGTAACATTTACTAAATAAATAGTAAACATTTTTTTCTTAAACGTTATATAAGTACACATGTAAAGTGATTATAAAGCGTTTCTTAGTTATTGTTTAGCAATCGTAAACGATTGTTAATTTTACTGTTATTTAGTAATCAACTAGATCAACAATAGCTCGTTAAAATTAGGAACTATATCTACGGGCCAATTGCCTATATTTCCTAAAACTAAATCATCTATGCAGCAAACACCTACGTTACCTACAAGGCACCGAGCTTATAGGTAGCTCCAGTGCTCAAGCTTACTTCCAGTGGGTAGCGTTTCTATCATGCTGGCGGCAATGCCCCTCTGAATAACAATGCTAATTCGTTGAGCCATATAAGTACCAGCATTTTAATCACGCGTCGCCTCAACCAAATAGTTAAAAACAAGCAATAGTAGATTTCAACACAACAAACATTTTTTGATTAGACATTCGGACATGTTGTAGTTATGTTGTCAATTACTTGTTAAAATTGTCTTCCAGGCCGTAATTACAGGACCAATTGTCCTGTCAGTTTGTAAAGGTGTTTGTCCATTAAGAGAAATGTGACTTTTATTGTAAGTCAATACTCCCGTATGTGGGTGGAGTCCTATTATGGACAATTGTCCCATGATCAGGGCTGACACTTGTAAACTAAAACACAAACATAAACGTAAATGCTTTCATACTCACAGCCCCTCACTAATTTTGATGACTTGTGTCGTGCCGGAAACATTCACATCACACACACAATCACATACAGAAGCAGAAACACAAATTTTCCTTGGGAAGAAAATAAAGTTCGAAAAATCAAACCAAAACCAAAATATTGTAACTTATTCTTCATTTTAGTACATATAACATTTTCGTCATTTATAGTAGGTATTTACATTCTCTCATAATCTTTCTCATGGTTTTTCATACCTGATGGGCTAGCGTTTGACCACTATCTATTGATGATAAGTGATGATGTGAGCGAGAATAGATTAATGTTATATATCATACTTCCTACTAATATTACAAAGGCAAAAGTTTGTGAGTGTGTTTGTATGTGTTTTACTTCTTCACGCTCAAACGGCTGGACCAATTTTGATGAAATTTGGTATGGAGCTAGCTGAAATTTGGATTAACGCATAGGCTACATTTTGTCTCGATACAGCAGGTAATATTGCGGGGCGCAGCTAGTCTAAAATAAAGTCTACGAAATTACTAGACTGAGAAAAAGAAAAAAAAACGGGTTGCACTCCGGGAGTGCCGGCAGAAGTGAAAACTTGAACATTAACATTGTAAACAGCAGGAGCAGGCATACATTTTCGCCGCGCGGTAGAAAGAGAGGGGGATATTTCTTCCTCTCCTACGCCGCGCCAGCGGTCTACTCTACCTCCGTCTTACGAATTTTCGATCCGGTCACGTGACGCGAGTTTAAAATTTTTTACCCATCCCAAAAACTGTACGACGATGATAGAGAAGTTTTTTTCTTTAAAAAGCTCCGTAGTGCCAGCCCTAGTATAGGCCAGTGTTTGGACAAACTCTCACGACTGACCCGTGACTCAGACCATAATCACTTGACACATGCCTTCCTCGTTGCGTTGACGATAGTTTTATTCCTATTTTATCGTCTAGTTATTGAAATATCTCTATTATCTTTGTTTAATTTAACGGCCTTTGACTTTGTGCTCTTCTTTTATACGATAACCAGCTTTACTCGGCATGTGTTGCAATGCCACGTAAGGAAAAAGTGTTTTAACTCTTTCGCTTTTATGGTTTCCTAGTACTTACTTCAATACCACACTAAAAACTTTTTGGATATTGATCATACAAAAATAATAAAATCGCGATTAAAAAATGGGGGTGGGGTAGGAAGATGAAAAAGGCTTGTATTAAGACCTATTTTTAAAAATTTCTATCTATTTTAATTAAGACCTTACCAAATAATCAAACAATTTTTTTAATTGGTCGAGGCGTTTCGGCTTCCACAACCAACGTGACATATTAGATAATAATTTTGGTATGTTCCATATATGTTCGGGTAGAATATATTATTTTCTATGGTTATCAGTATCTTCTTCTATCTCATATTATTTTTTAATTATATTTGTCACTAGCTTTTGCCCGCGGCTTCGCTCGCGTTAAGAAGTACAACAAACTTTCATTCCCTATTTTATCCCCTTGGGGGTAGAATTAATCAAAATCCTTTCTTAGCGGATGCCCACGTCATAACATCTACCTGCATGCCAAATTTCAGCCCGATCCGACCAGTGGTTTGGGCTGTGCGTTGATAGATCACTATGTCAGTCAGTCAGTCACCTTTGAGTTATATATATTTAGATTGAGATTTACACACTTTTTTATTTAGGCTAGTATTTGTCACTGTCTCACCTGTAGAAAAGTGATTATAAGATCACTAGGTCTAGGATAACTGAACCTTAAAAATCTAATGCCAGATAGACCTTTGGTAATTATAAGACATACTACTAAATAAATGGTCAAGTTGGCAAGGGTCGTTATATAATGCGAACGTATATCGATAAAGTCAAAAATGTTTCAAAGAAAAGCAAGGTCAAAAGTACCCCTAGCTTGTATGAAATCATGAAGACTCAAGAGTGTAAAAGAATCGTAAGATGTTTAAGAGATGTGGTGTCTGCTTCTGTGTATGTTATTCTTAATAATTATACGCAACACAGCTTAAAAAAACCGACTTCACCGTTTTATCTTCGGAACCTTGATCAGATTTAATGTATTAAACACGCATTATTGACTATAACTCAAAAACAAGATATTAGATCTTGATCAAATTTCAATGGGACCACAAAAAAAGCACCAGCTTTCAAATAAAAAAAGAATCACCAAAATCGGCTCACAACGAAAGAAGTTATGAGGTAACCTTTGAAGTCGGTTAAACGATAACATCGTCAAAGTAGGCGTACAAAATAGGCATTATTGACGATATTTCAAAAACTACTGATCAGATCTTGATCATATTTAAATGGGACCAAATAGAAAGCTAAATTTTTCAAACTAAAAAAAAAAATTCGAATTCGGCTCACGTGGATAGGAGAAATGAGGAACACAAATAAAAAAAATTAAAAAAAAGTCGACTTGAGTACCTCCTCCTTTTTTGGGAAGTCGGTAAAAACTACGATGTAACATGAACATTAGCTAAGTAGCTAGACGAGCAATTGAACCTTCTTCCATGAATTTTAATAATATTTTGTTTTTATTTTGTTTCAGATCAGAAAAACATCAATAAACAGCAGCTAAATATGTCATAAGGTATATTAAATAAACACATACTAATCTCGGGTAAAATATCTCATATGTATAGGTATATTTAGTAAACTTATCATCTACAGAATATTAGAAAGCGATAGAGGCCTTATTAGTGTTATTTCATAAAATGAGATCGAATTTTATTATTGTACAATATTCAATGACTAACTTCTTACTCAAAATATCTTTTACACGTCACACGAATTCTTCTAATTTCTAACAGTGCTATACGGCTATGTTTTTTGAAATAAAAACCCAAATGTCTTCCGTGTTCTTTATTAAACAGATACAAATAAAAATAGTCAAATACCATCGTCATCGGTATCAAATGAAAGAGTTCCAATTTTCCATCTCAAAAATAAATCCTACTAATATTAAAAGTAACCAAAAGTTTGTGCGTAAGTGTATGTGTAAGTGTGTAAGTATGTTTGTACTGAACAGATTTGGATGAAATTTATATAGATTATGCCTAGGATTATCACATAGAATACTTTTTAAATTGATAATAGCGGGCGAAGCCGCGGGGAACGGCTAGTAATACATACAGCAATGAAGAATGACGTGGACTTATTTATTTATTTAATCTTAGTATAAGAAACCATTTCTTATTAGTAGATGAGTTTTAGTTATTATCTATCTGTATTTCGTCTTGTTTGTTTATAATTACTGCAATAATTATCTCCAGGTCCTCTCGACACTTACATCTCACACGCTATCGTAAAACTAATCAATAAATTTGCCTATCCACAACAAGGCCCCCACCAGAAAACCTAAACCGAACCAGGCAAACTCCACTAGCTTGGAACTCTACAAAACTTCCTAAGTCACCGTCGCACCATTAACTAAAGCGCGGCGCACACTAAAGCCCGCCGCGGGCGTATGTCACCCCGCAGATTATAGCCTAATCCCCTTTCTCTGGTCTAAGCTGCTTCCATTGCTTTGTGCTGGACGCTGCCAGTCAAGTGCCGGAATCTGTTCTCGTGTAGGCTTAAATCTTCAGGCTTTTTGAAACTGTCTAGCTTTGAAACAGGCACTTTTTTCTCTAGAATTAAACAAAAAGTCACGGCACCGTCACGTTTTTCAAGCATATTGTAAATGTCTAGCTTTGAAACTGATTTGTTTTTTTAGTTTTGATGGTAGATTAAAAACTTCAGCTCAGTAAAGACTAAGGTAGTTAAGCACTCCGTTTTGATTTTAATGTTATATTTAGCAGATAGAAAAACAAACTTTGGGTCAAATGTTACGTTCGTTTGTGAAGGTATTTGACCCAAAGCACATAATTTATAATATAAGTAATGTAAATTACATTCCTTTGAAACTTAATTATTAGATATTAACGAAATTTCTATTTTAAAATTTACACTCACTTCGAAAATACATGAACGCTTACTTCGTACCCAAATTTCAATTACATCTGAATACACTTTAGTCATTTCGAAGTCATGTATTATTCTATTCAATATTGAACGAAAGGGCTTTTATTTGAATAAATGCCTACTCAGAATTCAACCGAACAAGCAATTTCAATTCAGCTGGAGCAGACATTTCATAAGATAATAGTGAAGATATTGGCACAGGCTAGGTGCCAATCACTAAAATAAACAATTCTAAGTGAATAGGCAAAGAGTTTCGCTGAATTTGGGATCTTTCAAATTTCATTTTGGTACCGAATTGACCGTTCTTTGAAAGGTATAGTGGCTTCACACAAACATCGACTGGCGCGGGCTAACTGGTCGACCTGTTAAAGCTCGGTAATAGAGAGTACGACTCCCGAAATTAGATTAATTTGGCAAGAGATCACGTACGCTGCGGCAACAAGTACCGAAGAGACAGTAAAATTATAAAATATAAATAAGTATAAAAAAACGAGGCCCTAGTGATTTAAAATGAGCGTTCTCAAAGAGGTTTAATGCAAGATAATAAGCCGACAAAAAAATGTGCCAAATGCTATTCACGAGCCATCAAAAATTCTTTGTCTCTCTTGCTCTTGTTTTACCCTCTTAGAAGAGTTACATGTAGTGCCATCCGCACTAAGTGTAAAAGAGAAAGATGATAAAAGCAACCCGTATCTTAAAATCTAAAATATAAAGTTACGATCAAATAAAACCACCAAAAGATAGCACCTACCAAAAGACATTTGCTTCGCTTATATTATAGCTCGCTCAAATGACTCATATCACGTCGATGACATATTCCGTGAAAATCACACAGAATCTTTTCCAAAAACGTCAAGTTCGTAATCGATGGAGAGCTAATGCGGGTTTAATGTGGGTTCGAGACGTGTCTCAGCATTGCTGCCCGGGATTACGGAATAATCCTCTTCTTTGTATAAGTCAGTGCTCCTTTAGCCCGGGCGTTTCGCTTATATCGTGATCTGTTGTGGTTATTTAAATTTCAGAAGTGTTTCAGTATGAATTACAGAAAACACAGGTTATATAAAATGTATAAATAAAAACGATATTAATAACCTCAAATAAAGAGACCATCCAGAATTGACGTTGCTTATACTTTTATTTTATTTTTACTGCTTATATACCGTCTTTGGTAAGTAGTGCACAATCCTACAGGGGGTTGTTTAGAATTGACAACAGGGCAAAATAAAAAAATATATATTTCAAACCCAAAAACATTTTTTTTCCTAACACGTTGGTAAGTCAATTGTAGCGCAAATAGTTTAGTAGTAACTATCAAGTAAACAATGGCAACAATTAGACTGCTGCTAAAATAATAGCTTTTATTGGAAGACTTTGAAATTAATACATTTGTTTAGCAGTAAAATCAACATTTATTGGGAGAAGGTATCTAACATTCGCGTAATTCATGAACTGCTTTGACCTGTCGTGACCTCTCGTCACATGTTAGTTCAATGATTCTGTAGCACTAAGCACTCGTAGCAACCGTAAGCTATTATTGTAGAAGCTGTCTAAGAGGTGCCATAGTTTACTAGGCACCTGAACTACATACGAATAATATTTAAAAAGATAATGAATGAGAATTAAGGGCGGGTTATTTCAGTACTTATACAATTTTATTCAGTGCCAGAGTGAGACGAAAATAAAATTAAAAGTAAAATTAAAGACAATAATATGAAGCTATGTTTTTGCAAACATCATCTCGAATGATATTTTTTATTATTTTCAACACAATCTATTTTGTATTTTGTGATTCATGAGATAAATAAAGAAATTTTATCAATATTTTTACTTATTCTGAGTGTTACAAATAAGTGAAAATAGTACAATCGTCAAAGGAATTATAATGACTTTTTGATTATTTAAAGTACTGATAATAATTGGGAATAATAATAATATATTTACGATCGCATCCTGTAGTCGTACATAAAACGTACTTACCACCCTTTAAACCCATTAGATAGCAGATTAATGAAAAACTTTACCAATATGATTTTTCGACCAATTAAACGAGGTTGACAATAGGTAACAATAGTTTAACTCGGCACATTTTTCCTTAAAAATTATACTGTTGTTACTTTATTTCATATTATATTTGAATTAGCTTTAGACTGAAATCTTAAATAAAAACTAACAGTTCAGCCTATGATCAAGATCTACTGCAGTTACAAACGTCCTCTCATTGAAGTGCGACTTGGTCTAAACGATTCCTTACAATAAGTATCGTATAATTCCTAGAGCCCATTAAACACCCGGCTTCCACGTGTGCCCACCAGTGAAAAATTCACAGAATGTTTAATCTATATTATGTTAAACATCAAAATGTTCATAGAAACAACACATGCTGTAAAAATATGTTTGTTTTAAACCCTCATAGGCAGGCAGCTAATGTTAGAAATAATTACTCATCAATGTGTCAACATTTCAGAAGTCAGGCGTAACGATTATAATACAATGCGTATGAGAATATTAGAAGTGAGATGTTCATGTTATAACTGGACGGATAAGGATAACATTTTGTACAAACCCTTAAAAGGATTTTTTTATTCTGACTATATATCGGGAAAAAAATATAGTAAAACATAAACTTTCACTCTCATAGTCCCACACTAAGTTCGATCACTTGCGTCATGGGTGCCGGAAACATTCACATCACACCCAAAACCAAGTAAAACAAATTTCCCTTGGGGAACAATCTTTTGTTTCCACCGAGAATCGTACCCAATACCCGCTGCTTATCAGGCGAACGCGCACCCAACTAAGCCAACAGAAAGTTCAAAAAAGTTAATATGAAGCGTAAACATTTGAATAGTATTTCTTGTAAAGCCGTAACAAAACTACCCAGCACGCCCCAGACTATTAAAAATTTGTTTGCCCTGGCCCCTACGATAACATCCCCCTCTCACGGTTGTGGTTGTTAGAATTTGTTATTCTTCTTGGAACAAATAAAGTTGCTCTGTAGTTTCGTATTAGCTCTGTGAAGTTAGTATAAACAACCGTCGATTTTACCTCAATGCCTTTGTTTATTTATAACAAGATATTGCGTCAAAGGTAACGGGAAAAGTAATTTGTCGAAATAATCACTTTTGTATGTTTTTGCTATAAAATAGGGATAATTTGTTTATAATAGAAACGCAAGCAAAGCTTAAAAAACCGATTTCATTACTTACATTCGGTTTTGACTTGACCAATTTCGATGAAATTTATATGGGACCACCTCTAAAGTATACACTACCGAGCAAAAAATTATCATTAAAATACATTCATAATTGGCGGACATATCGCGTAACATACCTATATACATAAAAAAATCATACTGTCGAATTGAGAACCAAATTTTTTTGAAGTCGGTTGTAAAACCGACTTCATTGCTTATATATCGGTTTTGACTTCACCGATTTCGACAAAATTTATATATTTTTTTTTTTTTTTTATACATGATAGGCAAGCATTTGTCCGCTATCTCACCTGATGGAAAGTGACGATGCGGCCAAAGATGGAACATGCTTGCCTAGAAGGTACCTATTCACTCTAGACTTGAAAACACCCAGATTATACCGTTCAGGAAACAAAGACGCAGGAACCACCTCTGAAGTATACTCTACAAAACATAAAAAAAACATTAAAATCGATTCATAATTGGCGGAGATATTGCGTAGCATACATAAATACAAAACAAAACATACAGTCGAATTGAGAACCTCCTTTTTTGAAGTCTTTTGAAAGGGATGATTTACTTTAGTTATAAATGATTAGCTGTGCCCTTCGCCCGCGTCAAAAAGTAGCCTATGTGTTAATCCTAAGTATAAGCTATGTTCATTCCAAATGTCATCTGAATCCGTTCAGCTGTTTCAGCGTGAAGAGAAAACAAACACATTTACACACAAATTTACGAATTTATAATATAAGTGTAAAGCGTGATTAGTGTGATTATGTTAAATACGTACCTACTCTGTAACTATTGATAATCTAATACACCGTGAAGCGTGAAGAGAAAACAAACATACTTACACACAAACTTTCAGATTATATCATTAGTAGGTATGTTTTTTTTTATATAACTGTATTTTTAACTAATTTATGTGCGAGTATAATGAAATTACACTTGAATTTTTTTGTATTTTTTGTGATGAATTTAGACATAAAATGGGGTTTAAATCCGTGGATTTGCTGTCACACCAGATTCTTAATATAATTCCGTGATAAAATGGATTTATATTTTGCTTGTGAAAACTGTTTTATTATCAACGTGTGGATCATTAATTAAAAACAAAACATAATAATTTCTGCCCGGTTGCGTGTATAGGCGGGTGCCTTAATTTTTTTATTCATATCACTGCCAGTCTTTATGCCAGAGCTTTTCATATTTTATGAAAATTGTATGTAAAACTTCTTCACACTGGACGCATTTGGATC